>CAUYQU010049103.1:0-371947 GCA_963574635.1 Cheracebus regulus | reverse complement strand
TACTTCAGTGTAATGATTTCTGTCCATAAATTACGGAGGCCTGGCGGTGAGGAAGTAACTATTAATAGTGTTGTTTTTTTTTTTTTTTTTTTTTTTTTTTTTTTTGAGATGGAGTCTCACTCTGTCACCCAGGCTGGAGTGCAGTGACACAGTCTTGGTTCACTGCAACCTCTGCCACCTGGGTTGAAGCGATTCTCCTGCCTCAGCTTCCCAAGTAGCTGGGATTACGGGAGCATGCCACCATGCCTGGATAATTATTGTATTTGTTTTTCCCCAGAGGGAGTATTGTTTTCTTGCCCAGGCCGGAGTGCAGTGGCGCAATCTCAGCTTCCTGCAACCTCCGCCTCCCAGGTTCAAGCAGTTCTCCCGGCTCAGCCTCCTGAATAGCTGAAATTACAGGTGCTTGCCACCATGCCTGGCTAATTTTTGCATTCTTCGTAGAGAAGGGTTTCACCATATTGGCCAAGCTGGTCTTGAACTTTTTTTTTTTTTTTTGAGACGGAGTCTCGCTCTGTCACCCAGGCTGGAGTGCAATGGTGCAATCTCAGCTCACTGCAACCTCCACCTCCTGGGTTCAAGCAATTCTCCGGCCTCAGGCTCCTGAGTACCTGGAATTACTGGCGCCCGCCACCACTTTAGTAGAGATGTGGGTTTCCTCACGTTGGCCAGGCTGGTCTCGAACTCTCGACCTCAGGTGATCCTCCCGCCTCTGCCTCCCAAAGTGCTGAGATTACAGGGATGAGCTACCGTGTCCGGCCTGAATAGAGATCTGAGTATGAATGGAGGGAGGAGTCAAGAACAGTTTAGGCTTCTCGCGTACATGATTGGGTGGCTCCAGATGTCACTCACAAATATAGGCTTTGGAGGCGGAACATAACCAATAGAAACGCTCCTTTGTGCTCCGCCCATAGCGGGAGGAAGGTGTCAATTGGCTGTTTCGAGCAACGCTCCAAAAACTACCAAGGGTGGTGGGAGATGTGTTCTTGCGTTATTGCCGAGAGACTTCCGGGCCGTTGTTTCCCGGCCTCCCCAGCTCCGGAACTTCCGGCCGGCGCAGCCATTTTGACTTCCTGACCTTGGGCTCCGGCTGGCGGCTCTCTGTGGTGTGCTCCGTACCATCATGTCCGTCCTGACACCGCTGCTGCTGCGGGGCCTGACAGGCTCGGCCCGGCGGCTTCTGGTGCCGCGCGCCCAGGTCCATTCGATGCCGCCGGAGCACAAGCTTGGCGTCCTGGTGAGGAACGGGCGGGGAAGAGCACGGGGGGCGCCATGGGCTGGCCCCTTCTGCCGCGCTGAGCTCAGGGGGCCCTGAGAGTGCCCCGCACCCCGCGGCCCGCCGCGTAACCCGGAGCAGCATTGCCGGTTTGGGCGTGTCTGAAGGGCGCGGACGACGGGGACAGTGCCTGGGTGACAGCGGGGGCCGTCGGCGTTAGGTCTTTCCCCAGAGCCTCACCATCTCCAGTCAGGCCCTGTCAGGTCCTCCCTCCCTGTCGCTTCCTCGCTGCGCCGCCTCGAGCAGACTTCCTTAGCCCTCTCTGAGCCCATTTTCTCTTCGGTTCACTGGGGCATGCCTGACGACTGTCAGCGACGATAATGGTTGTTACTGCCATTTAATTTATTTTTTTTTTGAGACTGAGTGTTGCTCTGCTTCCTGGCTGGAGAGCAGTGGCCCCGTCTCGGCTCACTGCAGGCTCCGCCTCCCGGGTTCAAGCGATTCTCCTGCCTCAGCCTCCCGAGTAGCTGGGACTACAGGCCCGTGCCACCGCGGCCAATTAATTTTTTTTTAGTAGAGACGGGGTTTCACCATGTTGGCCAGGCTGGTCTCGAACTCATGACTTCCAAGTGATTCTCCCGCCTCGACCTCCCAAAGTGCTGGGATTACAGGTGTGAGCCACCGCGCCCAGCCCTGCTATTTATTATTATTAGAGACGGGGAAAGAAGACCCCAACAGCCTTTCGAATTCCCGGAAGTGTCGGGGCGTTTAGCTCTTTAGGGCATCTTTCACCTGTTTCAGCTTCTGTGCCTTTGCCTCAGGCGGTGGAGCCGGGCATTGAATGCCAGCCCTCAGAATCCAGCTTAGTGGGCCTTGAATGTGAGGAGCAGAGCCAGGAGGGCACTGCAGCTAAGGAAACATCAGTGATGATAAAGAGTGTATGGCTATAGCACCCGGAGCACGCCACATCTCCTCTGATAGAAACTGTACCCGTATGGCAGGCGATGCCAGGTGCCTGCTGTGTGCCAGACGCTGTGCTGGTCTGATTCAGTCCTTTCAGTGACCCTGAGAAGAAAGCATGATTTATTTGCATTTTGTTTTTTGTTTTTTTTTGAGACGGAGTTTCGCTCTTGTTACCCAGGCTGGAGTGCAATGGCGCGATGTCGGCTCACTGCAACCTCCGCCTCCTGGGTTCAAGCAATTCTCCTGCCTCAGCCTCCCAAGGAGCTGGGATTACAGGCGCATGCCACCATGCCCAGCTAATTTTTGTATTTTTAGTAGAGTCAGCGTTTCACCATGTTGACCATGATGGTCTCGATCTCTTGACCTCGTGATCCACCCTCCTTGGCCTCCCGAAGTGCTGGGATTATAGGTGTAAGCCACTGTGCCCAGCCACATTTCGTGTTTGAAGGTGCTGAAACATAGGAGCAGTGTGTTGACTTGTCAGAAGTCACCTTCAGTCAGGTGTGGTGGCTCACACCTGAAATCCCAGCACTTCAGGAGGCTGAGGTGGGCAGATCATGAGGTCGAGAGTTTGAGACCAGCCTGGCCAATATGGTGAAACCCCGTATCTACTAAATAAACCTAAAACTAGCCGGGCGTGGTGGCAATGTGACTGTAGTCCCAGCTACTTGGGAGGCTGAGGCAGGAGAATTGCTTGAACCCAGAAGGTGGAGGTTGCAGTGAGCTGAGATTGCACCACTGCACTCCAGCCTGGGCAACAGAGGGAGACTCTGTCCAAAAAAAAAAGCCACACCTTCAGTGGCAAAGAAGGATTTTATCACCCAAGCTGGAGTACTGTGGGTGCGATGACGGCTCACTGCAGGCTCAACTTCCTGGGCCCAAGCAATCCTCCCACCTCAGCCTCCCAAGCAGCTGGGACTACAGGGACGTTCCACCACACCAGGCTAGTTTTTTGATGTTTTGTTGAGACAGGGTCTCACTATGTGGCGCAGGCTGGTCTTGAACTCCTGAGCTCAAGCGATCCTCCTGCCTCAACCTCCTAAAGTGCTGGGATGACAGATGTGAGCCGCCCTGCCCCAAAGATGGAATTTGAACTCAAGGCTGACTCCAAGTTGTTCTGTGGACCTAACTACTTTTGAGAAGATGGCAGTGGCTGAAAAGGTCTTTTACCCCTAGCCTCCAAGGTTGAGTAACAGTCTTGGAGAGGAGGTGGGAAGGGAGGGGGTTTTAACACAAGGAAAGAGAGGTATAGTTTTAGAGTTACTGGCCCATGCAAGGATCCTGGGTCTCAACAGACCAGCTTTGTTTTTGTTTTTGTTTGAGCTGGAGTGCAGATCTGTCACCCAGGCTGGAGTGCAGTGGCGCAATTTTGGCTCACTGCAACCTCTGCCTCCCGGGTTCAAGCAATTCTCCTGCCTCAGCCTCCCCAGTAGCTGGGATTATAGGTGCCCACCACCTTGCCTGGCTAATTTTTGTATTTTAGTAGAGATGGGGTTTCACCATGTTGGTCAGGCTGGTCTCAAACTCCTGACCTCATGATCTACCCGCTTTGGCCTCCCACAGTGCTGGGATTACAAGCATGAGCTACCACACCCAGCCTTTTTTGTATTTATTTATTTATTTTTTTTTTCTGTAGAGACAGGGTTTCTCCATGTTGGTCAGGCTGGTCTTGAATTCCTGACCTCAGGTGATCTGCCCATCTTGGCATCCCAAAGTGCTGGGATTACAGGCATGAGCCACCGCACCCGGCCCCCTTTTTTGTATTTTTAGTAGAGGCGGGGTTTCACCATGTTGGCCAGGCTGGTCTCTAACTCCTGACCTGGTGATCCACCTGCCTCGGCCTCCCAAAATGCTTGGATTACAGGCATGAGCCACTGTGCCTGGCCCAGACCAGCTTTAAAACAATTTTCTTTTTTTTGTTTTGTATATATTTTTTTCTTTTTTCTTCTGCCCAATTCCATTTATAAAACAGGTTTCAATAAATCCTGCTTCCTGTCCTTTCCTTTATGATCTGGTGGTGGATTTCTCCCTGGACCCTAACCCTGGCTGTCTCTCTTTCCTCTCAATCTTCCCCCTCTTTATAACTGATCCTTTACCTCAAGGGCTCAAGGGTTAGCGTGGCCTTGGATCTGCTCTGTCTGCTCCCTGGAGCGTGGATTCCTTTAATGTGAGGATGCCGGGTCCCATTTGCCTCTGAGTCTTGGCTCCCTGAGGGGGGCTTTCTGCTTAAGAGAGCTGAGGAGAATCCTGACTCTGAGGCACCTTCTTTCTTGTGCTCTGTGTAGGAGTTGGCCATTGGGCTTACCTGCTGCATGGTGACCTTCCTCGTGCCTGCAGGCTGGATCATGTCACACCTGGAGAGCTACAAGAAGCGGGGGTGAGGGGGGCCGTTTTGGCCCTCACACCGTGACCTGACCAGCCCCACCGGCCCATCCTGGTCATGTTCCTGCATTCCTGGCCGGCCTCCCCTGGATCATGTCATTGAATTCCAGTCACCTCTTATGCAATCATGACCTCTCGATGTCTCCATGGTGACTTCCTGGGACCACAAATATTGACCCTGCTTGGTGGGGTCCCCCTTGTAACAATAAAATCTATTTAAACCTTCAGAAATTCATGGTGCCTTCCCTCCTGCCTGGTCTCATGCCTCCACTGGCACTGGTGGGGGTGTGGGGAAGAGCACCCAGCTGGCTGCCCTGTGTTGTGTGCACCTCAGCCAGACTCCTCCTGTGCTTCCGTGCCTTTAAATGGTGCCTGGCTTCCTGGGAAGACAAAGCCTGTTGTCATTGGGCAGCTTTTCTGGCTCATCCCTTCCAGCTCCCTTGTTTGTGCAAAAGCCCAATGGGTATGTGTGTGTATCTGTCCTATCAGGGCTGGATCTCCAGCCTTTCCTCTAAGGGGCCAGCCTTCCAGCCTTCCCTGGTCTTCCTTTTTGGTGGACTCCATTTCTTAGGTGCTGGTGCCCTTCCTAATTCTGGGTAGGGACTTTGCAGAATTTTGCCTTTTTTTTTTTTTTTTGAGACTGAGTCTTGCTCTGTTGCCCAGGCTGGAGTGCAATGGTGTGATCTCGGCTCACTGCAACCTCTGCCTCCCAGCTTCAAGCAGTTCTCCTGCCTCAGCCTCCCGAGTAGCTAGGACTATAGGCGCGTGACACCACACCAGCTAATTTTTTTTTTTCTTTTTGAGTTGGAGTCTTGCTCTGTCGCCAGACTGGAGTACAGTGGCTGAATCTCAGCTCACTGCAACCTCCGCCTCCTGGTTCAAGTGATTCTCCTGCCCCAGCCTTCTGAGTTGCTGGGACTACAGGCACATGCCACCATACCCAGATGATTTTTTGTATTTTGGTAGAGATGGAGTTTCACTGTGTTAGCCAGGATGGTCTCGATTTCCTGACCTTATGATCCACCTGCCTTGGCCTCCCAAAGTGCTGGGATTATAGGCTTGAGCCACCGTGCCTGGCTGGTGCTTGCTTTTAAAATGTCAACGCTAGGGCCTCTTTCCTTCCAGTGCTCTCCGTATGTGGCTATGGACTAACTGGCCTTCTTTGTTCTATCGGCCAGCTTCCCTTTCTCCTCAGTTTGACTTGTGGAATCTGCCATTCCTCTGTCTCCAGGAGTCCTTCCTCAGCGATCCTTTCTCCTGGTGTGTGAGGGGCAGGAAGTACCTCAGCAGGGGCGATGTTTTGAAACACTCTGCTGAGCTTGGAGTCCTGATCACCAGTGTCTGGAAGGAATACTCAGACCTGCTGGGTTGCACCCTTGAGGAAGACATGGCTTTACCTCTCCTTTGCATCTTCTTTGCTGGGGTGACTTGATTGATTTCTGAACAGACACAGGTTCAGTGTCCCCTGTGGAGTTAAGGCTGCCAGGACGCCTGTGCCCAGAACAGTGGGCAAAGATGTCAGGTGAGAGCTGAGGGCTGTGGTTGGCCTCAGGCCCTGGGTGTCGGAACACACGTTTTCCCAGCTCCTCTTCCGCAGACTGTTTCCTGATTGATGTTGACAGTGAGAGGGGACCCGACTCTCCTGCTTTAGTGTGGTCTTGTTTGGCCTTTCTGCGTGATGTCCAGGGAACCCTGTGGGGCCCAGGGCCCAGATACTGTAGTGGGTTCAGTTCTTGCCATAGCTGTTCCTCTGAGCAGTCGGAAGCTGTCCTCTGCCTCCTAGGTGGTTCCTTTCCTTCCACACAAGCTGGACTTTGTGTCTGAGGCTGAAGGGATGGGGCCTGGTTGCAGGGCTGGGCAGAAGCTGCCTGAGCCTGTTGCCTGTCAGAATGCTGCAGCTGCGCCCGGTGGGAGCATCGGCGGAGGAGGGGCGAGCCTGTGTTGAGTCTGGAGCCGGGATGGGGTGCTGGCCTGGGATGATCCACCTGCTGCACACCAGGACCTCAACACCTCTTGTCTCTGGATGGAGAGGCCTCAATGCTGTCTCCTACACAGCAGGACCAGCCCTTGTTCTGGGAGGCTTTTCTGCTTACCTTAGTCCCTGGGTGGGGGTGGGACCTGAGCGCCCCCTGCCTGTCAGGACCATCTCCTGGCCCAGCTGGCAGCTCCCTGGCCCTGGGGACCAAGCACAGCTTGGAGCTGCATGTGGGAGGCCAGGCCATTCTCACCCAGCCTGCACTTCCTGAGTAGGGGGTCTGAGTGGCCTAGCCTGTGGTTGGCCTAGGGCTGCTGTCCTCCAGCTGTAGGAGCAGATGAGGCGCTGGTCTCATAGCCATGGCTCTGCACAGAGCAAATACATGGCACTGGAAAAGGAGCATTGTCTTGAGTTTCTTCTCTTTTTTTTTGAGACAGTTTCGCTCTGTTGCCCAGGCTGGAGTGCAGTGTTGCGATCTCAGCTCACTACAGCCTCTGCCTCCCAGGTTCAAGCGATTCTCCTGCCTCAGCCTCCCAAGTAGCTGGGACCATAGGCACCCACCATCACACCTGGCTAATTTTTATGTTTTTAGTAGAGACAGGGTTTCACCATGTTGGCCAGGCTGGCCTCCAGCTCCTGACCTCAGGCGATCCTCCTGCCTGGGCCTCCCAAAGTGCTGGGATTACAAGCGTGAGCCACGGTGCCTGGCTGGTTGTCTTGAATTTTTATGGTTAACTCCACTGCCCTGCTGAGGGTTTGATTGGGTGTCCTCCATTTTTGTGCCCCTGGAATTGAATGATGGGTGATGGTCCCCTTCCCAGGGGGACTGCTCCAGCCCAGAGTTTGATGTATTGAGCCACTGCTCCAGCCTGTGCAACACCAGGGGCCACAGGCGAGTCCTCAGGACCCTAGTCTGAAGAAGCCCCAAGCAAGCCCCACTGTTCCTCTAGCCTCTTCCTCCCACAGCCTGCCATGTCCTGCAGCATTTGTGGGGATGGATGGGGTGATATGCATAAGGGTGGGCAGGAGAGTGTAGAGTTTGAGTGACCTGTCATGTTTGAACCCTAAACTCCTTGGTCATTTGAACCCTAAACTCCCTGGTGGCCATTAGGTCTGAAATCTGGTCAGCTTTCACTGGTCTACCCTTACCCCCAACCAAGTCAGGGCCCTGGAGCAATTCCCTGTAGAGAAAGCAAGGATCCTTGTACCCCAAACATTTTCTGTGTCCATGTGTGTGGGAATCTGTGCCTGGTGTGCACGCTGGCTAGAGAGGCTACAGTCCCGGCAGGTGCTGGGATGTCAGGAACGGTGGTCTGGGAGTGGGGAGGCTTGGGCTTGAGGCCTGGCCTGGCTGCTGAACTGTACGACCTTGGGCAAGTCATCTGGTCTCTGAACCTCAGTTTTGTAAAATGAAGATACTATGGCAGGCAGAATAACAATGTCCATGACCTATTCCTTGGACTGGTGAATATGTCATCTTACATAGCGGCGGGCTTTGTAGATGGGAATAAGGTTCAGGACCTTGAAATCACAGGCTGTCCTTGGAGATTCAGGTAGGCCCAATGTCGTCACAAGCCCTGACCTGAGAAGCACTTGGCTTCCTGTTGCTGGCTTTGAGGACAGAGGAAGTGGGCCACGAGGCAAGGACTTCGGGGACCTCTGGAAGCTGGGAACAGCCTTCTGTTTACAGCCAGCAAGAACATGGGAACCTTTGTCCTACCTTCTGCCAACCTGGATGAGTAAGAAGTGGATTCTTCTTTAGAGCCTCTGGAAAGAAATGCAGCCTGCAGACACCTTGATTTTAGTCTGGTGAAACCCAGACTTCTGACCTCCAAAACTGTAAGAGAGTAAATTTATGTTGCTTTCAGCCACTAGGTTTGTGGTGACTTGTTATGGAAGCAATAAGGCAAGTCATGCATCACGTGATGCTGTGAGGCCCTCGGGAGGGGTGGGTGCCAGCTGATGGGACCCTCTTCGGCATAAGATGAAATGAATCTATGGCATTTACAGTGGGTACCCCAGCAAGGACTAGGCAGTGTGAGTTGCCTGAGAGGGGCTCTGCCTGCATCACCTCTGCCCCTCTGCTTGCTTTCTGCCTTAGGTGGTGAGCTGTTGATCACCACCTGTGGAGGTCTGTCCTGCAGACCCTGACTTAAGACTGGATGAATGGACACACTCACACACAAAGAATACAGCTAGCCACCACCTGAATCCCAACAGGTGGTCTGAATGCTGTAGGTGACTCATTCCACCCCATCAGCCTGGCCTTTGCTGCCGTCAAAGCCTCCCTAGACCATGATTTCAGGGCTGCTGCCTGGGGACTCTCCTGAGTACAATGCAAGGTTCATGTGCCTGGCCAAGAGAACAGTTATTAACCACAAATAAACCATCATTGAAAAGAGCTGGGCAAGGCCAGGTGTGGTGGCTCATGCCTGTAATTGCAGCACTGTGGGAGGTGGTGTGGGGTGGTGGAGGGGTGCAGATCACTTGAGGTCGGGAGTTCGAGACCAGCCTGACCAATATGGAGAAACCCTGTCTCTACTAAAAATACAAAATTAGCCAGGCATGATGGTGCATGCCTGTAGTCCTAGCTACTTGGGAGGCTGAGGCAGGAGAATTGCTTAAGCTCGGGAGGCAAAGGTTGCGGTGAGCTGAGATTTTACCATTACACTCTAGCCTGGGCAACAAGAGCAAAACTCCATCTAAAAAAAAAAAAAATGCTGGGCAAAAGTTGACCATCATGGGGCTGGACTAAGAGCTAAAGCTTCCCTCTGGCCATTTCCTTCCTATTCTGCCAGACAAGGAAGGGAAGGCTTAGGAGCTTTGGGCTGTGTCCTGCTTCTGGCAGGGCTGGACGGCAGCTGGGAGAGGGTGCTCTCACAGGCCCTTTGGACATGCAGAGTACAAGTCTGTTCTTCAAGACCTACAGCCTTGGCCAGGTGTGTGGCTCACACCTGTAATCCCAGCACTTTGGGAGGCCGAAGTGGGCAGATCACTTGAGGTCAGTAGTACCAAACCAGCCTAGCCAACATGGTGAAACCTCGTCTTTACCAAAAATACAAAAATTAAAATTAGCTGGGTGTGGTAGTGCATGCCAGTGATCCCAGCTACTGGGGAAGCTGAGGCAGGAGAATTGCTTGAACCTGGAGGGTGGAGGTTACAGTGATCCAAGATGGCACCACTGCACTCCAGCCTGGGAGACAGAGTGAGACTCTGTCTTAAAAAAAAAAAACAAAAACCACCACAGCCTTGAATGGGAGGAGGCATTCACTTGTCACTGGCAGCCTGGCTGCAGGCCAGCACTGAGCCACCACAGGGAATCCCTTCCACTCTCCAGAGCAGCCCTTCCCTGTCGTGACGTTAGTCCCAACCCCAGCTCTGCTGCATGTACCCCCTAGTCCGGGTAAGGGGGGAAAGGGTGGAGCTCTCTTACAGCTATTTTTAAGATTTTATTCTAATTTTTAAATTAAAAAAAAAAAAATGAGACAGGGTTTCACCACGTTGGCCAGGCTGGTCTTGAACTCCTGACCTCAGGAGATCCACCCGCCTCAGCCTCCCATAGTGCTGGGATTACAGGCGTGAGCCACCGCACCCGGCCTGAAGATTTTAAAAAGCCAATTATTCAGGTTTTTAGGCTGGTAACAATAAAAAATAAAAAAAATAAAAATAAAAAGCCAAATAGAAATATCTCTGTTATCAAAGTCTTTGCCCTTCATTTGGTACCACTTCTCTCCTGCTGGTTGTGGGTCTGACTGGTGATTATGAATTTCATGGTTCACAAAGAGAAAAGGAATGAACAGTTTGATAGGCATGGGGTCCATGTAGAGTGGACCTTTTGTTTTCTTGAGTTTGGAAGCAACCCCAAAGTTCTAATGACCCAATAAATAGTAATGTGTAATGTTGCTGTGTAATGTGTAAGATGTGGCATTTGTAGACTTGCTGTGAGAAGGCCAACGTGAGCTGAGTGTGGTGAACCCAGGTATCCACTACACCCGCTCCAGGACTGGCACCACCTAATGAAACCATCCAGTCATACTCCACTCCTGTCCTTGCAGGACCCAATGAGGCTGATTGGGACTGACAGAGGCAGCCTCCTTAAGTGCTAAAGGATGATGGTCATAAAAAGAACCCTAGACAGTTAAGTCAGGAACCTGAGCCACAGACTGTAACCTCTTTCCAATGCAGCAGCTTTGGCATCTCTGGCCTTGCTTTTTTTTTTTTTAAACAGAGTCTTGCTCTGTCTCAAAGGGTCACCCAGGCTGGAGTCAGTGGCACCATCACGGCTCGCTGCAGCCTCTACCTCTCGAGCTCAGGTGATCCTCCACCTCTGCCTGTCGAGTAGCTGGGACCACAGGTGCATGCTACCACACCTGGCTAATTTTTTTTTTTTTAATGTTTTTTGCAGAGATGCGGGGGTGGGCCTCCCAATGTTGCCCAGGCTGTTCTCCGACAATGCCTGAGCTTGAGTATTTCTCTCACCTTGGCCTCCCAAAATGCTGGGATTACAGGCATAACCCACCACACCCAGCCATCTTTGCTGTTAAATATAGTGAGCTCCAAGTTTCTCTTCAAAAAATCAGTATGTCAGTATGTTCAGTGCTCTTATTCTTTGTCCTCCGTTTTAAAGTTTAACTTCCTGGTTTCTCTTCGCCCCCTTGCCTCTAGTTTCAGTAAACAACTTTCCTGCCAGTTCTAATCAGTAGTTCACATCTGTTCCCTGGTCACCTGCTCTGTCCTGACTTATCCTGGTCACCTGATCTGAGTCACCTTTAGTTACCTGTTCTGTAACCATCCTTCCCACCAAACTGCTTGCCCCGCTACTCTGGCTCATACCCCTGCTCCCTTTAAAATAGTCAGTGGGAATTAGCTTAGACTGTGTGGTCCAACCCTAGCCAATAGGGGAATGACACAGAAGTAGGGGATACCTGCCTCAGGGATAAGAACCCCTTTCCTTCCCCTGTTCAGGTGTGCTCTCGCCATTGCTCCATCTGTGAGACACACCCTTCTCTAGAAGTAAATAGCCTTGCTGAGAAAATTGCTTGTCTGAGCTCTAGTTCTTCTTTCAGCACTGAGGAACAAGCATTTGTTTCTAATATTTGCCATTTAAAAAATTAAACTTGGGTGCAATGGCTCATGACTATAATCCCAACACTTTGGGAGGCCGAGGTGGGCAGATCACGAGGTCAGGAGTTCAAGACCAGCCTGGCCAACATGGTGAAACCCCGTCTCTACTAAAATACAAAAAATTAGCCCACTGTGGTGGTGCACGCCTGTAGTCCCAGCTACTCTGGAGGCTGAGGCAGGAGAATTATTGAACCCAGGAGGCGGAGGTTGCAGTGAGCTGCATTCCAGCCTGGCGACAGAGCAAGACTGTCTCAAAAAAAAAAAAAAAAATTAAACAATTTTTAGATAATTCATAGGCAACTTAAAGAAATTATCAAGATTCCATGTATCTTTTACTCAGTCTGCCCTGCCCACACCAACATCTGACAAAACTGTAATAAAACATACACCAGGATGTTGATACAGTTAGGGTATTGCACATTTCCACCTTAACAAGAATCCAGACTTTTCCTTTCACAGCCACACCCACTTCCCTCCAGCACCTCTGCTTAACTCCTGTAACCTTTATTTTCCTTTTTTGTTAAGTCTTTGGTTTTGTTTTTGTTTTTTTTTTTTTTTTTTATAGATGAGGTTTCACCATGATGGCCAGGCTGGTCTTGAACTCCTGACCTCAGGTGATCCACCCACCTCGGCCTCCCAAAGTGATAGGATTACGGGCATGAGCCGCCGGCGCCCTGCAAGCCTTTGGTTCTATAAAGACCCTGCTTTAGCTGGGCGTGGTGGCTGGCGGCTGGAGTCTCAGTTACTCTTCAGGCAGGGCCGAAAGATCGCTTGTGTCCAGGAGTTCGAGACTACCCTGGGCAACATAGCAAGACCCTTTCTTCTTTTTTTAAAGGCCCTGCTTTGTCACAACCAGAAGGACACAGAGCCCAAAGTTAGGTCCGGAGGCTTTGGCTTGACACCAAGGGAGGCATTCTCCCTGCCGGAAGCAGCTCACCAAAGCCTGCGGAGAACGCAGGCTCGGTGGGGCCGCGATGTGGGGCTCCGTCGGCTCCGCGGCGCTGGCCGACTTCCTGTCTCCTGGGCCAGATGCTGCTCCGCACTGCAGCTACGGTCGCATGCAGTGCGTGCGGAAGCCCGCAGCAGGAGAGCTGCCTTCGGTGATTTTAATTTCACCTTTCTACTTCTTTCAGTAACACAATCCGCGTTTCAAACTCCATTGAAAAGAAAATGGAATTGGCTCCACGAGGCTCTGAAATCACCACCGGGAACCTCGGGAGGCTCAGAAGATGGAGCCAAACCAGTGTGTGGGGTGGAGGTGCGGCCCGGGGGCGGCCGGCCTCCTCCAGGGGTCTCAGGTTCTCGGGCCTGGCGTGGCAGCAGCTGCCACAGGACTGGGAGTCCTTTCGTTGACAACGCCTAAGGGGACCCCGTTGCTAGGGCCGTTGCCAAGGCGGGGCCACGAGGAGGGGCTCACTTCCTGGAGGAGGGCAATTGGCAACCCGGAAGCGGTCGGCAGTGCGGCGCTGTTTAAAGATGGCGGCGGAGGAACCTCAGCAGCAGAAGCAGGAGCCGCTGGGCAGCGACTCCGAAGGTACAGATCCAAGGAGGGATGTCCGGCCCGGGCTAGTGGGGGCGATGCCGGGCCAGCTGCTCCCGATGAGAGAGGAGAGGCAGGACCTCGGCGGTGGGGTCGAAGTGCGCGGAGGGTCCCTTCCTCCACCTCTGCTACCCCCCTCCCCCTCACAATGGAAGGAGCCACCGCCGCGACCCCTGGCCGGGAGGGAGGACGGGCGAGGCGGGCCGAGGCCCCAGGACTTTCTACATCGCGCGCGCCCGGGGCGGGGCCTGGGCCGCCCCGCCCTCCGCCCGGTCCTTCGGCTCCCGGCTTCAGGGGCGCTGAGCCCTCCCGCCCCGGTCCTTGCAGTCAGGCTGAGGCCTAGGTCAGGGCCGAGCTCCCTTGGCTGCTCCACCGCGGCCCGTGCCGTGAGGGCCTCGGGTTTCGCTGGGCTCCGGAGCACAAAGGTCCGGGCGTGTCGTTCGGGATGTCGCAGGCGGCTCTGGGATGTGAGGGGCTGCGGGGTCTGTCCCTGAGGCCTGCGACTTTTTCTGGTAAGCCTCCTTTTCTGGCCTTGCAGCCCCTTTCCTCCTGCCTAGGAATTGTTAGTCTCCTGAGAAGATGGGCCTTTCAAAAATGACCCCACTCTGTCTTTACCCGCCTATGAGTTGGGCCCTGGGGACCGCGTAGGTCACTTGAGTGGCAGGGACACCTCTTTCGCTGAGCACTGCGAAAAGGGCACGTCGACGTCCAGCCGAGAATCTGGAATGGCGAGCCCTAAAAGGGTTGACCTTAAAAGTCATTCAGTACATGCACCTCATTCTCACCGAACACTGAGGGAATGAGAGGTGGGCAAACGGGCCCAGAAGGGACTTGTTCAAGATCACATTAAGAGAGAGTCAGCACTAACGTTCAGGTCTCCTGGCTCCTCAACTCAGGGTGGACCTGCCCAGCTGGCTGATCATCCTAGAGCACATACTGTTATGCCTCTAAGAAAGGCGGGGGTATTCACTCCATTTTACAGTCTGCTGTGAGGTAGCCAAGGAGAGGTATTGTGCTGAAGAGCTCAGCCTGGAATTAGACAAACCTGGGTTTGACCCCAGGTCTTTGCTAGTTATGACCTTGGGCAGATTGCTGTCTTTGCATTTGTTTTGTTAATTGTAAAATGGGCACCATTAACAATATCCAGGACGGCAAGAGGATGGAGGCGGTGATGGAGTGAAGTGCAGGCTCACAGGAAGCTCTCCTCCAGCCCAGGACTCTGCCTCCTCGTCTTACTTTCCCCAGGAGATCCCGCCTGGCCCCAGAACATTCCCAGGCTGCTGGGAAGTGATGTTAACCCGAAGAAGCGGGTGTCAGAGCTGGAAGAGCGCACTTTAGGGGTACCACGGTGCACCTCTGCCCCTTCTTTTTAAAGATGAGGAAATGAAAGCCCAGATGGGGAAGGGACTTTGCCAAGATGACACAGTTGAGGTGGAGCAGAGTATAACACACTTGCTTCCAGATTCTAAGCTTATCGTCCTGCCCCTGGGCTGCTCTTGTGCCTGGCCCAGCTGCCTGCAGTGGAGATGGCCAGGACACCTGTAATCCTTGCTTTTTTCCTTTTCTCAGGTGTTAACTGTCTGGCCTATGATGAAGCCATCATGGCTCAGCAGGACCGAATTCAGCAAGAGGTGAGGGGCTGCAGTGGGTGAGGGAGGCAGTGGCCAGCAGCCCCGTTGTGGCAATGCTTAGGCTGAGCCTGAGGTCTGTTGTCTTGTCTCTACTTGGGAGGCTCCCTCCTCCCCAGGCTGTGCTAGGTACTGGGTGCTTTTCTGGGGGTCGCTGCGCCACCGGGTGAGCAGCCCAGCCCTTTCGTGGGCGTTCCGGCTGTTAGGCCTGGGGCACTCCATCTTCCCACCAGAGCGTAACAGATCCCCGCCTCCTACAGATTGCAGTGCAGAACCCTTTGGTGTCAGAGCGGCTGGAGCTCTCTGTCCTGTACAAGGAGTATGCTGAAGATGACAACATCTATCAACAGAAGATCAAGGTGGGAGCCTGGCCACAAGCGGGGGGAAGCACCCTGGGGGTGGGGCAGGAGGGTGCCTGCTTCAGACCTGCTTCCTGCTGGGCCTGTCCCTGAGGGAGGAGGCTGTTGGGGGACACTTCTTGTTGCTGGTCCTTGAAGTGTGCAGGCTGGGACCTCAAAAAGACATTAATTCGTGCTTGAACCCAGGAGGTGGAGGTTGCAGGAAGCTAAGATCGCACCATTACACCCTCCAGCCTGGGTGATGAGCAAAACTTTGTTTCAAAAAAAGAAAGTCCAGGTGGATTATGCCTGTAATCTCAGTACTTTGGCAATTTGGGAGGCCGAGAGGATCACTTGAGGTCAGGAGTTTGAAACCAGTTTGACCAACATGGTGAAACCCCGTCTCTACTAAAAATACAAAAAAAATTAGCTGGTTGGGGTGGCAGGTGCCTGGTGCCTGTAATCCCAGCTGCTTAGGAGGCCGAGGCAGGAGAATTGCTTGAACCTGGGAGGTGGAGGTTGCAGTGAGCC
Organism: Cheracebus regulus; assembly: GCA_963574635.1. Lineage (NCBI taxonomy): Eukaryota > Metazoa > Chordata > Mammalia > Primates > Pitheciidae > Cheracebus > Cheracebus regulus. Next base: position 356,253 of record CAUYQU010049103.1, on the reverse strand, counting down.
TGTCCAGCCAGGGCGACAGAAGAATTAAAAAAAAAACAAACGATTCAACATGTAGACTCTGCTACTCAGCAGCTGTATCCTTGGCAGGTCCTTTAGTGTCTCTAAAATGGGTGTCCTCATCTATAAAATAGGGACAATAAAAGCATCTTCCTGGCCACAGTGGCTCATGGCTGTAATCCCAGCACTTTGGAAGGTCAGGGTGGGCGTATCACCTGAGGCCAAAAGTTCGCGATCAGCCTGGTCAACATGGCGAAACCCTATCTGTACTAAAAATACAAAAATCAGCTGGGTGTGGTAGCAGGTGCCTGTAGTTCCAGCTACTTGGAAGGCTGAGGCGGGAGAATTGCTTGAACCTGGAAGGCAGAGGTTGCAGTGAGCCAAGATCCTGCATTACACTCCAGCCTGAGAGACAGAGTAAGACTCTGTCTCCAAAAAAAAAACACCAAAACCGTTTTCCTATAGGACGATTGTGAGATTGAGGGAGGTGCAGGCTTGGCGGTAGCTGACAATCTCAGTGCCCATAGTGGGGCTGACCAGACTGGTGCTGGGTAGGGCAGGAGGGTTGCAGGAGGGCTGTTTCTGACAGCGTGTCTCCTGGGTCTTTGGGGAGGGGCAGGCAGCAGTAGGGGCAGGGGGCACCGATTTCCTCAAGCGGCCCTGCTGCATTGCTCAAAGGGAGGCAGACCACCCACTTTCTAGGTCTGTGGGCTGGGAGGCTGACATGTGAAATGGGGCCAGCCATGGTGGCTTGTGCCTGGAATCCTAGCACTTTGGGAGGCTGAGGCCAGAGAATTGCTTGAGCCCAGTAGTTCAAGACCAACCCACGCAACATAGTGAGACCTTGTTTCTAAATCAAAAAATTACTGGGCATGGTGGCACATGTCTGTAGTCCCAGCTACTCAAGAGGCTGAGGTTGGAGAATCACTTGAGTCCAAGAAGACGAGCCGTGACAGTACCGCAGCACTCCAGCCTGGGTGACAGAGAGATCCTGTCTTTGTGAAAAAAAAAAAAGGGCCGGGCGTGGTGGCTCACACCTGTAATCCCAGCACTTTGGGAGGCCGAGGTGGGCAGATCACAAGGTCAGGAGATCAAGACAGCCTGGCTAACATGGTGAAACCCTGTCTCTACTAAAAATACAAAAATTAGATGTGGTGGTGCGTGCCTGTAGTCCCAGTTGCTCAGGAGGCTGAGGCAGGAGAATTGCTTAACACCGGGAGGCAGAGGTTGCAATGAGCCGAGATTGCATCATTGCACTCCAGCCTGGGTGACAGTGAGAACCCTATCTTTAAAACAACAGTAACAACAAAAAAAATGTGACTGCGGGTGTGTGGAAACAGTATCTGGTAGGTCAGTGTAGGTGTTTAGTAAATGTTTCTCTTCCCTGTAGAGATCACAGATGCTTAGAATCTTCCACCTGTAAGGGAGGTGATTGAAGGTGGCCAGGAAGTCAGGTGGGGAACAAGAAAGGCACCACAGCTCCGTATCAGCCAGACTGTAATAGGGAGTGGAGGCCCCTGGGGGAAGTGGGAGTGTCCATATCTGTCACTCCATTGTCTCCAAACCTGTTTTTCCAAGAGAATCCAGAGGTAACCACGCTCCTGACTTTGAACAGTTGGCAGCTAATTCAAATTTTAAATGTGTGGGCCAAACACACCTGCAGGCCAGATCCAGCTGTGTGTGCTCTGTGATCTACCGAGACCTCCTGCTCAGGGAGCCTGTGGAGGGGAGGTGGCCCTGGCTTTGGAGCCCAGCCGAGGTTTCAGTCCTGGCTTCACCACTTCAAGCTCTGTGATCTCGGGCAGTGCCCTGAAGCCCTTAGATCCCTGTTCTCTCCTCTCTGGGTGGGGCGTTGTCTTCCTCACAGGGCCACTGTGAGGGTTGAGGAGATGTTACCGGGTGTTGTAAGCAGCAGGTTACAAACTTCCTCCTCTCCCTATGCAGGGAGTGAGCTTCCTTCATTCATTCCACTTATGTCGCTGCCCTCCCGTGGGGCCCCCATGCCAAGGCCTGCCGGTCATGCTAGACCACCCTGGGAAAGTAGACAGGCTTCTTCCCCCAGGTTCTTCCCATGGAGTCATCAAACGTTTGGCTGTTGAGAGCATGCTGTCTGGTAGCAGGCCTCTCTGCCCCCAGCACCCGCATTCTTTGTGCAGAGACAGCTATGGCAGCAGAGCCCAAGCAGGCCTGGGTGCAGACTTTGCTCCTCTCTCTATAAATGGGCTCTTGTGAGGATTAACTAGGATGACGTTTATTTGCCCTGTGCCAAGTGCCTGGCGCAGAGAGCATGCTCAGAAGGCTGTTCCAGTAGCAGCAATGATTCGGGCTCTTTGTGGTCCTGGTGTGCTACTTATTTCACGTAATTATTGAGCACGGATTGTGGTCCAGGCGCTGTTCTAGGTACTGAAGATAGAGCAATGACTAAACTGACAAAGCCTGCCCTTGCAAAGCTTATAGTTCAGGGTGGAAAGACAGATGATAAGCCAAAGAGGGCTGTAGGACATGTGGGGTGTCAGAAGGTGGAAGGCGGTGAGTGCTGTGGAGAAAAATAACAAGGAAAAGGGGATTGGGGCCAGGTGTGGTGGCTCACGCCTGTAATCGCAGCACTCTGGGAGGCTGAGGCAGTTCGAGACCAGCCTAACCAACATGGTGAAACCCCGTCTCTACTAAAAATACAAAATTAGCCAGGTGTTGTGGTGCATGCCTGTAATCCCAGCTACTTAGGCTGAGGCAGGAGAATCACTTGAACCCTGGAGGTAGGGGTTCTAGTGAGCCAGGATGATGCCACTGCACCCCAGCCTCAGTGACAAGAGAGAAACTCCATCTTAAAAAAATAAAAAGAGGGGATTGGGAGTGGGAGTGTTTGCCGTTTTAAACAGGGCTTGGTGAAGGCCTTGCTGATGAGGTGGTATTTGAGTAATGAACAGTAAAAGGCCGAGGAGTGAGTCATAGGTGTCTGAGAGCAGTGCTGGCCCAGGCCTGAGGCAAGAGGGCGCCTGGATGGCTTGAGGCCAGTGTGGCTGGAGCAAAATGAGGACCCAGGGGTTGGGGCTGGGAACTGGTTGGGGGAGAAAGCACTCTGAGGGAGATGGGGTGCATCTAGCAGGTGACTCTAGTCACTTTTTTTTTTTTTGAGACAGAGCCTTGCTCTGTTGCCCAGGCTGGAGTACACTGGAGTGCAATGGCACCATCTTGTCTCACTGCAACCTCCACCTTCAGAGGTTCAAGCGATTCTCCTGCCTCAGCCTCCCGAGTAGCTGGGACTACAGACACCCACCACCATGCCTGGCTAATTTTTGTATTTTTATTAGAGGCGGGGTTTCACCATATTGGCCAGGTTGATCTTCAACTCCTGACCTCAAATGATCCACCCAGTTTAGCCTCCAAAGTCCTGGTGTTACAGGCGTGTGCCACCACACCCGGCCGACTGTGGCCACTCTTGTGCTGGGGTGAGAATGACTCCAGAGGGTGAGGTGGAGGCAGGGACACTGCTAGGAGGCTTGTGCAATAAAATCCACCACAGGCAGTGGAGGTGAGGAGCGAGAAGCAGTTGGATACCAGACATATTGAAGGAATGGATATGGTGATGGAGTCAGCAGCGGCTATAAGGCTTTGGGTGCTATGGGTGACTGGTGGGGCAGCTGGGGGAGGAGCAGTTGTTCAGAGGGTGATCTCAGCTGCACTCAGTGGAGGTGCCTGCTGGACAGTTCAGAGGAGGCGTGGTGAGGCCAGTGGGTGTGAGGGCCAGGACTGGAGTTGAGATTCACACTTGGGGCTATTAAAATCCCTGTGACTTTGGCAGGGTGCAGTGGCTCACTTGAGGTCAGGAGTTTAAGACTAGCCTGGCCAACATGGTGAAACTCCTTCTCTCTTAAAAATACAGAAAAATGGGCCAGGCATGGTGGCTCATGCCTGTAATCCCAGCACTTTGGGAGGCTGAGGCGGGCAGATCACCTGAGATTGGGAGTTCGAGACCAGCCTGACCAACATGGAGAAACCCCATCTCTACTAAAAATACAAAATTAGCCGGGTGATGCATGCCCGTAATCTCAGCTACTCAGGAGGCTGAGGCAGGAGAATCACTTGAACCTGGGAGGCAGAGGTTGCAGTGAGCCAAGATCACACCATTGCACTCCAGCCTGGGTAACGAGTGAAACTCCATCTTTAAAAAAAAAATTAGCTGGGTGTGGTAGTGGGCACCTGTAATCCCAGCTACTCAGGAGGCTGAGGCAGGAGAATTGCTTGAACCTGGGAGGCAGAGGTTGCAGTGAACCGAGATCATGCCATTGCACTCCAGCCTGGGTGACTGAGTGAGACTGTCTCAAAAAAAAAAAAAAATCCTTGAGACTAACGTTGTTAAGAGTAAGTTGGTTTTTGTTTTGTTTGTTTTGTTTTGTTTTTAAGACAGTCTCACTCTGTTGCCCAGGGTGGCGTAATCTTGGCTCACTGCAACCTCTGCCTCCCGAGTTTAAGCCTCCTGTCTCAGCCTCCCAAGTAGCTGGGACTACAGGCAAGTGCTACTTTGCCTGGCTACTTTTTTGTATTTTTAGTAGAGACAGGGTTTTACCATGTTGGTCAGGCTGGTCTTGAACTCCTGAACTTGTGATCCGCCTGCCTCAGCCTCCCAAAGTGCTGGGATTACAGGCGTGAGCCACCGTACCCAGCTAATTTAAGTTTTTGTAGAGATGAGGTCTTGTCATGTTGCCCAGGCTGCCCTCGAACTTGATCCTCCCACCTTGACCTCCCAAAACCCGGGGATTACAAACGTGAGCCCCTGTACCTGGCCGTGAGGGTGAGTGCAGTTTAAAAGAGGAAGCTGGCCAGGTGCAGCACTTTGGGAGGCTGCGGCAGGCAGATTACTTGAGCCCAGGAGTTCAAGACCAGCCTGGGCAATATGGTGAAACCCCGTCTTTACAAAAAATACAGCAATTAAATGGGCATGGTGGTGTGACCTGTAGTTCCAGCTACTTGGAAATCTGAGGTGGGAGAATCACTTGAGCCTGGGACGTTGAGGCTGCAGTGAGCCATAATCTTGTTACTGCATTCCAGCCCAGGTAACAAAGGAGACCCTGTCTCAGAAAAGAAAGAAAAAGTAAAGTTGTCTGAGGCCTGAGCAGGGTGGTACAGGCACACAGGAGACAAGGTCTTCCATGTGCCTGCGGTCACATGGCAGGCACAGTGGCTGAGTGTGCAGTGACTGTTTTCTTGCAGGTGACACACCATGTCTTGAAGGATGCTGTATGATTTGGTGGCGTCCTTGACCCTTGGAGCTTAGAGAGATGACGAGTGGCCTCGGAGGCAGGAGGAAGACAAAGAGAGGGCGGGGGCACCAGCCCAGGACAGGAGACATCCAGGCAGGGCTGTGGCCATTGGCCTCAGTGCTGCTAAGTGGCCAGCGGCGTTGAGCGCTGGGTTTGCCCCTCTGACTGCGGGCGTTCAGCTGACATTGGCTAAAGCAAAAGCCTCCCGAGGGAGCAAAGAGGTGGAGACAGCACTGTAAAGAAAGCAGAGAAATCGGCCAGGTGCGGTGGCTCATGCCTGTAATCCCAACACTTTTGGGAGGCCCAAGTGGGTGGATCACGAGGTCAAGAGTTCCAGACCAGCCTGGCCAACATAGTGAAACCCCATCTCCACTAATAGAAAAATTAGCTGGGTGTGGTGACATGCACCTGTAGTCCCAGCTACTCAGGAGGCTGAGGCAGAAGAATGACTTCAACCCAGGGGATGGAGGCTGTAGTGAGCCAAGACCATGCCATTGCACTCCAGCCTGGATGACAGAGTGACTCTCTCAAAAATAAGAGGAAAAGAGAAATTGAGGGGTAGCCAGACAGAAATGGACAGTGCAGGATTCTCTTCCTTTTAAAGAAGTAGCTGAATGTGTATATGCTTTTGGGCCTATACCAGTGGGGAGGGAAGAACTGACGATGGGGGCACTTGCTGGGATGATGTCTTTATTTTTTATTTTTGGAGACAGGGTCTCGCTCACTCTGTTCCCTAAGCTAGAGTGCAGTGGTGTCATCACAGCTCACTGCAGCCTTCACCTCCTGGGCCAACACAGTCCTCCGACTTCGGCCTCTTGAGTAGCTGGGACAACAGAGATGCACCGCCATGTACAGCTAACTTACGTTTGTTTATTTGTTTTTCTAAGACGGGATTTTGCTCTTGGTGCCCAGGCTGGAGTGTGATGGGGCAATCTTGGCTCAGTGCAACCTCTGCTTCCCGAGTTCAAGTGATTCTCCTGCCTCAGCTTCCTAAGTAGCTGGGATTACAGGCATGTGCCACCATGCCCAGTTAATTTTGCATTTTTAGTAGAGATGGGGTTTCTCTATGTTGGCCAAGCTGGTCTCGAACTCCTGACCTCAGGTGATCCACCCGTCTCGGTCTCCCAGTGTGCTGGGATTACAGGTGTGAGCCATTGCGTCTGGCCAGTTGTTTTTTAGAGAGATCGGGGGGCGGGGGGGGGGGTCGTCTCACTGTGTTGCCCAGGCTGGTCTCGAACTTCTGGGCTTAAGCAATCCTCCCACTCTGCCTCCCAAAGTGTTGGGATTACAGGCGTGAGCCATGGCGCCTAGCCTGGTGGGGTTGGGCTAGTGTGGAGTGGAGAGGCAGCTTAGGTGGCAGTTGGAACAGATCCTCTGAGGATTGTGGGAGGAGGCCAAGGGCAGATGTGCTGAGGAAAAACAGACAAGGTCACCAGCTGGGGGTGGGAGCAAGATGGGTAGGGGAGAGGCGAGGGTGCCCAGGCCAGGGGAGTGAAATGTGCTTGCCAGGCGGCACTACTACCTACCAGTGTGGGAAGCACAGGAGACAGGAGATACTCCCTTTCATTTCGGGAGGAAACCGGAAAAGGCTGCATGGAGATGGCACCTGTGAGTGGGCAGGTAGGGTTTAGAAGTGAGGAGGGAGGCTGGGCACAGCGGCTTGCGCCTGCGATCCCAGCACTTGGAGAGGGCTGAGGTGGGTGGGTCACCTGAGGTCAGGAGTTTGAGACCAGCCTGACCCACATGGTGAAACCCTGTCTCTACTAAAAATATAAAATTAGCCAGGCATGGTGATGCACATGCCTGTAATCCCAGCTACTTGGAAGGCTAGGCAGGAGAATTTTTTGAACCGGGGAGGCAGAGGTTGCAGTGAGCCGCTGCACTCCAGCCTGGGCCACAGAGCAAGACTCCATCTTAAAAAAAAAAAAAAAAAAAAAAGAGGAGGGCTGCGGGCAAGGCCTGGAAGTGAGGGAAGTGTTACTTCTGGCAGGAGCTGGGCTGGGCTGAGCTGAGTTGGGCAGAGGGCCCAGCTGCCTGGCCGAGGTGTGGAGCCCAGCACTCCCCCACGCCCTGACTTGCTTGCCCTGAGGTTTTGTGGGCTGAAAGGCTGGAGAAGACTCATTGGCCAAGGACAGATTGACTCCCCTGTTTTTGTACAGTCCTGTAGGCCCCACAGCACTTTGGTGACCCATGTGACTAGTTTGCCCTTAAGTGCTCAGCTTCCTGCAGCTTTTTGGGAGGACTCTGGGGAGTAGGTCACTAAGTCACTCCCATTGCCACATTTGGCAGCCTGTTTTAGGGGCCCAGGGTGGTAGGTGGCTGCTTCGAGTTCAGTTGCCACTTTGTGTAGTGTGACCTTTGCTGGGGACATTTCCTGGCCTGCTGTTAACCCGGTGGGGTGGGGCTGTCTCTGTAGGACCTCCACAAAAAGTACTCATACATCCGGAAGACCAGGCCTGATGGCAACTGTTTCTATCGGGCCTTCGGATTCTCCCACTTGGAGGCGCTGCTGGATGACAGCAAGGAATTGCAGCGGTGAGAAGGGTGGGCACTGGGCATGAGGCAGGTGGGCGGCTCCCTCCTCCCTGGGAGGGTAGGAGGTGCAGCTCCACCTGGGACCAGGCGATGGGCTGGGCTCTGGCCTTGCCAGGCAGGGCAGTGCTGGCTGGACCCTGGCATCTAGGCTGGTCAAGGAGCCCATGCTGGGCCCGCCTTTCCCTCCCACACCCAGGTTCAAGGCTGTGTCTGCCAAGAGCAAGGAGGACCTGGTGTCCCAGGGCTTCACTGAGTTCACAATTGAGGATTTCCACAACACGGTGAGCCCTGGGGCCTGTCTCGGGCTGGGCTAGGGTGGAGGAGTTCACCTGGCTGTGATGGGGACCACCTGTCTCCCCCGCCATCTTGCCCTTTCTCCCTCCATGGCTGCAGTTCATGGACCTGATCGAGCAGGTGGAGAAGCAGACCTCCGTCGCTGACCTGCTGGCCTCCTTCAATGACCAGAGCACCTCCGACTACCTTGTGGTCTACCTGCGGCTGCTCACCTCGGGCTACCTGCAGCGCGAGAGCAAGTTCTTCGAGCACTTCATCGAGGGTGGGCGGACTGTCAAGGAGTTCTGCCAGCAGGTGCCGTCCCCTCCCCCTTTTCTCTCAGCCAGGCCCCGGGTGGCGAGCACCAGGCCCAGCAGCAGGCCGGGGAGTGCGGTGGGTCTGCAGGGCCTGGGGCGGGTACGGCACGGAGACCAGGGCCTGACCCGCCCGTGTGCCACAGGAGGTGGAGCCCATGTGCAAGGAGAGCGACCACATCCACATCATCGCGTTGGCACAGGCCCTCAGCGTGTCCATCCAGGTGGAGTACATGGACCGTGGCGAGGGCGGCACCACCAACCCGCACATCTTCCCTGAGGGCTCCGAGCCCAAGGTCTACCTTCTCTACCGGCCTGGACACTACGATATCCTCTACAAATAGGGCTGCTCCCGGCCCGCCGCTGCCCTGCCTGCCCCCTCTGCCAGGCGCTAGACATGTACAGAGGTTTTTTTTGTGTGTGTGGTTGTAAATGGTCCTATTTCACCCCCTTCTTTCTGTCACACGACCCCTCCATGTTTTATTAAAGGGGGTGCTGGTGGTGAGCCGTGTGTGCGTGTCCCTGCTCTGCTGCCCGCCTGCCTGCTCTGTCTGCTGCTCCCTCCCCCAGGTGGGTCCCCCTTTCACCCATCCACCCCTGAGCTTCCTCAGCAGGAGCAGGTTTGAGGGGCCAGGCCTTTTGGAGGCCCCTCCTGCTTCCTTGGGTTCTGCTTCCTTCCCTAAGGCCCCACTTTCCTTCTTAGCTGGCTCAGGGGCATATATGGGATCGTGGAAGTTCCTTGGGGACTTGCCCAGGGTCCCAGGGCCACCCACACTTGACCTGCTCCCTCACAGGCCCCACCTCCACCCTGCTGTCCCCAGCCCGGGCCCCAGACCCCAGCTTCCTGTCCTCCATCAGGGGTCTGCATGGTTGGGAGTCCAGGGTGGAGGGGCCTTTGTGAGGCTGGGCCCGGCTCAGGGCAGGTGGAGGATCTGGGCCTCCCACAGGTGCCCGTGCCCCTGGCAGTGCCAGCCTGGTGGGGGAGGGCAGCCTTCTAACCTGTGCGGGGTCCGCAGTCCTCAGGTCTCGGCAGGGCTGCTGGTTCTCCACCTCCCCATCGCCCCCAGGCCCCCTGCCTGTGCCTGCCTTGAACCCCCTCTGCTTGGGCCATGGTGTCTCTGCATTGCCTGCCTTTTTGCCTTCACTTCTTTTCTTCCCTGCCCCCTGCACATTCAGGGGCTCAGCCCCCAGGCTGTGAGCTCCTTGGGGGCAGGCCCTCAATAAATGTGAACTGCTGCTGCCGCCTCCGCCTTCCGCCCGTGCCGCCGTCCGCCTGGCTTACCGAGAGCTCTTGCCAGCCCCTTTCAGCAGAAGCATCTGGCCAGGGCCTCCCTCCCTACAGTCAGAGCTCAGACGGTAGGAGCTGCCACAGGGTGATCTTTATTAGGCTCCTCCGGGCGGGCACGGAGGGAAAGAAGGGGTGGCCAGGCTGCAGGCTTTGAAGACCTTTCAGAGCTGGGAGTGAGGTCCGGAAGGCGGGTCTGAGGGCAGAGCAGAGTCAGGTGTCTGTGGGTGTCCCCGCCCTCCCAGGCTGCCCCATGGTTTCCCGACCTGCTTGGGGGTGAGCGGGCGTTAGTGGGCTGGTTAGTCTAGGGCCTGGGCCGCCGCTTGGGGCCGGGCCCTGCTTACCAGTCCCGGTCAGGGTGGGCTGCGGGAGCCTCAGGCTGGAAGGCAGAGGACAGTGAGAGCCCACCCCCAGGGTGGACCGGGGCCGGGACGGGCGGTGGGGCGGTGCTGGGTACATACCCACAGGGAAATAGTGGGGGAGCCGGCTCCGGTAGATGTCCTCATCCTTCTCGTCGAACACGCAGATGATCAGCCGGTCCACCTGCGCCAGGGGCTGGTCAGCCTGGGCCAGGCCGCCACGCCTGGCCCCGGGATCCTGTCATTGCCTGCCCAGGTGCAGGCTTTCACCTGCCTGGCCCCGCGCCCTTCACGGAGGGGCCGTCATCCCATCTCGCCACCACCAGGTGTCCTCACGCAGGAGAAACCGGGATGGAAGGGGCGGGCCTGGCCCTGTGCTCTGCACCCTGACTCCCTGGGCACCCTCACTCCTTGGGCGATGACTGGGGCTGGTCAGACTGGTGGGGATGCAGAACCCACCCTCGCCCGGGCCCAGGCCGCACCTTGTCCTTGTGTTGCTCCAGCCACTCGCGCAGCGTGGCCAGCACGACCTCGGCCGCCGCCTCACTGGGGTAGCCTGTGGTGGGCGGGGCGGGAGTGAGTCCAGGGCTCTGGCCCCGCCCCCTGCCGGCAGCAGGCCCCGCCCAACCCCCCTTCCGCCCCGGCCGCTCTCGGCGTGTGGGTCCTCCACCGTCCACTCCTGGCCCTTGCCCTTCGTCCAAACCCACTCACCAAACACGCCGGTGGAGATACAGGGAAACGCCTGGGCAGGGAGGGGTAAGAGGGGGTTGAGACGTTGTCACTGCGCCCCGCCTCCCGCCCTCCCCCGCCGACCGCCCCTCACCACCGAGCGGAGCCGGTGCTCCAGCAGCAGGTCCAGGCTGCTCAGGTAGCAGCTACGGAGCTCGGCAGCCTGGCTGGCGCTGGGCTCTCCGTAGGCCATGGGTCCCACCGTGTGGATGACGTCTGCGGGGGGTGACGGGGTCAGACCGGCCGGGACCTACGCGGTCCTCAGCTCCCTCGCTTCCCCCTGCCGGCCCGGGCAGAAGGGGGCAGGAAACCCCTTTCTCCCCAAGCGCTGAGCCTCCTCGGCGAAGGCCCCCCTGGGGGCCCCCTCGAGCCTGAATCGGCACACTCACGGCGCTCCGCGCCCCCCTCCCCATATCCATATGGGCCTGAGACCTGGGCGCGAGTGCGGGCGCAAAGGCATTGCCCTTCAGCTCCCTCCCCAGCCTCCACGCACGGTCTCCCTTATCTTTCTGGATGGTTGTGGGGGCCGGGTCTTGGGCCTTAAGGTTAAAAAGGGCCCTCTGAGGAGGTCCCCAGCACTCCCGTGGGGGCCGCAACCCTGATGCCCCAGTGACACACCGGCGCCCTGTCTGCGCCCTGCGGTTGGGGGCGCTTCGGGGACTCACATTTGGCGGGCAGCCGATAGCCGCCGGTGATCTTGGCCTTGCCTGTCTCGCAGCTCTGCAGGGTCCGGCACTCGTCGGTGAGCAGGGCGCCGGCGGCCCGGTGAATGCAACCGTCCACTGCGGAGAGGGCGGGTGGGACTGAGCCGGCCTGGCAGAGAAGGCTGCGGCCCCGGGCTGAGCACCCGCAGTCCCGAGAAGCCCCTAGGCGGTGCGAGGACCCACGCGGCGCCGCGCCCCAACCCCGCGGCCTCGGCCGCTGCCCGCATCCCCACCCGGAGAGTTTCTCTTCTCGGGGAACCAAGGCGCACAGCGGGGCGGCCCTGGGCCTGGCGGGAAGTGGCGCAGGGAGGCCAGCAGGGGGCGCGCCCGGCCCACCCTGCTCCTTCCAGGCCGCGCCGCCAGGGCCCAGGCTGGGCGGCTCCGGGAGGCGGGGGCCGCCGCGGCAGGAACTGCCGCCGAAGCCGGGGTGACGGGGAAGCTTCACCCTCCTCCCCGACGCCCCTCTCTAGCCCTGTCTCGCGACCAGTCGTTGCCTCCGCCCGGGCCTCGGCGTTGGTGGGATCCCAAGGGCCACCTCCCCAGGCAGCGCCCCACGGGGCGACGGCAAACCCTAAGACCCATTTTGCGGAGGAGGAAACAGAGGCCACCTTGTTACAAGGTGATCAGATCCGGAGCTGGGGCCTGGGACTTCCAGCCGCGCGGGGAGCCGTGCCCGGCACCCGGGCATCCCGGCGCGCAAACCCCTGCTGGTTAATGAGCCGCCTCGTTAGCGCATCCGGCTTAATTGCGGCCCCTCCTGGGCTTGTTTATCCGAGGGCGGCTCCAGGGCCTCCCGAGCGACCCTGGGGATCCGGGCCCAGATAAACAACCCAGGCGCAGCGGGAGGCTTGGAGGAAACGCTCCAGCAGCCCAGCCTCGCCAGGGTACCGCGTAGGTGAGGCGGCGCTTCAGGCCTGGGTCCAGCCCCGGCTTGCCTGTCATCAGCTGCGAGATCCTGCGTCTTCTCTCTGGCATCCACTGTCTCATCTGGAATACTGGGACAGCAACCCTCCCACAGAGGAAAAGACCCCGTGCTGGCCGGGAGGACCCGGCCCATCTGCGGCAGCTCTAATCGCACCCAGGCCCGTGCCAGGAGCTCCTCAGGCACCAGCTCCCTGGTGCTCCAGGGCGGGCATCAGGAGAGACCGTCATTCCCCATTTTACAGACGGACAAACCAAGGCTCCTCCTCCTTCCTCATCTCAGCCTCGGCACAGCTCCAGAGATGCCAGCTGGCTCACACCCCTTTCTTTTGCTGTTTTCTCTTGTGACCCAGGGGCACAATTAAGCCTCATTTTGCAACTTTAGAGCTGGCACCGGGCAATTTTCCAGAGCGTCCCAGGGATGGGTGGGCAGAGAGGTTAGGGGAACCCTGAGAACGGCTCAGGCCTGGATCCCGACACTCCTCTCCTATGCAGGGAGAAAGGCAGCTGCAGCCACGGGGAGGCTGAGATGGAGCAAGAAGGCCGGGCCAGGAGCGGGCGTCCAGGCTGGAGATGGGCAGCAAGGGTTCAAATGGGGAGCCGTGGCCGGCTGTGGAGCTGGGCAGTCTGAGTTCAAATCCCGGCTCTGCCAGCCATAGATGTGAGGCCCCGCATATATCATTTAACCTCTCTAGGCCTCAGTTGCTCCATCTAGAAGATGGGATAGTAGCACTCGACTCGGAGCTCTCTGGGCTGTTGGAAGGATTGAGTTAACTTTGGAACATGCTTAAGGCAGTACTTGGCAGCAGTGGAGGTGATGTGAGTGTATCCTGTTAACAGTGTGACAGCGTGGGCAAGCTTGGGTGTGCGTACACCAGCGTGACGGGAGGGGGTGTGTGCAGGGTGTTCACAGAGTGTGGGGTTGAGCGCAGGGGTCTGTCTGAGCCAGCTCTCCGAGGAGCCTCCCAGCCCTGCCCTGATGGCCTCAGCCACCTGGCACCCAGCTGCTCGCTGTCACTGGGTGCTAACCGCCCTGCAGGTGACCTCGGCCAGCTGTGCGGGCCCTGCAGAAGTGGAGCTTAGTATTCAGGCATTTAATGTTTCCTACGGAAGTGGACAACGGGCCTGCAGCCAGGCCTTTGGGGCTGACCTGGGGGCGCAAGGGAGGTGGGGAGAGCTGGAATCGATGGTGGGAGAGGCTCAGGCCAGATGCCCCCGCCTCACTCCAGCAATTCCAGAACAGCGCCCGCCTGGCCAGGTGGTGGCTCTGCAGGTGCCCCAGGGAGGGGCCCCCCTAAAACAGAGATGACAGACAGGTCATTATCAGCCCATGGCTGCCCACCTTCATCCCAACAAGCCAGAGTGCAGCCTGGCCCCTCCCGCCTGCGTGCCCCTCCCTGTCCACACACTGGCCTCTCGCTCTCTCCCCAGCAAGTGCAGAGGGGAACACCACCCTGCTGTTCTTAGCCATGGGCACATGGGGCCCCTCCCACACACACTCCCAGAGCCCCCTGAGCTCTGCCCTCCAGGCCTGTCCTGGTTCTTACTGGGTCCTAGAGACTCAAGCTTCCTGATGTCCCATCCAATGGAGATGCCCTCCTTCCCTCTTTCCTCTTCCCACCCCACCTCAAGGCAGCTGGAAAAGACCAGCAGCCCTGGTCCCTAGGGCTACCTGGCGGAAGGTGGGATCTTCCCAGTTCCCGGGAGCTGAGCAACCCTCAGTCTCCTCTCCAGGCCCCTCAGCCACCAAAAGAAACCTCCAGTCTCCAGTTCAACCTCTATCCGAAGTCAGCAGAAGACTGGGGTGTTTCCTGGGGAGACAGAGCTGGCTTGGGCAGCAGGGCCCTCCTGTTTCTCCACCAGGTCAAAGGTGAAGCCTTCCTCAACCTGTGACCAGAAGATGGCCCCCAAGTCCCCTCCTCCCCCCTGCAGTCCCTTCCTTCCTCCTCCCTCCTCTGCCTTTAAGCTTCCCTCAACTGGCCCCTTCACATAAGCTCTCTGTCTCCCTGTCACCCAGGCTGGAGTGCAGTGGTGCGATCTCAGCTCACTGTAACCTCTGCCTCCTGGGTTCAAGTGATTCTTGTGCCTCAGCCTCCCGAGTAGCTGGGATTACAGGCGCCCACCACCATGCCCAGCTAATTTTTGTATTTTTAGTAGAGATGGGGGTTTCACCATGTTGGCCAGGATGGTCTCGATCTCTTGATCTTGTGATCCGCCCGCCTCGGCCTCCCAAAGTGCTGGGATTACAGGCGTGAGCCGCGGCGCCCGGCTGAGCCTGTTTTTTTTGAGACAGGCTCTTGCTATGTTGCCCCGGCTCAGCCTTCTAAGTAGCTGGTATGACTCACCCCCTACCCCATGCCCTTTGTCAGCCCTCTTATTGGGTAAGTGCCTGCACAGTGATTTACATCCACTGTCTTATTTTTTTCCTGTTTATAGAAGAAGAAACTGAGGCACACAGAGGGAAACTTGCCCAGCAGCTGGCAGGCTGGGCTCCCAACCTAGATGGCTCTGCTTCCTCTGGGACCCTAAGAGGGCCTCACCCTGAAGCATCTGGCCGACTGGCTGGAACGGCCCGTTCACGCTGTTGGGGAGGCGGCGTCTCCCACACCAGCACGTCCCCTCCCCGCAGAGGGGCGCCCGGGGGCTTTTGCTGCTCAGTGTTCTGAGACCACTGTCTTTCCGGACAGTGTGGCTGCCCCCACAGCTCACAGCTCCTCCATTCAGTGGGCCCTTCCCTGTCCCCTTCCTCAAGCCGCTCCTCAGATGTCGCCGGGGCCCTGTCTGCCCTCGCCTGAGCCCAGAGGAGCCTCTCTCTGTCCCCGACCTGGCCTCTGAGCAGCCCCTGGCCCTCCGCCCCATCTCAGGCACCTCCCTGCTTCGCTGGGGTAAACCCCGGCCTCCCAGCCTCCCAGTCCCGCACTCAGCCCCCAGCCTCTCTGCGGCTCGCATGGAAGGATGCTGAGGAAGGAAGGCTGGGCCGAGTGACTGTGGCCCTGGGCATTCCTGGGGCAGAAGAGAGCACCAGGAGCGGGCAGGCGGGGCTGGAGCCAGGCCATCCTCAGAGCCAGCAGAGACGGAAGGCAGCCAGGCTCCGGTGAGGCCATCCGCCAAGGCTCTTAGGATGAGTTGGCCGCTATTTAGGGTGCTGTAATATTCATGAAGGAAGATTAGATATTTAAATTTATTCAGCAATAAATGCGTCTCGGTGGGGGAGCATTCCTCATGCTAAACAAACAAGCAGGCAGGGGCTAATTAATTATTTACGGGAACGAGAGGAGGCCTGCACCCAAGGGGCCAGGAGGGCAGCTGTGCCCCTGCCGAGGGCCGCGCACCCCAACCCGCAGGCCTGGACCTGCTCCTGGTCTGCGTCACCCGGTTCCCCCACCATCCTGTGGGGCTGGTCCACGGCGTACTGTCTTTGGGATTCTTCTTCCCACAATTCCTGACCATAAGATTGCTGGTGGTTTGGGGCAAATCACTTAACCTCTCTGAATCTCAGAGCCCTGGTCTCTAGAGAGTGCTGGGGGCTGGGCGGGGTGGCTCATGCCTGTAATCTCAGCACTTTGGGAGGCTGAGGGAGGATCACTTGAGCTCAGGGAGCCAGACCAGCCTGGACAACATAGTGAGACCCCATCTCAAAAAAAAAAAGAAAAAAGAGTGATAGGGGAAGTGAGATTATGCTGGGAGGCGTCCAGGGGGATTGGGGTCTGAGGGCCCAGGGTTAAGCAGCTTGTCCAAGGTCTCACAGTTAGAGGAGCAGGAACTAAGACCCGAATGATGGTGACGATGGTGATTATTTTTTGACATGGAGTTTCACTCTTGTTGCCCAGGATGGACTGCGGTGGTGTAATCTCAGCTCACCACAACCTCCACCTCCCAGGTTCAAGCGATTCTTCTGCGTCAGCCTCCCGGGTAGCTGGGATTACAGGCATGTGCCACCACACCTGGCTAATTTTGTATTTTTAGTAGAGACGGGGTTTCTCCGTATTGGTCAGGTTGGTCTCAAACTCCTGACCTCGTGATTCACCCACCTTGGCCTCCCAAAGTGCTGGGATTACAGGTGTGAGCCTACAGAGAAACTGCACCTGGCTGATTATTACCATTTTTTAAGGCAGTCTCTGTCACCCAGGCTGGAGTGCAGTGACACGATCTCAGCTCACTGCAACCTCCACCTCCTGGGTTCAAGCGATTCTCCTGCCTCAGCCTCCTGAGTAGATGAGGCTACAGGCATGTGCCACCGCACCTCATTAATTTTGTATTTTTAGTAGAGATGGGGTTTCACTGTGTTAGCCAGGATGGTCTTGATCTCCTGACCTTGTGATCTGCCCACCTTGGCCTCCCAAAGTGCTGGGATTACAGGAGTGAGCCACCACGCCTGGCCAAGACCCACATTATTAACCCTCATCTTACAGAAGTAGTGATAGACTCAGAGAGGCAAAGCCATTTTCCCAGAGCCACACAGCAAAGTGTAAGGCCTTGCCCGGACAGCTTTTGCTGCTGCCCCCGACCTTCCTAGACTCCTGTGGGCCCCAAGAGCGGGGAAGTGAGCAGGAAGGGGCCTGTGCTGGCTGGGTCTCTGGGCTGCCGGTCTCCAGCCTGCCCCATGAAGGCAGCGTCTGGCCCTGCGCCTCAAGTGCCAAGCCTCATGCCTCTGGCTCAACCTCACACCTTTGAAATGAGCTCGCAGGGGCGACGTGGGGGCATCCCCTTTTACAAACGGGAGGCTGAGGCTCAGCTATGGACTTCACAGGCAGGGGATTCCTTTGCCCCGTCATGCTCTTGGGGGACCTTGTACCCCAGGATGAGCCACACTGCCAGGGTGGAGGCATCCCTGAGAAGGCAGGCAGGAGGGGCTGGGGAGAGAGGGCCTTGGGGAGGCAGAGGCGAGAGCTGGGCTGGGGGAGGGGTGTGCCTCCCCTCCAGCCCAGGGAGGCACAGGGGTCTGGGCTCCAGGAACCACTCCCGCCTAGACGGGCTGAGCACAGCAGGGAGGGTACTGGCAGCCGAGCCTTGGTGCAGCCCATGCTGCTTTCCCTCTCTGGGGGAGGGCTACAGAAATACCCAATGCCAAGGCAGAAGGGCCAGGCTCCCTGGGAAATGGGGGAAACTGAGTACTGAGAGAGTACCAACTACATTGACAGACATCTGAGCTGCTGCCCCCAGCTCCCAACCCTGCAGAGGGAAGGTTTGGCCACAAAGCCCAGGTAAATGACCCACCCAAGGGTCCTGCCTTCTCTCCCAGCCCATTCCTCATTCTCTAACTCTGGCTTCTCTTCAACTCCTAGGCCAAGACCCTCAGTAATATCCCACTGCCAGAACCATCTTTGCCTCTGTTCACACCTCCTGGTCGCCCATTCAATCAACAAACCCTCGCCAGCCCTGGCTCTGTGCTAGGCTTGGGCTCAGCCCAGTGGGGGTGCAGAGCCCATCCTCACCAGGCCCCACCCTCTCGGTGCCAAGGCGGGTGGGTGCCCCAGGGAGAAGATGGATGGACGACAGCTCTGTGATGTGATCTGAAATTCATTACGGGGTGAGATCAGCTCCTTAAATGGGGATTTGAAAACATTAGGGCTTCATTATGTACACAACGGCAGTGCCTCATTCATCATGCAAAAATCACTCCCGTTATTAAAAATCCCTGTGGCAGCTGCATGCAGGGGCTCGGTGGCATTGTGCCTGCTGGGGATGGAGCAGGAGCCCCACTAGCTGCCTGGTCAAAGCTGTGGCCACGGGACAGGGGCCCAAGTCCCAGTATCCCTTTTACACAGCAGGGCCAGCTGCAGGGTGGGGCGAGAAGTAACGTTCAGCTCTCGGGACTTGGTGCCTCAGTTTCTTCATCTGCAAAATGGAGATGCTAATGGTGCCTCCCTTAGGGCTGTGTGAGGGTGTGTGAGATTTTGCTGTGAGAGGTTCAGAGGGCGCTGGTGGCTACGTCGTGAGTACTGAGAACGCCTGGCTGCTGTTGGCACCATCATCATCACCAACTGGGGTCAAGCAGGGGTGGCAGGGAGGTCTGGGGCCTTTCCGTGGGGAAGGGCACGAGCCACCTGCTCCTAAAACCTCCCATGGCTCCCAAGGGTACACAGAATAAAATCCTCAACTCCAGCAAAGCTTTCAAGGACCCTCTGGGGCTCCCTGCCACCTCCCCGAGATGTATTCCCTACCTCCTGCATTCCTCGTACTGGCTCCAACATCTGCACCATTCAAAAAATGCGGGCAAGGCCTAGGGGGTGGCATCCCACGTGCCAGCCCTGTGCAAGGCCAGGACGCCTGCGGCCGCAGTTCTAGGGACAGACCACACGGCTCTAAGTCACGGCGGTGTCGAAAAAGGAGAAGGGGAAGATAAAGCTGGACGGGGGCGGGGGCAGGCGCTGCTCAGCGGCTGAGGACGCCCCTCGGAGGAGGCGGAGGCGGCATTTGAGCAGAGCCCTGAGTAATGAGGAAGAACTGGCTTTGGAAGGAGATGGGGAGGAGAGTCGGGGGTGAGAGCCCGGGCAGAGAGCTCAGGAAGCAGAGCCCTGTGGTGGGAACAGGCTGGCAGGTGAAGCCGGGGGAGCGCCGCCCCTCCAGGACCTCCTGGGTGGTGAGGAATCTAATCGGGAACTGATTCCATCGGGGTGGGAAGTTTCCAGCAGGGGAGGCAGGTGTTCTGATTTGGCATCTGGGCGCCCTTCTGTTCCTTCTTCCTGACACGCCCTTCCCTTCTATGCTGAAGCACAGCCCCCACCCCTGCCCTTTGCCAGACAGCCCCACGCCCCACGCCGGAGAGCACATCCGACACCCTGCACACCCAACACCCACCAGACTGGCACAGGGACAGGTGCGGGACTGCCGAGCCCCTCGGACCACCTGTTTCTTCTGAGCTCAGCCCAGCCAGAGAGGGGTGGGACACACACAGCCCGGCCTCTAAAGGGCCAAGGCCGGCCACAGGCCACGGAGGCCACGTTATCTGCTCTTGGAGCAAGGCCACGAATCGGAGCGGCCGGAGCTGAGCCTTTTCCCAGCGGCCGTGAAGCAATCACGGATTAGCAGCAGCAGGGCGATGGGAGATGGCGCCGGAGCAGGGCGTGGAGCTGGCGGGGCAGGAAGCGAGGGCTGAATGCCGGTCTAGGAACAGACAGCGCCAGAGCCAGACAGGAAGAGTGACAGGAGAAGGAAGAGGGAGCCAGAGAGAGGCAGAGGGTAGAGGGGGAAACGGAGAAAACGAGGGAGAGGGGGAGGTGGTAAGGGAGATACCCAACGGGGTTGGGGGGAGGGGGCTCAGCCGGCCCCCAGGGCCCCAGCACGTGTGTGAGGAGGGGTGGGCCCTGGGTGGCAGCTTCTGAGCAGGCCAGGGAATCCATGGTGGGGCCTGGGGAGAGGTGAGAGGTGCACCCACACACACACAGGCACCCAGGGTTGGCATGGGGCTGGGAGGGTTGTCCACATGGCAGGCTTCATTAAACAGAGCAGAGTGGAGGGGGTGCCCTGACATGGGAAGGCGAAACTAGGCGGGAGGGTTACGGCAGGAGGGCAGAGGGGCACTCAGGCCAGGCGCAGCATGTGCAAAGGCCCGGTGCCCAGAAAGACAGTGAGGGAAGCCCAGCCACCCTCGCCTCTCTTGGGCAGGAAGCAGCTGGGCCGGCGTGTACAGGACACACACACACACACACACACACACACACAAGGGCTTGCCCTGTGGGCACAGGGTGCAGGGGTGCTCAGGGTGAAAGGCATGGGTGCAGGGGCAGCTGCACCCACACGAGGTGGACCTTGCAGTTTGGGTGGGGTCGCTGACCTCAGGAAGGCCCAGGGCAGTGGGTAGGGATGGCGTTCCATCTGCACCCTGCCCACCTGCTAGGGACCTGCCTGACCCTCTCCCGCCTACCTCAGGAGCTGACCCTTTGGGGCGCTGGCCAGGCCAGAGTAGAGATGGCGGCCACGCAGGCAGAGGAAGGCGGCCCTGAATTAATCTGTCACTAAAGCTTGGCCGTGGCAGGCACAGTCATGATTTAGATGAATAATTGAAACGCTCCGATACATTTATTATCCCTTTAGTGCAAAAGTGGCAGAGAAAGACGAGGGGTAATTGAAAAAGAGTGCACAAATCTCCCCGAGAAAGCCGGCTCCTTATCGTGGAGTAAACATTTCAGTCCTAATAAACAGGAGCGACGCACGTCAGGGCCCCGTCGATTTCCATCCTGATTTAGGACCGGCCTCCCTTCTTACCATACAATAGGAGAGTGTTTTAAAAAATGTTTTTATTGAGCCAGTAAAAGCTTTCCAGGAGGGAGGTGGGAGAAAGGAGGGGGCCTGGCAGACACCAGGCCAAAGGGTCTGCTGGGGAGGCTGGTGGCTGCCCAAGTCCATCAAGCCTCTCTGAAGCAGACACAGGCCCTCTCCCTCGGGGGCCTCCATCCTGCTCTACCTGCAGAACTCCTATTCACCCTTCAGGACCCAAGTCAAATGCTCCCTCTGCTGGGAAGCCTCCTACCAAACCGGGTCTCCACGAAGGCAGAGCCAAGTCCTGAGTCCCAGCATTTGGCATAGCTCCCCCAACTCAGAGTGTGCCCCAGGAAGGAATGGGGAGTTCAGGGACTTCCCTGGGACTCACTGCATTGCCAGCACCATCTAGTTTGGCCTCAGGGCCTCGTGGGTGGGTCTGGGCCCAGAGTGAGGCAGGCACCCTCTTTTTTTTTTTTTTTTTAATCAGAACTCTGGAGCCACAGGTTAAGTCCCTTTAGCCTAGTAACCCCTGGGGGCTCTCACTGCACTGGGGGTGCCTGGGAGACTCCCTACCCTGCTCCCCAGACTCCAGCCCTCTCCTGCTCCAAATCAACACACATCTGCCATAAAAACAGTGGGCTTAGGCCCCAAAGCCGTGCAGGCCAGCCCAAGCCCCAGCTTCTGAGCCCTAGCTGTGCTGGCCCCTCCTGGCAGGAACTCCATGCCACTGCACACTCCAGGAAGTTGGGCAGGGTATTGGCTGGGGTGTTGGTTGGGGTGTTAGCTGGCATGTTGATTGGGGTGTTTGTTGGTTGGGGTGTTGGTTGGGGTGTTGGCTGGGGCATTGGTTGGGGTGTTGGTTGGGATGTTGGTTGGGTGTTGGCTGGGATGTTGGCTGGGATGTTGGTTGGGGTGATGGCTGGGGTGTTGGTTAGGGTGTTGGCTGGGGTGTTGGCTTGTGTGTTGGTTGGGGTATTGCTTGGGGTGTTGGCTGGCATGTTGATTGGGGTATTGGGGTGTTGGCTGGGGTGTTGAGGTGCTGGCTGGGGTGTTGACTGTCTTGTTGGGGTGTTGGTTGGGGTATTGGCTATCATGTTGGTGTGTTTGGAGTGTTGGCTAGGGTGTTGGCTGGGGTGTTAGCTGTCATGTTGGGGTGTTGGCTGGGGTGTTGGCTGTCATGTTGGTGTGTTGGCTGTCATGTTGGGGTGTTGGCTGGGGTGATGGCTGGGTGTTGGGGTGTTGGCTGGTTGGGTGCTGGCTGGCATGTTGTTTGTGGTGTTGAGGTGTTGGCAGGGGGTGTTGGTTAAGGTGTTGCCTGAGGTATTGGCTGGCATGTTGGTTGGGGTGTTGGCTGGCATGTTGCCTAGCATGTTGGTTGGGGTGTTGGCTGCGATGTTGGCTGTCATATTGGGGTGTTGGCTGGGGTGTGGTTTGGGGTGTTGGCTGGGTGAGGTGTTGGCTGTCATGTTGGTTGGGATGTTGACTGTTGTGTTGGCTTCTGTGTTGGTTGGAGTATTGCTTGGGGTGTTGGCTGGCATGTTGATTGGGTGTTTATTGGTTGGGGTGTTGGCCAGGATGTTGGGGTGTTGGCTGGGGTGTTGGTTGAGGTGTTGGCTGGGGTGTTAGGGGTGTTGTCATGTTGGTTGGGGTGTTGGCTGGGGTGTTGAGGTGTTGGCTGGGATGTTGGTTGTCATGTTGGGGTGTTGGCTGGGTGTTTGAGGTGTTGGCTGGCATGTTGATTGGGGTGTTTATTGGTTGGATGTTGGCCAGGGTGTTGGTTGGGGTGTTCATTGGGGTGTTGAGTGTTGGCTGGGGTATTGGCTGTAGTTGAGGTGTTGGCTGTCATGTTGGTGTGTTTGGCTGGGGTGTTGGCTGTAGTGTTGGTGTGTTTGGGGTGTTGGCTGGGGTGTTAGGGGTGTTGTCATGTTGGTTGGGGTGTTGGCTGGGGTGTTGAGGTGTTGGCTGGGATGTTGGCTGTCATGTTGTGGTGTTGGCTGGGTGTTTGAGGTGTTGGCTGGCATGTTGATTGGAGTGTTTATTGGTTGGGTGTTGGCCAGGGTGTTGGTTGGGGTGTTCGTTGGGGTGTTGAGTGTTGGCTGGGGTGTTGGCTGGGGTTGAGGTGTTGGCTGTCATGTTGGTGTGTTTGGCTGGGGTGTTGGCTGTAGTGTTGGTGTGTTTGGGGTGTTGGCTGGGGTGTTGGCTGTCATGTTGGTGTGTTGGTTGGGGTGTTGGCTGGGGTGTTTGGGGTGTTAGCTGTCATGTTGGTTGGGGTGTTGGCTGGGGTATTGGGGTGTTGGCTGGGGTGATGGTTGGGTGTTGGTTGGGGTGTTGGCTGGTTGGGTGTTGGCTGGCATGTTTGGGGTGTTGGCTGGGGTGTTGGGGTATTGGATGACATGTTGACTGGCATGTTGGGGTGTTGTTTGGGTTGTTGGTTGGGCATTTGTGTTGTTGGCTGTCATCTTGGTTGGGGTGTTGGCTGGGCTGTTGGGGTGTTGGCTGGGGTGATGGCTGAGTGTTGGGATGTTGGGTGGTGTGTGGGTATTGGCTGGCATGTTGTTTGGGGTGTTGGCTGGGGTGTTGGTTGGGGTTGGCTGGCATATTGATGGGCATGTTGGTTGGGGTGTTGGCTAGCAAGTTGCCTGGCATGTTTGTTGGGGTGTTGGTTGGGGTGCTGGTTGGTTGCTTGGTAGGCTGGCAGTCCCTGGAGTGAGAGGATGGGATGGGGGTGCCGGACTGAGAGCTGTGTCCTCAGCTCTCAGTTTAGGGCAGGCGCATAGACGGTGCCACTCAGTGCACTGCAGACGTTAATTACTGCAGAGCAGGAAGCTCTTCCAGAGGCTCAGAATCTCCCAGAACCCTGCCCTCAGGGAGAGTCCATTCCAGTAGGGAGGAAGGCAATGAAGAACAAACACAAAACATAAGTGGGGACCAGGGCTGTGGGTGAAGACATGGAGCAGGGGGCACGTCAGGGTGCGGGGCAGCATGGCCAGGGCAGGCAAGAAGGCCCTTGTGCTTGTTGGAACAATGGGTGGGTGGTCATGGGAGGGGAGTGGGTAGAAGCCTGAACCCCTGTAGGAAGGAGGTCAAAGGACATCACAGGAAGACGGGTATGTCTGGGCAGAGTCAGGTGGGGTCTAACTTGGGCAGGCAGGGGATTAGGGCTGGGTGGACTCAAAGGATGGTGGAGGAGTAAGGGTACAGGGGAGGGCAGAGCACCTCTGGGGCCCAGGCTGGGCTCCATTCCAGTCCCAGGCTCGTCCCTAACACGGCCCCTCCCTGCCACCTCCACTGTGTTCCCATCACATTAGCAAAGTGACAGTCCCAGCAAGCGCTGGCGGCGGCTCCATAAATCTCAGCCTGTGTTAAAAGGCTGGACTGTGGGCCCACTTCCTCCGGGCACCCGCCCCGTCCATCTCTGTGTCAGTCAAGTTGTGCGAGACGCCTGTGCCAGCCGCTTCTCACCCCTAAATGCTGGCAGGGGAACCAGAATGACCGTGATCCTGAGTGGCCGGGGCAAGGCCCCTCCACTTCCCAGAGTGAGGTCACAGGCCATCTGTAAGCCAGTCCTGGATGTGCCAAAACGTCTGTGGTTTCCCCTGCTGCCGGTGGGAAAGTCCCTTGCTTAATGCGTAGGGTCATCCCTTCCTTTACCTGTAATTCATTCATTCAATCAACTTTTGTCATTTTTGAGACAGGGTCTTGCTCTGTGGTGATGTGATCTCAGCTCACTGCAGACTCCACCTACCAGGTTCAAGCGATTCTCTCGCCTCAGCCTCCAGAGTAGCTGGGATTACAGGCATGTGCCACCACGCCTGGCTAATTTTCATATTTTTAGTAGAGACAGGGTTTCGCCATGTTGGCCAGGCTGGTCTTGAACTCCTGACCTCAGGTGATCTGCCTGCATCGGCCTCCCAAAGTGCTGGGATTACAGGCGTGAGCCACCGCGCCCGATCCCTTGTTTGTTTTTTGAGACAGAGTCTAACGCTGTCACCCAGGCCGGAGTGCAGTGGCACAATCACAGCTCACTGCTACCTTAACCTCCCGGGCTCAAGTGATCCTCCCACCTAAGCCACCCAAGCCAGAACCATAGGCGCACGTGCTGCCACACCTGGCTACTTTTTTTTTTGTTGTTTGTAGAGATGAGGTCTTACTATGTTCCCCAAGTTGGTCTTAAATTCCTGGGCTCAAGCAATCCTCCTGCCTCAGCCTCCCCAAGTGCTACGGTTACAGGCTGGGATTACAAACATGTATTAAGCACTTATTATAAGTGCCAGCCCCAGTTCTGGGTGCAAGAGGTGCAGTCTTTCATTTTCGGGGGACAAAGACAAGGAATACAATATGTAAGTAAATTATACAGCATGTTAGAAGGAGGTAGGTGCTAAGAAAAATGAAAACCGGAGCAGGGTGGGGGCTGGGGCAGTGCCAGCGTGGGGCAGGGGAGGCAGCGGCAATTTCAGCTAGGGGCCCGGGCAGGCCCCCAAGAGATGGCATTCAAGTGAAGGCTTGTGGGAGTGAAGGGAGCAGCCCAGCGGACATCTGGAGCCGCAGTACCGCAGGCAGAAGGAGCTCCCGCAGAGGCGGGAGTGCGCGGACCTGTCCAGGGAGGCTGGGGTGGCTGGAGCCGAGGGGGGAGGGTGGCAGTGTGGAGGTGACTGTGAGAGGTGGCTGGGACCTGACAGACCATGGAAAGGACCTTGGCCTTGGCCTCGAGTGAGATGAGAGCCCAGGCAGGGTTGTGGGCAGAAGAGACTCGATGAGCTGATGTGGGGTTGAGAGGCCCACCCCTCTGTGATCTTTGTCTTCCTGAACTGAGTGGATAAAGATCTCGCTCCTCACGGGTTCTCTGGGCTCCTGGGCCATCTCCCATCTCCCCACCTCTTGGCTAGACTCCAGTTATTCCCCGAGTCGGAGCCTCCCTAAATTCCCCTCCCTCTCCTCTGCTTCCAGGCCTTTGCCGTGCTGTTCCCTCTGCCCGGGACACCCTTCCCAGCAGTCTTCACCAGGCTCATACCTACCCATCCCTTGGATTGCAGTGGAGGTGCCACCTCCTTCTAGAAGCCTCCCTGATGTCCCCAAGTGGGGGCGGGCACTCCTCACCAAGCTTCTATGGTGCCACCCCCACTCCCACTCCAACACCCACACCACAGCTCACCCTGTGTCACAGTGGAGTCCTCATCTGCACTGTGAGCTTAGGGGACAGGGACCAGGCCCATCTGTGCCCGGGACTACCTGTCCCAAAGGCAGCCAGCTCAGGGCCCGACACACAGCAGTGATAAAGGAATGGAGGAAGGACGGGGTGCTGTGGGTGGGACACGCAGGGGTTGGGTCTGCAAAGTGTCCTCCAAAAGGACAGCCTTCGGCAGATGGTCCTAGGTGGCCTGTCCTCAGGCTGACAGTCCCCGGCAAAGCCCCTCATTCTATGAGGCCTCCAGGGAGCTGTGACCTCCATGGGGACAGCTAGAGGAGAAAGGGGAGGAGGGAAAACATCTCAGCCACAAACAGACCCCCCACCCTGCATCCTGGCTGGCCACCGACAGCTCTTAACGCTGCTCTTATTTATTCCTGACCTTCATGCCCCTTTTATTTTTCCCCCTTTTAAAACCTGGCCTGGGCCCCGCCACCGCTGCTATAAACACAGCCCCCCGGGATTTATCCGACGGCGCATTAACCCCTGGCCCCTGGCTCACCAATCATTCTGCTGCCTGTGCAGACAGTGGGCAGCCCGGCCAGCTGGGGGGCTGTAGGGCTGGGGTGGTCTGCCCAGGGTGGGCTGGCCATGGAGGCAGGTGCTGGGGGGACAGGGACACACCCCCACTTGGTACTTGTGACCTGGGCCTGTATCCCTGGCGGCCGGGTTCACCCTGACCCCCAACCTTCTGCTCTCCTGGCCCTGCCAGAACCCCTGCTCCATGGGGGTCGTTAACAAGGGTGAACACAGCGACATCCCAGGTCTGAGAGCTGGTGGCTCTCTCCCTGCCTTTCCAAGACCTGTCCTGGCTGCAAAGCCTGAGGTCCAAGGGCAGGGCAGAGATGATCATTTTGCCCTCACAGGTGGGGAAACTGAGGCCAAGAAGGACAGAGCTACCCAAGATCACGGGGGGATCAAGGGCAGGGCCGGGCTTTTTCCACCACACTTGCGGCCCCCGCCCAGTTACAGAGCGGGAGGTTTGCATTCAGAGGGGTGGGGAGCTGGCCGGGGGTGCCTGGTGGTGAGGTTAGCAGGCCTGCCATCCAGGTCTCTAGCTCTGGGGGAGGGAGACGCCCTGTGAGGACAGCGGGGAATGTGGATGGCAGTGATCTGGGCACCGAGGTTGAGGGGCAGGGGACATGCCACCCCCACCCCCACTCCCACCAAGACAGAGGGTCCACTCACCGCCACCGCCTCCGAGCAGGGAGCTGTTGGCTGTAAGAGAGAGAGAGACAAAGGCCGATCAGTGGGGAAGGGGCTGGGGTGGGAGTATCAGTCTCGAGGGGAGGGTGAGGTCAAGATGGGAGTGGGCTGCCAGCTGGGTCTTCAGCCTCAGGGCACAGGGCCCTCCCAGTCCTCTGGGGCAGTGTTAGATGATGGGGAGAGGGAGGAGTTCCTCTTGGGCTTGGGGTTTGTAGGGTGGCAGGGGTGGGGACACAGGAGAGCGACTAGGGCCTCTTGCCTGCTCACCTGGACGCAAAAGCACAGGGGGTCCAGAGAGGCAGATGACCTGCACCACGGCCCTTTCATTCCTTCACTCTCACCCACAGTGTCTCCTGAGGCCGGTCAGCACCAGGCCTAGTGCAGAGAGGTGGGGAGGATGGCACAGGTCCCTGTCCCCAGGGTTCACAGCTTCCAGCAGGACACAGCCTTGAAGCCACTAGGAAGCAAACTGCGCCTTTGCAACCTGGCTAAGCACTGCCCAGGGCCGGGGCAGGAGGGCTGAGAGCAAGGACCCTCACTTGAGGTGTGGGCAGGGTCGTGGGCATGGGCGGGGCACCTAACCACAAGAGGGACAAGGCGAGCCAGGCCTGGAGCACCACCGCTGGAGCCAAAGCCAGATCAGCAGCGGGTGACTGGGGCCACGTGGCCTTGTGCCTCAGTTTCCCCATGTGGTAGAATGGCCCCACCTTGCCGGCTGGTGTGAAGGCCAATGGAGAGGAATCCTCAGTCTGGGCCCCGCTGCAGGAAGGCCTGGGTCCCCGCCCCCTCCTTGGACTAGGGGTGGCGCTGCCAGGCAGAGCTGGACTGACAGCTGTGTGGCTGCCACTTTCCTGCACAGCCCTGTCCCTCTCAGTCTGCCCGGTCGGCGACCCCCCACACCATGTAGCTGACACGGGGGCAAAGTGAGGCTGGTAGCCCCCCTCTGCGGGAATGCCAGGGCTGTGCAGGCCGGTGCCGCCCCCAGCCTGGGCTCCAGCTCCCGCCCACAGCCTTCGTCTGTGGAAACCGCCAGAGCTCATCAGGGAAAGCGGCGGGCAAGGCCAGGCAGGTGCCACCCAGGCCCAGATGGTGCCCAGGTGGGAGGCCAGCTGCGCCCGCCCCTCTGCCCGGGAATCCTGGTCCCACGTAGGGCCTTCAGCTCCGCACACAGCTCTGCCCCCCACCCCACCTGCCCAGCCCGTCGCAGCCCTTTCTGTAGGAAGGTGGCGGGGCACAGAGCCGAGCTGGGCCGGCCAGGCTGCAGGCCCCAAACGCGTGAGGACGGCGTGGACGCTGCTAAGTGGTGTCGGTGGCTCTGAGTGGCTGGTCTCCCACAGCTGCCAGCTCTTCGCTTGGGGAATAATTAATTCCACAGCCCGAAAACCCAGGGCTGCAAGTTGCCACGTTACTTGCGAGATTAATACAAGCAGCTAATTAAGATGGAGAGGCGAGGAGCGGCTGGGCACTCCCAGAGCAGGGGTGGGGGCCTTGGGAAGTGAGGGGGAGGTGAGCCGAGCGGTGCCAGGGAGGCAGTGGGAGCATGAGTCGGAGCCGGAGGGAGAGCAGGGAGCCGGACCATGATGGGGCGCCCAGGCCGGCCTGGGCCAGGCCCCCAGTGACCCTGGGTAGGGCCTGTGCCCACGAATGCACATTTCTTTTGTTGTTTTTTTTGAGATGGAGTCTGGCTCTGTTGCCCAGGCTGGAGTGCAGTGGTGTGATCTTGGCTCACTACATCCTCCGCCTCCCAGGTTCAAGCGGTTCTCCCACATCAGCCTCCCAAGTTGCTGGGATTACTGGTGCCTACCACCAGAGCCAGCTAAGTTTTTGTATTTTTGGTAGGGACAGGGTTTCACCATGTTGGTCAGGCTGGTCTCGAATTTCTGATCACAAATGATCTGCCCGCCATGGCCTCCCAAAGTGCTAGCATTACAGGTGTGAGCCACTGTGCCCAGCCATGAATGTACATTTCTGGGGACCAAAGACTACTTGCTAGGTGTAGACTGGGCGCTGGGCACAGATGGGCCCATTTATTATACCAAAGCCACAAGGGAGGTGCAATGGTTCCCATTTTACAGAGAAGGAGACTGAGGCTCAGGGAGCTTGAGTCATGGAGTGACGGTAGCAAAATTGGGACAGGGTCTGTCTGACTCCAAAGCCAAGACACAAAGCCAGCTGAACCCTAGGGAGGCTGCCTGAGGCATGGTCAGAGGGACCGCCTTCCCCTGGCCAGGGGTGGGGCCTGCCTTCTCGAAACCAGGCAGAACACCCCGCAGGCCCCAGATGCAAGCTCCACCTGCTCCCCACCCAGCAGGTCCAGCTGTAGAGGTGAGGGCCGGGCATCTGGGCAGTGCCGCCCCAGAGCCAGTGGGGGGGGGGGCATCTCAGGTCATGGTCCAGCTCCAGGCCCCTTGGCCTGGGCAGTCCTGGTGCCTGTCAGCAGCTGCCCTTCTTGGCCCCTCCCCACCTCCCCTCATCACCTCTCTCTCTTAATTAACACCGGCCACAAATGAGCTGGCTCCCGCTCAGAGAGGGCACTGTGCCAAATAGGCTGGCAGTGAGCCACAAAGGGGTGGCAGGGGAGGGTGCTGGCCAGCCACTCTGCAGGCCCCTGTGGGAAGGTGATGCCGTCCCCTGCCCACCTGGCGCCCCCAAACTCCACTGTGTGTGGCCTTGCCCTGGCAAGGTGAGTGGGTGAACTGACCCGATGCCCACCCGGCCAGAGCTTGAGGAGGGAGGTGGGTGGGGGCAGAGGGAAGCCTTCGCTGGGTGGAGCTGGGGGAGGCCAGGAGGTATGATTGGCCACAGGTGGGAGAGGGCGGCTGCGGCCAGTGGGGGGCTCAGACTTGGCTGCACAGAGGACCTGGTCCTGGGTCTGACCCATGCCCAGTGGGTGCCCTGGGAGGTCAGTCTGCTGTGCCCCCTTCTCCAGCCTGCCATGCCTAGTGTCCCATGGGTGGGGGCTCCAGGGGGCAGGTGGCCAACCTGGTGGCTGGGACTCTGTTCCTCAGCTCTTTTCCCTGGGTCCCCATTCTGGCCCTCTCCCCTAGGCCCCGACACCCATCCACATGGTGATCCCTTAAAGCTGCCTCCAAGGCCCGAAGGCTGGGCTGTCCAGGAGAATGGCCTGGAGGCTCGGGGAGAAGAACCAAGGGTGGCTGTGCCAGCCGACACCGACAGGCAGCCCTCTGGGTGCGGCCACCCACCTCACCCAGCCCAGCGCAGGGCCTCCTGGGTCTCCCTGCTCCCCAGGCCTCTGCACTCCAAAATCTTGGCCCATGTCCGACCCTTTTCACCTCAGCCAGTCCCTAGCCACCAGCTTGAGTCTCCAAGCTCCCGCTCTACTGCACCCCATGCCCCCCTCAGTTTGCTGGGGGGCTCTGGTCCTTATCCAATGGGTAATCAACCCAGTTTCCAGAGGGGGAAACTGAGGCTCACCGAATACCCAGGGACTGGAGGAGACGGAGCTGGGCCCAGGAGCACTGGCTGTCACAGCCCTTCTTTGACTGCAAACACGCCCATCTCAAAGGGTTGTTCTTTCGAGATTTGGGGGCTGCAGGCAGGCCATGGACACGTGAGGTGGGGGATGGGCGCTGGACTTCCGGTCCAAGCTGGGGCTCGTGACCCGGCCCCACCCAAGGGACCCAGACCTGCTCCCAGCAAACAGGAGCCTTTGAACGCCGTGTGTGGCTGAGTGGGGGCCCCCGAACCTGGCCCTGGGAGCTTGGCGGGGGGCACAGCTTGCTGAGGCTCTGGGTTGGGGTGGGCTCCTGGCAGCAAGCGCAGCCTGGACGCTGTGGGGCGCCCTGGTCTGCGACTGCTCCTGGAGTCGCCTTTTGCCCCCACTGAAGGCAGAGGTAGCCTGGTCCCGCCCGCCTTGGCCTCCCAAAGTGCTGAGATTACACGTGTGAGCCACTGCTCCCGGACAGATATAGTCTTAATAAATTTGTCTTGATGCGAACCAAGTCATAAAATATAATTTAAGATATTTTTATGGAGGAAACGGACCAAAATGGCGGCACGCCTGGGCCCAGGCTGGGGAAGCTCGGTGCGCGCACAGCTCATTTCATCCTTTCCCTGTTTGGAAGCCTCCATCGCAAACCCGTTTTACAGAAGAGGACGCTGAGCTGTGGAGAGTGATCCTCTCACAGTGTACATTTGGAGAGGAGGCAAAATCTCCTCTTTTACCCCAGTTGCCCTATGAAAACCCTCCCAGCGGGAAGCCCTGGGGTCCTTGGGAGCCCTAGCAAGAAATGAGAAATCCTCTTTGCTCTTAGGATAAAGACTGGCCCCTTGCAGACCCCCAAGCCCCATTGACCATGCCCTCCCCTCCGCCTCTCCCTCTGCCGTACACATGGTCCTCAAACTTGCCCCCTGCCCTCCAGCCCCAGGGCCTTTGCATAGGCTCTGCCATGGTACCTCTGCCTGGAGGAGACCCTCATCATCCCCCGCCTCCTCGGGTCTGGTGGTCCCGGCGATGCTCTCCTGGGGGGCCGTGAATCACTGTCACTGCCTCCAGAATCCTCCCCTCCCAGGTGCCTTTTTTTTTTTTTTGAAACAAAGTCTCACTCTGTTGCTCAGGCTGGAGTGCTGTGGTTCCATCTTGGTCCACTGCAACCTCCGCCTCCCAGGTTCAAGTGATTCTCCCACTTCACCCTCCTGAGTAGCTGGGACTCTAGGTGAGTGCCACCATGTCTGGCTAATATTTTGTATTTTTAAGGACAGGGTTTTATCATGTTGGCCAGGCTGGTCTTGAACTCCTGAGCTCAGGTGATCCACCTGCCTTGGCCTCCCAAAGCGCTAGGGCTACAGGCGTGCGTCACGGCGCCTGGCCACCAGCTGCCTATCTTGATACCCCCATTCCTGCCCCCAGGTGTCTCTCCCACAGTTCTTTCCCGGCTCTCAGCACAGCGCCTGGCTCACAGCAGGTGCCCATGAATGAGTTCCCGAAGGAGCCCATAGACATTACAGATGGTGCCCAGAGTCACTCGGCTGAATTTGAGCCGGGTCTGCCTGACTCCCAGGCTTCAGCTTTCTACCATGGGCCTTGCAGAGGAGCCCACCCAGGACCGAGGCTGGGGCCCTTGGGAGGAGGACTGGGGCTGGGAGCTGTGGAGGCGACAGGGGCTGCTCCAAGGGCACAGCAGGCTCCCTGGCAGGGATGAGTTCCTCCAGCCAAGGGAGGGGGCTGCCGAGGGCGGCAAGGGGCGGCGCGGTGCAGGGCCGGGGCGCCAGAGGAGATGCAGTGACCCGAGGAAAGCGCTGAGCAGGTTCCTGGCCCAGGGAGAGGCTGGGCGAGCAGGCACAGCGGTGACTTTGAGGCGGGCACGGCCCCACCGCATGTCCCCTGAGTCCACCTCCACTGCCCGTGCCCGCTGCTCTGAGCCTCACCCTGGCCTCACTGCCTGGAGGGGCCCCAGCCAGGAGTAGGAGGCTGGGGGCTGCTCCCCTAAGTCACCCAGCATCCTGGCCTGGCCTGTGTTCTCCCCTCCCCCTTGTGGGACAAGCCTTCTGTCCTCTGACAAACGTGCAGTCAGCCCCACTGTGTGCTAGGCGCTGGGACACGGATGGGCACAGCCCTGCTGGCACATGGTGCGTCATCTGGCCAGGAGATTGGCAAGAAAGACAGCACAAAAATCAACTTGCATAAGAATTCCTGTGAGTGCCAGAGGCCGAGCAAGAAATGCAAGGACGGGCAGGGTGGGGGCGGGCAGTGAAAGGGAGGGGTGGGCGGGGCCTGCTGAACCCCAGAGCTGGGGTGAGCAGCTCAGCCAGGCAGGGGTCAGGGACATGCAGCAAAGGCCCTGAGGCCCCAGGGGCTGAGTGAGGAGCAGAGAAGAAGGACAGAAGTGGGGGTCAGGCAGGAGCAGCCTCTGGGGGCCTTGAGAGCCTTAGTGAGAAATGGGAACTACTGGGGGGCTTTAGACAGAGTGGGGGTGAGCCAGTCGCACAGGGAAGGGACTGGGGGCACAGGTGGCGACAGGAGGGGCCTCCTGGCTACTGCAGGGTGACCCCTGCCTCCAGGACACCTCTCAGACCTCCCCTGGGGATCGCAGACCTCCTTGGTGCTCCCACAAAGTGCGTTCCCCAGTAGCCTCCTCACCTCCCCCTAGATCCCGCCACCAGCACAGAGCCTGGCACCTCCGAGGGGCTCCGTGACTGCCAACTGTCCCACCATCTGACCAGCTGGCAGGCCCAGCCCCACAGGGGGCTCCGGGGAGCAGGTCTGTTCTTGGAAAATCGATACCCCACTTCCCACAGGCCAGCAGTGAGTATCCGTGTGACTTGAGGGCGAGTCGTTTAAAACATGTTTCAGATTAGAAACACCCCGCAGATGGAAGAAAATGTGAAATGTGCTGGATTTTGAAGATAAAATAAGAGACTTCAAAGGCATCTCAAGCTGTGAGAGCAGTTGCTTGTTTGACTGAGCTCTGTCCCCCCAGGCCAAGGTCACTGTCCTCCGAGGTGGGGTGGCCCAGGTGGAAGGTGGGGGGCTTCCTGGACGGGGCCAGGGGAACAGGGGCCTCAATGGAGAGTGAGGGCTCCCATTTGCGGGAGTACATCCCCAGCAAGCTTCCACACGGATTTTTGTTTTTGAGACAGAGTTTCACCTTTGTTGCCCAGGCTGGCATACAATGGCGTAATCTTGGCTCACTGCAACCTCCACCTCCCGGGTTCAAGCGATTCTCCTGTCTCAGCCTCCCAAGTAGCTGGGATTACAGGCATGCACCACCATGCCCAGCTAATTTTGTATTTTTAGTAGAGATGAGGTTTCTCCATGTTGGTCAGGCTGGTCTTGAACTACTGACCTCAGTGATCCACCCTCCCTCGGCCTCTCAAAGTGCTGCGATTACAGGCATGAGCCACTGCACCCAGTCTTTTTTTTTTTTTTGAGACAGAGTCTTGCTCTGTGGCCAGGCTTGAGAGCAGTGGTGCGATCTCAGCTCACTGGAACCTCTGCCTTCCAGGTTCAAGAGATTCTCCTGCCTTAGCCTTCCATGTAGCTGGGACTACAGGCATGTGCCACCACGCTGGGCTTATTTTTTGTACAAACAGGGTTTCACCATGTTGGCCAGGCTGGAGTGATCACCTCAAGTGATCCGCCCGCCTTGGCCTCCCAAAATGCTGGGATTACAGGTGTGAGCCACCACGCCTGGCCTCTACATGGATCTTTGACCATCATCTTCACATGCACACACACACCCTCCTGCCCCACTTACAGATGGGGAAACTGAGCCCCAGAGAAGAGCAATGACTTGCCCAAGGCCACAGGCTTCAGTGGGAGGAGCCAATATCCTTTTCCTTCGCCAGCCCTGGTCCTGAAAGCCCCAGCTGTGATCTTCGGTTAGCTGCTCCACCCCCTGGGGTCTCAGTTTCCTCATCTGTAGGGTGGGTGGTCATTTAACTGAGGGCCTTATGAGGCATAGATGATAATGTTAAAAATGCCCATAAAATGGCCAGGTGCAGTGGCTCACACCAGTAATCCCTGCACTTTGGGAGACCAAGGTGAGCAGATCACCTGAAGTCAGGAGTTCAAGACCAGCCTGCCCAACATGGTGAAACCCTGTCTCTACTAAAAATAAAAAATTAGCTGGGCATGGTGGCGCACGCCTGTAGTCCCAGCTACTCAGGAGGCTGAGGCAGGGAGAACTACTTGAACCCAGGAGGCAGAGGTTGCGGTGAGCTGAGACCATTGTGCCACTGCACTCCAGCCTGGTTGACAGAGTGAGACTCCATCTCAAAAAAAAAAAAAATGCCTGTAAAACCTACAGCCTCATAGGACTTCTCTCAGGCAGTGGGTCCCAGAGCTGGGGGGGGGAGGGGGGGCGGTCCTTGGGGCAGAAGATCCCAGCATCCCTGGTAAGTCAGGGAGAAGGATTTGAACCCCACTGGTCCAGGGCTAAGCCACTCGCCACACCTTCTCCGACAGGAGCTTGGGAGCTGCCCAGAGCTGCTGGGGGTGGCAGCCAGCTGGGCCTCCCCATGAGATTCCCCTTGTCTCCTCCTCCATACTGGCCCCATTCCAGGCTGTCCTTCCCCCGACTCCCCTGCACCTGAGAGCAGCCTCCTTCACTCCTGCACACCTCCGGGTGCCCCCTGCCCGTTCACCCACGTCCACTCCACTCTACAGCCCCTCTTCCTGGTCTATTTGAGGTGACCCACCCCCACACCTCTCCCTATAAAAGCCTCACTGCTCGCTGTTTAAAGCTCAAAGTAGGTGACGTGGCTGCGGTTCCAGCTGGCCTGGGCCTCTCATTCGTCCCCTTCCTACCTGGGTTTCTTGGGTTCTGCCTTTGCCCGGCTGCCTGGGCCCCTGGAGACCCAACCTCCTGGCCAGTCTCACCCCAAGCTGGCCCCTGAGCCCCTGGCAACGTGGAGGTCCCCTCCACACCCACCCTCCAAGCCCTGTCCCCGGCCACCTTCCACTTGCTGGTATTTTGCTAAGCAAGAAATTCATGTTCATTCCCCCAGATGGAATACCATGAGCCTACAACCGGAGAGCAAGGCAGCTCAGCCGCTCACGGCGCAGATGCTCAGGGCGCAGGCTCGGCTTGCCCCATTCCCGTGGCCCTGAAGGACCTTCCAGATTTTGAAACAAAACAAAAAATAGCTGATAACGCATTTATCAAGCAAGTTCTCCCAGCAACGCATTCGGCCAAGTGTTTCCAGTGGCTTCTTTCAACTCACCCTCCCCACAAGAGCCCATTGAGGGGGTCCTAGTATTTTTCCCACTTTACAGATGAGACAATAGAGGTTCACAGAGGCTGAGTGACTTGTCTAAGGTCACACAGCTGGGAAGTGGGGAGCTGGGTCTGAATCAGGAGGTCTGACTTCCACGGCAGGACAGAGCTGCAGCTGCAGGCACTCGGGACCCCCCCAGCGGCTGCCTGGGCCTCCCCTCCCCCGGGCGCCGTGGGGCAGGCACTCAGCATCCCACATTAGCATAACCATAAGCATCCCTGAAACTCAATTACCAGGAGATGGCTTGGGCCCCAGCCAGCCGGGCAGTCTCCATCCTTGGAGGAATGAGGGGCTGGGGATCCAGGGAGCATTGGCCGGTGGGAGGGCGGAGGGCCTCAGAGATGAGGAAGGGGTTGGGGGGTCTTAGGGTGGCCATGGACCCCTCAGTGGGTGGGCCTTGAAGGCAGCAGCGGGCAGCTGGGCAGGCCTGATTGCCCCATAGGAAGGTCATGGGTTCCTCTGCATCCAGCTTGCTGGGTGACCCTGGAAAGCCCCTTGCCTCTCTGTGACTCAGCTTTCTTCTGAAAGGAGAAAACCAGGGGCTATGGTTCTTTAATTAAAAACACATTTTTTTTTGAGACAGTCTCACTCTGTCGCCCAGGCTGGGGTACAGTGGCACAATCTGGGCTCACTGCAACCTCCCACTCCTGGGTTCAAGTGATTCTCCCGCCTCAGCCTCCTGAGTAGCTGGGATTATAGGCACACGACAACACACCCAGCTGATTTTTGTATTTTAGTAGAGGTGGGATTTTGCCATGTTGGCCAGGCTGGTCTTGAACTCCTGAGCTCAAGTCAAAGTGCTTGGATTAAAGGCGTGAGCCACCGCATCCGGCTGGGGCTACTTTAGGAGAAAACAAAGCAGAGGTTTACAGGAGGAAAGAGGGAGCACCAGCTCTGAACAGCCAGGCCAGCCTGGGCTCCACCCGACTCCCCGATCCCCATCCCAGGAGGCCGGGCTGCTGTGGCTGTCTACCTGGGAGGCTCCTCAGCTGCCCCTCGCCCCTCCCTGCCTTCCTCTCCCAGCAACTGGTGAGCCTTTCCCATGCACTTCCTGCATGCAGGAAATCAACCTCACAAAACAGCAGAAGTCCCGCCCCGCAGAGGTATCCGCTACCCTGGATTTAGCATGTATTTTCTTTAGAGTTTACTATGCATGCCCCTCAACAAGGTAAGACTTAGGTTCTGTGGCTCTGAGTTTTGTACGAACAGGAGGTCCCATTACTGTTACCATTCATTGCCATGCCTGTGAGATTTATCTGGGCAGGCCCACACTGCTCTCCTGGGCCTTCCAGCCTTGTTTTTTTTTTTTTTTTTTTTTTTTTTTTGAGACAGGGTCTTGCTCTGTTGCCCAGACTGGAGTGAGTGCAATGGAGGGATCATAGCTCACTGCAGCCTTGACCTCCTAGGCTCAAGAGATCCTTCTGCCTCAGCCTCCCAAGTAGCTAGGACTACAGGCACACACCACCATACCTGGCTAATTTTAAAATTTTCAGGCTGGGTGCAGTGGCTCACACCTGTAATCCCAGCACTTTGGGAGGCCAAGGTGGGCAGATCATGAGGTCAGGAGTTAGAGATCAGCCTGGCCAACATGGTGAAACCCCGTTTCTATAAAAATTAACTGGGGATGGTTGTGTACACCTGTAATCCCAGCTACTCAGGAGGCTGAGGCAGAAGAATCACTTGAACCTGGGAAGTGGAGGTTGCAGTGAGCTGAGATTGAGCCACTGCACTCCAGCTCTGGGCAACAGAGCAAGACTCCATCTCAGGGAAAAAGAAAAAAAATTTTTTTGTAGAGACCCTATGTTGCCCAGGCTGGTCTTGAACTCCTGGGCTCAAGCGAGCCTCCTGTTTCAGCCTCCCTGAGGGCTGGGATTACAGGTTGAGCCACTGTGCTCGGCTTCATGGGCCCCTTTTCACTGGTGTTTAATGTTCCATGGTGGAACTACCCCATGTCCAGCCACCCATCCTCCTACGGACCCACAGTCCAGTGTGCCTGGTTTTTTCTCATGCAAACACGCCCCATTCACCAATCTGCTACATGCACACATGCACCTTTTCTCTTGGGTCCATGCTTGGGAGCGGGCTGCTGGGTTGTGGAGTATGCAGAATCTAAACTTTACTAGTTATTGCTAAAGTGCTCTCCAAAGGGGTTGTTGAGATGATCATTTAAAAATATAAATTAGATCACATCACTTCCCTGCTTAACATTCTCAAATAGCTTCCAATTATACTTAGAATGAAATCCATGCTTCCCCCATGGAGGCATGGCTGTGTCCCACACGCCCTGCCCCACAATCTCCTGTCCTCCTTTTTCTTCCTTCAATAGGTCTGGCTCTTTCATGCCCCAGGGCCTTTGCACATACAGGTCCCTCTGCCAGGCACATTATTCTTCCAACTCTTCTCAAACTGGGCTCCTTCTTATCCTTCAGGGCTCAATGAAAATGTCACCTCCTCTGAGGGGCCGCCCCTGACCACCCAGTTAAAGTGCCTTTCACCCCATTCCTCTCTCTTTTTTTTTTTTTTGAGATGGAGTTTTGCTCTTGTTGCTCGGGCTGGAGTGCAACGACTTGATCTTGGCTCACTGCAACCTCCACCTTGGTGGTTTAAGCGATTCTCCCGCCTCAGCAGCCTCCTGAGTAGCTGGGATTACAGGCATGCACCATCACGCCTGGCTCATTTTGTATTTTTAGTAGAGATAGGGTTTCTCCATGTTGGTCAGGCTGGTCTCGAAGTCCTGATCTCAGGTGAGCTGCCTGCCTTGGCCTCCCAAAGTGCTGGGATTACAGGCGTGAGCCACCTCGCCCAGCTAGACAGATCCTCTTTAGAGCTGGGGAGGGGAGCGGGTTGAAGGGGTGGGCCTGGAGGCAGGGGCTGCTGGATGGTGGTGTCTGAGGATAGGTTGAGGGAGGGCTGGGAGAAGTGGCATGACTGAACCCATGGGACCAGGGGAGGTGGTACTGGGTCAGGGATGGGATCAGCTTATAACTGTGGCTCAAGCCAGACAATGGAAGCGACATGGTACATGAAGACACAGTGGTGGCCCTAGCCCTCCTCCCCTCCTGCCCATGCGGCCTTCTACCACTCTCTGCAGGAAACTGGGAGGGAGCTCATTCCTGTCTAGCCTCCCCAGAGGCCCAGGTCTTAACCTCTAGGGTCATAGCCTCCCCTTGCCCCCAGTGACAGCTTTCAACACTTCTCCAGGAGCTGCTTGTAACACAACACTCGGCAGACAATTTCCTAGACTTTCCGGGGGAGGATCCTCCCTGGGCCCCCAGCAAGGCGCCCTTGACCTATGTTCCCCTCCCCCACCGCAGACACGAAACGGAGGCCAGAGAAGGAGAGGAACTGGAAGAAGATGGCACAGCTGAACGGTCACTTTGCCTTTTGGAACACCAAGTGTTGCACCGAGGCCAGAAACGTTCCCTTCTCACTGCGGAGGGAGGAAAGGCAGAGGAAAGGCCGCCGCCACTTGCTGCACAAGGAATCTAAGTGAGACACCAGAAGGCCCTGTCTCCTGCCTGCCGGGCACCCCCTCTGCGCAGCCAGTGGCAGCTCACTCGCTGAGGCTGCCCAGGACCCTCCGGAGGCGGGGCTGGGGAGGGGAAGAGGCAGTTGTGCAGTTGTGTCTGACTCTAAAACTGGTGCCCCCCAGTGGGGAGTGCGGGGAGGCGCGTGGGAAGGGCCAGGTGGGGCGGGGAGGAGGCCTTCTAGTTCCCTGCTGTGCCGAGGGTCTGGAGCCCAGGGTGCCCCTTGCGTGTGTCATAACCCCTCCCAGGCCTTGTCCTGTGGGGACATGAGAGGACCCCAGCCTAGTCCCTGCTTGCCTGCCTACCTCAGGCCCCCCCGGCCTCATGCCTCCTCCCCTCTGTTCTCCTGCCCTCCCAGCTTGGGCTCCACGCTGCAGAGGGAGGAGAGAGAGGGAGAATGTGGAGGGTGGAGGGAGGAGGGAGGAGGGCGCAGGGAGGAAGAGGGAGGAGGGAGGAGGAGGTGGGAAGCGGGAGGAGGGAGCGGGAGGCAGGAGGAGGTCAGTGTGGCAGCCATTGGTATGCGAGGCCCAGTCTCAGCCCCTTTGCGGCCCAGCCTCTCTGCTCAGCTCTTTAAGAATCCCTCCTCGGTGGAGGCAGCGTGGTGGTTGCCTGGCAACCCCCTCGTGCCCCGCCACCCGCCGCTGGCGCTGGCCCTTTTCCCTTCCCCTCCTCCCACAGCTCCTCCCAGCGCCCAGCCTCAGCAGTGCTGGCGCTCCTCGCTCAGCACCTACCAGGCCTGGCTGCTGGAGGCACCTGAGCCCGTTTGGTAAAGGGCTTTGAGCGACTGCATCCAGTACCAGTCCTGGACCACAGCTCTGCCCCCCAGGACTCAGGGAGGGGACCCTGGACTTAGCACACCCTTTCTCTTTACTCCCCTGCCCCTGGAGCACCTAGGCCAGCAGGTGAGGGCAGGTGAGGGGTCCCAGAAGATGCCATCTGTTTCCTCAGCCCCAGCTCTGCAGCCCCAGGACTCTGGGAGAGGGAACCTGGGCTCAGAGCACCCCAACTCAGACTCTCCCACCTCAACCTGCCCGCCCCAGGGCACCATCAGCGGCTTCAGCTGCCTGAAGATATTGGAGTCTGTTGGGGG
This sequence comes from Cheracebus regulus, assembly GCA_963574635.1. NCBI lineage: Eukaryota > Metazoa > Chordata > Mammalia > Primates > Pitheciidae > Cheracebus > Cheracebus regulus. Next base: position 315,923 of record CAUYQU010049103.1, on the reverse strand, counting down.
ACAGAGATAACCCAAGGGGAAGGGGCAGGAGCTGCCTGAGTTCCCAGCGGGGTGGGGTGGCCACCTGCTTCGGTTGGTTGAGCTGGGTGCTGGGCTGTGGGGGAGACGGAGGCCATAAAGCAGCTCACGCTGGGGCAGAGGAATGGGAGGGGGAGAGGAGGGGACTGCAGAGCTTGGAGCCCCTGCAGCGGGAGTCTGGCAGCCGGCAGAAGAGGCACAGTGACAGGGTGGGGGATCCCCAGTAGAGGTCTCTGAGGTACCAGTCTCAGAACCTCTTGCATCCCCGACCTCGGGCAGTCATGGGGACCAGGCCCGCTGGCTTTTTTCTTTTTGAGATAGAGTTTCGCTCTTGTTGCCCAGGCTGGAGACTGTAGTGGTGGGATCTCGGCTCACTGCAACCTCCGCCTCCTGGGTTCAAGCGATTCTCCTGCCTCAGCCTCCTGAGTAGCTGGGATTACAGGCTTCTGCCACCACACATGGCTTATTTTTTGTATTTTTAGTAGAGACAGGGTTTTGTCATGTTGGGCAGGCCGGTCTCAAACGCCTGACCTCAGGTGATCCGCCCGCCTCGGCCTCTCAAGGTGCTGGGACTGCAGGGGTGAGCCACCGCACCCGGCCAACCCAGTGTCTTGGGGCTGCCACCCTCACTTTGGATCAGGCCCCACCTCTTACTCCCAATGGCAGCCCCTTCCTCACGGTCCTGGGCTCCAGCCCTCATCAGCTTCCACCTGCCACAGACAGCGACCAGAAAGCCCAGTCTCCCCTGGAGACCCTTCCTAACCTGCCCTGCACAGCTGGCCTTGCCCCCACCCCCTCTCGGACCCATGCCCAAGAACTGCTGGCACCCGGCCCTCCCTGCCCTGGCCCTGGCTGGTGTCTCCATGGGGCCATCTTTCAGGACATGCTTCACATCTCCTTCCTGAACTTGGATGTGTGTAACAGGTGAATGAGAGCTGGAGTCAAGGAAGGTTGAAATCACTGCAAAAAGCACATCCTCTGCTGGGAGTGATGGCTGGGAAGGGAGGGGGCCAGGAGAGGCAGCCCTGGGTGTCTGGAAGGGATGGGGGCAGGGGAGGTGATGTCACTGGTGGGGAGGCCAGGAAGCTCCCAAGGGAAGGAGGGGCCCAGGAGAGAAGCCTGGGCACCAAAGCCTCAGTCCTGCTCAGGCTGGGGGCTGACTGGCTGACAGGTGGAACCACTGCCCAGGCCTGCGTTCCCACCCTCTCTGGAGTCTGTCTCTCCACCCACCCAGGGGCAGCTGGTGAGACCTGATCTCCCCTGTCATGTCCCCTTCACCCCCCAAACTTACACCCAGACTCTACCCACTCCTCTGTAGCTGCATGTGATCTGGCTCCCCAGAACCCCAGGAACCATCATCTCCAGGCAATTCCCAGTTTTGTGAATCGTGGCTGGCCTGGGGCAACTTGTATTGCTGCCTTGAAGGGCTCTGTCAGCCTGATGCATTCATTCACCATATTTACCAGTGCTTGACCATGCTGTCCCCACATGCCGGGCACTGTAGGAGGGGTTGGGGACATGCAGGAACCCAAATAGGCCTGGCTGTGCCCCCAAGGTGCTCACAGTGTGGTGGAGAGATGAATACTAATAGAATGCTCATGACTGGACACAGATGCCTGTGATTCTAAGTCCCGCTACTATTGTATGTACTCTCCAGGAAGCAAACACACTGCTGGAGAGAAAATCAGCCACACCCAGATCTTATAGACGCAGACATGTTGGGTGGTAGATGAAAAACACAGTCATCGAAATCATAAATGGCCGTGCGCAGTGGCTCACGCCTGTAATCCCAGCACTTTGGGAGGCTGAGGCAGGTGGATCACCTGAGGTCAGAAGTTTAAGACCAGCCTGACCAATATGGTGAAATCCCATCTCTACTAAAAATACAAAAATTAGCTACTCGGGAGGCTGAGACAGGAGAATCTCTTGAACCCGGGAGGTGGAGGTTGCAGTGAGCCGAGATTGTGCCATTGCACTCCAGCCTGGATGACAGAGTAAGACTCCATCTCAAAAAAATAAATAAATAAAAATAAAGAAATTATAAGCAATCACCAAAGAGTTAAATGCTACAAAACAGAAGTGGAGGAAGGAGACAGAAGAAGGTGACCTAATCGGGAAGGTGGGGTTAGAAGCTAAGCGTGGTGGCGAGCACCTGCAATTCCAGCTACTCAGGAGGCTGAGGCGGGAGTGTCACTTGAGCTGAGGAGCTCAAATCCAGCCTGGTCTACATTGTAGATCTTACCATTCTCTTTTTTTTTGAGACAGAGTCTTGCTCTGTCACCCAGGCTGGAGTGCAATGATCTCAGCTCACTGCAACCTCCGCCTCCCGGGTTCAAGCGCATCTCCCCGGCTCAGCCTCCCGAGTAGCTGGGATTACAAGCATCCACCAATATGCCCGGCTAATTTTGGTATTTCTAGTAGAGATGGGGTTTCGCCATGTTGGTCAGGCTGGTCTTGAACTCCTGACCTCTGGTGATCTGCCTGTCTCAGCCTCCCAAAGTGCTGGGATTACAGGGGTGAGCTACCGTACCTGGCCGATCCTGTATCTTAAAAAAAAAAAAAAGGAAGGTGGGTGGGGATGTGGGGCTTAGGGAGGCCTCTCTGATGACAGCTTGGCCAAGCCCTGGCTGGTGAGGAGGAGTTGGTTAGGACTGGAGAGGCAGAAGCGTGCAGGGAAGACCCCTGTTTCAGGGCCTGGGGGCGGGAGTGTGCTGAGGGTAGGGGTGAGGCCAAGGGTGGAGGCAGGCACTGGTGCAGGGCTGGAGAGGGTGCTCCTGTCCTGGCTGTAGCCTCCCCAGGGCCAGTGACCTGCTCTTCCTTGCGCCCCTCCCTGCTCCCAGCACCAGCCCTAGGGGTTGCTGACTTCCCCCTTCCTGGCTTTGTCCCTTCTGTGTCTGCTCCTTGGGGGACCTTCTCTGGGACCTTTCTCCTTAGCTGGAGGTCTTGCTCTCTGGCTCTCCCTGAAGCTCTGCGCCAGGGCCCACCCTCCCAGTCCTTTACCTTGTGCTTAACGGGAAGAAGCCCCAGTCCTCCATGTTGTGCATAATGGCGGGAGTTAGAAGTTGGATCAGAGAAGCTGCTAGAGCTTTCTTTTATTTTTCTTTCTTTCTTTTTTTTTTTTTGAGACAGAGTTTCATTCTTGTCACCCAGGCTGGAGTGCAGTGGCGCATTCTCAGCTCACTGCAACCTCTGCTTCCTGGGTTCAAGCGATTCTCCTGTGTCAGCCTCTGGAGTAGCTGAGATTGCAGGTGCGTGCTACCACGCCTGGCTAATTTTTGTATTTCTAGTAGAGACGGGGTTTCACCATGTTGGTCAGGATGGTCTTGATCTCTTGACCTTGTGATCTACCCACCTCAGCCTCCCAAAGTGCTGGGATTACAGGTGTGACCTACCATGCCAGGCTGCTGCTGGAGCTTTCTGAGGAGAGCTGGTATGCTAGCCAGGTGTCCCTAAAGTGGCACACACAGCTTGCCTACCCACAGGCATGTCCATGCATTTGTGCCAACATCCCAGAGCACACTGGGGCATCACTGAGGCCCCGGGCTGGGAGTCCACGCCTTCATGGAGGTGATGCCAGGCTGGGGCCTGTGGGGGAGGCTGATGCCAGGGTTGTGCCCTCTGAACATCTGCTCTTTGTTCTTGCCTTGGTGCCAACCCCTGACCACTGCCTGGGGATGGCTTCATGCCTGGATGCCCAGCACAGAGCCTGGGGCTAAGGGTTCCTGGTGATGCCCACGGACTCCCTCCCAGTGGGGAAGACCCTGTTCCTCTCAAGTCGTCACCTCCTTCCCTGCACCCAGCCGAGAACAGGCCCAGGTGAAGCCAAGGGTGGCACAGCTTTAGTTGACCACGGTCTAATGATGGGAGTCGTATCGTTACAGCACTTCACAGTACACAAAGTGCTTTCCTCCTGGGACCTCACTGGACTCTCGCTAGCTCTAGGAGGTCTAAGATGGCCCCCTTAAGATTAGGAAATGTAGGCACAGCAAGGCTGGGATGGTGCCAGGGCCCATGGCTGGTGAGTTGCAGGATGGTGAGCAGGACCCAGATTTAGGGGCTCCAGAGAGGGTAGATGGTGGCTGGAGAGGCAGGGATGCTTCGGGCAGTGCCAGGGTGACCTTGGCTGCCTGGTGTTAGGGCCCATCGCACCAGGCTGCGCGGGCTACGGCCGCCCGGGAGCCAGGGAGCTGGGGCTTGGCGAGCTCAAGGTTGAACCTACAAATCATCGCTGGGTGACTTGAGCTGCCCTTGCGGCTGAGCGCATCCCCCATGAGTGCCCAGCAGGGACTAGCTCGGTCCTCCAGGCCAAGGCCACACTGCCTTTACCAGTCACCTGTGTCCTCCTAGAGCCCACAGCTCCCTGGGGCTCGGCAAGGGATTGTTGATAGAACAGCGATCTTTCTGACTCTCAGACCACTGTCCCCTTCCTGGAATGACACTGCCTCGTGGTGCCCTACTCCTTCCCAGATAAAGTCCAGGCTCTCTAGGTTTGTCTAAGACCCTGCACACCTGGCCTGGCTGCCACCTACCACCTCATCTTCCACCATGGCCCCCTCCAACCAAGAATTCCTGAGCCTCAAAGCCAAGACTCTTTCACATCAGAGCACCTGTGAGCTTCTGCTGTCTGCGTGGAACATTCCTTCTGACCCTCTGAGACCCAGGTCAGGAGCCACCTCCCTGGGGAAGCTGATGTCAAGATCGACTTGGCCCGGTGTCTTGAGGTTACGAGGTAATGCCTGTTTCAGCAAGATCTTGCTAAGCCATAACTGTCTAGGTGCCCAGCCCCCATGCTGGAGCTCCAGCTTTGCCAGGGCCTGAGTCACTTCTGGCCCTTGGTACCCCAAACAGCGCCGGGCACATGGTGGATTTCCAGCCGTATCCCCTGAACTATGCACAGCCACCAGGCATGACTGAGCAGGTTATTCCATCAGCTCTGCGGAATATCATGCAACTGTTAAAACCACAGTTATGAAGATGATTTGTGTTGAGATGGAGTTTCGCTCTTGTTGCCCAGGCTGGAGTGCAATGGCTCAATCTCGGCTCACTGCAACCTCTGCCTCCTGGGTTCAGTGATTCTCCTGCCTCAGCCTCCTGAGTAGCTGAGATTACAGGCATGTGCCACCATGCCCAGCTAATTTTGTATTTTTTAGTAGAGACTGGGTATCTCTGTGTTGGTCAGGCTGCTCTCGAACTCTTGACCTCTAGTGATCCTCCCACCTTGGCCTCCCAAAACCAAAACGTTGGGATTACAGGCATGAGCCACTGCGCCGAGCCTGATTTGTGTCTTTTTTTTAGGGACAAGGTTGCCCAGGCTGGAGTATAGTGGCACGATCATAGCTCACTGCAGCCTCGACCTCCTGAGCTCAAGTGATCCTCTTGCCTCGGCCTCCTGAGTACCTGGGACTACAGATGCCTTACTAATTTTTTTAAAATTATTTTTTTGTAGAGACAGAGACTCTCTATGTTGCCCAGGCTGGCCTCAAGCAGTCATGCCACCAGAACCTCCCAAAGCTCTGGGGTTACAGGTGTGAGCCACCGTGCCTGGCTCGAAGATAAATTCTAAATGTAACATGTCAAAGAGAGCTACATTCATACAATCCATTCCACTGTGAGGCACCGAGTGCCCGTGCTCTGTGCCAGCTCAGTGGCTTGGCATGGGGGTGACAGGGATGAAAGGGGTCTCTCCTGTAAGGCATTTGGTTCAGAAGAGGAGGAAGGCTTGAACATAATTCCTGCGCCACACACCAAGTACTGTGATGGAGGCATGACGGAGCCCCGGGGCCGTGCGTCCATCTGGGGGTCTGGGGAGGAGGAACCGAAACCACAGCTCTGTAAAAATTACAGCCGTCTCTGCATGGACAAGCCTGGAAGCGAGCAGAGGAACGGAAGCTGTTGACGCCGCAGGGCGGTGGCATTGTGGGTGATTTTTCTTTCTTTTATTGTTGGTATAATGCTGTTTGGGCAATAAATAAAAACTGGGAGGAAAAAATAGATGTTTGGTGAATTGAGTAGAAATCGGGAGAAGGAAGAAAGAGAGTTAAGGGGAGGGGAATCTGGAAGGGAGAGGTGAGGAGGGAGAGGCAGGAAGGGCAAAGACAGGTGCGTGCAGAGCGCACAGAGGCTGCGGCCTCAGGCTAGGCTCCAGTCTACCCCCAGGCTGGGTGCAAGAGACATGGGTTGGCACAGGGAAAGGATGGGGAGAAGGGCAGGAGTCTCTGTGGGGGGGACAGCAAAGAGCAGGGCTATCGGAGGGTCTCCCAGCCAGACCATGGGCAGTCTGAGGGTGGATCAGGAGCAGTGGGGTCCTGGTGGGTGCTCTGAGCAGGCTTGGGACTCAGAGCAGCCACTGGCAGTTGCCGAGGTCTGGCCAGGCTGGGTATGTAGGAGAGTCCCTTACTTAGTGTCCCAGAGACTGCCAAGGGCACCCGGACTTTCAGTCTAAGAGGAGGCTGTTCTAAACATTCCCTGACCCGACCCAGATGTCACACCACAGGTAGGAACGTCTCCCCAGTCTCCAGTGGGTGCCAGGCACTGGCCTAGCCACCCTCCCCTTCAAGGTCTTCTTCATCTTTCACAGTAACCCTTGATCTAGGTAGTTACGCTCCCATTTTACAATCCAGGACACTGAGGCTGGAAGAGTTTCAGCAACTTGGCCAAGGTCACAGTCAGCCAGGGATGGGAAGGAGCGCTGGTATGGGAAGGGGTGCCCCGTTAGCAGCTGGGAGGGGCACAGCTGGGGAGCTCCCCGGTGTTTACAGCACGCGGCAGATGAGGGGGTCCACCCAGGGAAGGGGTGCCAGGCAGAGAGGAAGAGGTTACCTTGGCATGCAGAGTAGGCAGTGAGTACCTGTTTGTGAATGAATGCATGGGTGCACAGATGAATGAATGAATGGATGGCTGGAGGGATGGATGAATGAGTGGGTGCAGAGAGGAGGGTGTTGGGGAGGCGGCGCGTGAGCGAGAACCCCTTTCTCCCCCGCCTCTGCGCTGGAGGCTGGCTTTGAGAGCCTCCCTCCCCCCACTCCCCAGAGGGGCCGGCTTCCCCACCCGCCCTCCCCGCAGCCAGTTTAGCCGAGGGCGGCGGAGGGGGGCACGACGGAGGCCATTTCTCCCCGGCTTCTCCCCGGCTGGGCCAGAGTCCCCGCACGGCAGCACAGCCTCCCGCTCCGGGTCCCGCCGGCCAGTGCGCAGCGCGGCGCCCCCGTCCCCGCCGCCTCCTCCCCGCCCGCTGCCTCCCCCTCCTCCGCCCCTCCCTCCCCGCTCCGCGCCTGCACGCACGGCCCCCGCCGCCGCCGCGAGGGAGAGGCGGCCGCACAGCCTGGTTCCTCGCGCCCTGCTCGCCGCCGCCGCCACCACCTCCGCTCGCGCGGGCACCACCGGTGGCCCCCGCCCAACCGAGCGCACCCGCCTGGGCACACGCACCCCGCCGCTGGGCTCACCTCCCGCACTCCTCCCGCGGCTTCGCCGGGCGCCCGAGCCGGGCAGATGCGCCGCCGCGCGCCCCCCGCTCCGGGCCCGCCACCGTGCTCTGCCGCGCGCCGGGGGGCTCCTCTCCTGGGCCCCTCTAGGCGCCCTCCGGCCCCGGTTCCCGACCGCTCCTTGGAATAACCCCTGAGGCTCCAGCCGTCACCGCAAAGTTTCCCGAGGAGACCCGCCTCCCAGGGCCCCTGCGCAGGTAGGGCTGGCTGCACCGGGCGGGGGTCGGGTTCTGCGCGTCCGGGACGGGGCGCCGGGGCGGAGGCCGGGGCACCGGGGCCACCGAGGCGCCGCGGGGTCAGGCAGCCTGGCTTTGCCCCAGAGCGGCGGGAGTCGGAATACGCAGTCTTTGGTATTTGGGGTGGGGGTCCCTGAGTCAAGAGCCAAGCGCCGGTGGCCGTGGCGCTGGCCCCACAGCGGGGTGCGTGGCCAGCGGCTCCGCTCTCCCGAGCCGAGGCTGGAAAGGGCTGGGGCTCTGCTGGAGCTCTAGCCCAAGCCCTTGCTGTGCCCCCAGGGAGGGGGCCCGGCTCGTGGGGGGCGTCAGGCGGGTCATGTGGGTCCCAGCTCCCGCACTCGGGAACCAGAGGAGGGCGCGCGGCCAGGGACAGCCAGCCGGCCCGGGCGCCGCGCTCCCGTCCCCACCAGCTGCGTGAGTCACGGTTGGAGCTAGGTTTTATTTTTAAAACGACTTCAAGGGGGGCATGAGCAGCCTCCAACTTCCCTCCCTGTGCACGCTGTGGACCGTCAGCCCTGAGCCGGGCAGGGGCTGAGGCCGTGCACCTGGCGGCTGGAGCGGTGAGACCACGGTGCCCGGGCGGGGGTTGGCGGGCACCCCCCATCCCCCAGCTCTCAAGACTAGGAGGCAACCCGGTGGCGCACGCCCCTCCTCGCGGGCACAGGAGGCCCCGGGGAGAAGGCTCGGGAGTGTTGTCGCCCAGCTGCAGGGAACCGTGGCGGATCAGAGCTCCCCGAGGAGGAGAAAGTTGTGCAGCAGGGACACCAGGGAGCTGCCACAGCCTTCCTGGTGGCCCCGGGAGGCCTTGAAGGCGCTCGAGGGAGGGCGGCTTTGAGAGAATACAGCCCAGCTGGGGTGTGCCAGGCCCCCGAGGCCCAAGCCAGAGCTCTGATGTGAATCAATACTGCCAAGGCTGGGGACAGAGGTCGGGGTGGCTGAGACCCTACGCCTTCTGGTTGGATGGAAACCAGCCTCCGCATCCCCTTCCCAGGCGGCTCAGGAGTTAGGAAGGTGGCTGCCTGTGGGGGGACCCTGTGGAGGGATGTGGCTGGGGCACCCCGTCTCTGCCCGGTGGCGGTTGGGGAGGCAGCTGCGCTCTGGGGCTCCAGGCTCCGGTTTCTGGAGTTGAAAGCTAACGCATCTCTTCTGCTAGCCCCAGGAGGAGAGGCGCAGACATCACCTGTCAGCTGGTGCTGACTCCGTGGGCGACTGTTTAGGGCTTCCTCAGAAGGTTTAAAATGGAAATGGCCTGAGCTGACGGGGCCAGTGCCTGGGAGGGGACGCTGCCCAGCAGTGAGGGGACCCTGGTAGGTGTGAGGGGCAGGAAGAGCTGAGGGCTGTCCCCGGCCCCATGTTCTTACCAACAGAGACTGGACACTCTTCAGTAAAAAGCACCCCGACCCCAGCATGGAGGCGCCACAGCCCACGCCAGAGGCAGCTGTGGCCTGCTGGACCTCACTAGATCTGTGTGTCGCACTCTACCATTTATTGGTCCCTCTCCCGCTCTGTGCCTCAGTTTCCCTTGTTGGTAAAATGGGGTTGATAGTGCCACCTACTGAGCCTGAGCTGGGGGCTGCTTTGTAAGAGCGTCTGACGCATGTGTGACTGGTTCTGCTCCTGGACTGGAGGGTTCTCAAAGGCTGAGGGTACCTGCAGGGACTTTGGAGGGTCGGGGAGTCGGATTTCCCCCCTCCGCCCGCCATTGTGCTGTCATTGGGCTTCGTCCGCACGCTGGCCCTCAGCCGCAGTGTCCTCTCTGTGCCTCCTCCTCCCCACCTCCCAGGGCTCCCGTGGAAGCCCCTGGGAGATCTGCCCAGCCTGTTTCTAAGGAGGTGGTGGGGAGGGGGTGCTGCCACCCCACCATGTCACCCGCTGCCAGGGCTGTACCCAGGAGGGCGCTGGCTGACAAGACTCAGCTCTGTGCAGATGGAGGCCTGGTGGCCGAGCCTGTGTCACACTGGCTGGGTGACCCTGGGCCTGCAGCGTCCCCTCTGGGACCGGCTTCCTTGCCTGCACAGGGGGTTACAGCAGTTGCCCCACAGAGAGGATATTTGGGCGCTCTGCATGTGGGCGAGCAGGGAGGGGAGGTGCACAGATGGGTAGGTGGTGCCTGTGCTCACCTCGATGTTGGCTGAGAGAAGGACTGGGGCTCTTGTCGGCCCTGACCTTTCGGGTGTTGAGGGACAGAGAGGTGGGCATAGAGCCTGGAGGCCAGTTGGGGGGCAGCTGCCAAGTGGCTGCTCGGGTGCTGGGGGAGGAGGCCTCTGGGGTCAGCTGGGCACAGCCACCTCTCTCCAGCCAGGGGGCCAGCAGCCCCCTCCCCAGCCAGCCAGACATCCCCGGAATCAGGGCTGGACCTGGCCTGATCTGAGATGGGGCCTGTCTGGGACTGTGTGGGGTCTGGCTGTGCTGCTCCATCTGCTCTAGAGTCTGGTATCAACCTGGTCATCCCTGTTGATTGTGTTCCTGGGACCCCAGAATGCCATCGCAGGGTCCTAAGGACTTCCGGTTCCTGGGGAGGGCTTTTCTACCTGGCCTACTGACCTTCAGCAAGTGACCTGACTTCATCATCTGCAGAGACACCCCTTTGAGGTGACGCATGTGGTTTCTAGCAGAGTTCCTGCCTAACAATGTGGGGCTCTGCCTGGCCTGCACCCCAGGTTCACTGTGGGCCAATGGCTTTCAGCTTCTTCAGGCCTTGGGGTGGCAGGGAGGATTGATATGGCCCCATCCCCTGCAGGCACCTGGTCCAAGTGGCAGTGCGAACTGCCCCAGAGCAAGGGGGAGCTGGTGTGAGGCGTGCCGGCGAGCGAGTATGGGTGGACGAGAAGGGGTGTGGGTGTGGCGAGGGCGCTGACTGCCTTTGACCGCCTTCGGTGGGTGGGGTGGGTGGTGAGTGCCCCCGGGGGGGCGCAGCTTTCTGTGTTCATCGGCAGAGCAGAGCGCCAGTGCTCTGGGAGGTCCAGGCTCAGGCCCTGGCTGCTGGCCTTGGTGAACTGCCCTCTGAGTGTGTCTGTGGTCGGGGGTGGGCAGTCCCCTCCCTGGAACCTGTGCTGTCCTCCTGGAGAACAAAGTTCAGGCTCTGCCTGGACCACAAGGCAGGTGCATTCTGTCCTCTGCCATGGGACAGTGACCCTGAGAGGGCCAGGGCTGCAGTGTGGGCAGACTGGATGGCAGGGAGGACGCAGGGGAAAGACAGCACCCGTTCTGCCCTCCTCCCCCGGACAGGCTGCCTGGCGTTCCCTGGCAGCAGCTGGAGCTGCCGAGGGTTCCACGGAGCGGCTGTGTTTGTGCAGGCCTGTGTTTGCCTGTTTGCCGTCACTCGAGGCCCCCAGAGCACCACCGCTCCCCAGGGTCAGCAGCTCTGCAGATGATGTCAGGGTTTGGGGGCCTCTCCTTGCTTTGTGGAGGTTGTTTGCTGGATTCCTGCAGCCCTGGGTTTTAAACTGCCACCCTGCAGAGGAGGGGGATAGTGAGGGTACGGGAGAGTGCTGGGGTGGATGGGTGGGAGTCTGCGGCTGAAGCCAAGGAGGATGAATGAGGTGGCCCACCAGTGCTCCCCTGGCACCCCTGGCTTCCTGGCTCTTCTGTTTCCCCTTCCCTCTCTCCTTCCCTCTTTTCCTGCTCATTCATTCTTGAGATAATCATTGAGTGTTAGTTCTTGCCAGGCACAGTGCTGGGCTCTGGGACAAAAGTGAGGAGCAAAAGCAGCAGGTGTCTTGCCCTCAGGGCGCTTCCAGTAGATGTGGTGTCAGACATCAGTCAGACCTCCTTCTTGCCCGTGAAGCCTTGGGTCCGAGGGTGCAAAGTGGTGAGGTCAGGTAACAGAGGGGCCTGCTGGGGGGTGGGGCTGAGGGGAACTTCCCAGAGAAGGGGGTGCTTGAGTGAAGATGTGAAGCGTGAGCTGGAGCCAGGGAAGGGCGGGGACAGAAACAAGGGCCTGGAGGATAGATGGATGAGAGGGGCCGGAGGTCCTGGCCGGTGTGGGGCCGGCGGGCTGTTTCCCTGGGTCTCTGTCGGCCCGTCCACCTCTGATCTTTCCGGCCGCCTGGGTCTGCCTCAGGGACCCTCTGTAGGGGGCCTCTGGGAGAGTGGGCTTCCTAGGCCTGGGATGCCAGGTCCTCTTTTCCTGAGAGTTGTGTGTTCACCTGCGTAGACAGGCTGCCCCAGCATCCGATGGGCTGTGAGGGACAAATGTGGGCTTGTTGATGATGGGGGCGGTAGCCCTGGGAGGACCGAGAGCTATTAGCAATGAAGGAGACGCTGCAGAAAACCTCCCCAGCCCTGAATGTTCCCGATGCAGGCAGAGGGAGAAGGGAGCGAAGGCCCTGTGTCTTGGAGGGCCCCGGACTGGCTGTATGGGGCTGAGCTAGCCACTAGGGGACACTGCCCCCCAGGCAGATCGCAGGACCCAGGCATTCGACGGCCCGGCCGGGACCCTGAGGCACAGGCTCTGCAGTGAGGGGCATCCTCATGGGCAGCCAGGGTCTCTGGTCTGGCTGGCAGGGAGGCAGTGGCCGGGCTGGCTGGGGATGGCTTGTACTTAATTAAAACTGGGATTGAAACGGGGGTCGCGGGGCACTAGTTCTGGCCATTCCTGCCCGCGCTGCTCTCTAGAGGCAGCTCCGTGGCAGTATTTTTTTCACTCCCCTTTCCCTCCTTCTGCCTGAATTAATCGTTGGCACCAGATTACAACAGATTTAGCAAACTGTAAAAAAACGAGAGAGAGAGGGAGAGCGTGAGCGAGAGAGGAAGAGAGAAAAGAAAGGAGGGAATGCCTTCCGCGAGGAGCCAGCGTTTATCTCCAGAAGCAAATTGCTCTTGTTGAACCGTCCCTGTCGCCCCCCCATCCCCCCACCCCCCTGTGATGCCTGGGAAATGCTGCTTGGGAAAATGTCCTCCAAAATGCTGCTGGGCGCCGGAGCCAGGGGGGCTTTTCCTGGGGGCGGTCTGTCAGGGGCTGTGAGGCGAGGAGAGCTCCGTGGGGCATGGAGGGTGCCCAGGGCTGCTCTGGAGGGTGTGTGGGGGGGACACCTGGCTGGTTCTGAGTGGTGGCAGGGCTGGGGACCAGGGAGCCAGAGGCCTGGTGAGAGGCAGGGATGGCAGAGGGCAGGGTCTGCCCGTGGGGTTCCTTTTGGCAGCCCAAGGGCCTGGTGCCGGGCCCAGCGCATGGCAGGGCTTGGCGTAGGCAGAGCGAGCGAACGGAGGAATGAATGGAAAAGGATGCAACCGGACTGAAGAACCGCCCCAGGAGCTGGCGGGGGCAGCAGTGAGGGTCCTGCCTGCTCATCGGGATTCCTAGGGACAAAATCCGAGGACGGAGCTGTCTCCAGCAACGCAGCATCTTGGGTCCTGACCCAGTCCGACTCCTCCCTGTGAGACCACAGGGGCCTGGCTTTGGTTCAGGGAATCTGGCTGCTGTGGGGTGGACGTCTAGCCCTGGGGACAGGCCAGGTTGCAGAGGGTCACGGGAGTCTGACCTCAAGGCTGAGGGTGCCCCGTCCAGTTAAAGCACAGGAGTGAGATTCGGTGGGCGAGAGCCCCTGGGCTGTGAGCCTGGGCTGGGCTGGCCCACCCTGAGTGGGCACTTAGGTTCCGTGTGGGGCAGTGAGAGGCCTGCCCCTTCCTTCTTCGCCCACTCACTCTCTCTGCAGCGGCCACAGTGGGCCAGGCCTGGAGCTGGCGACGGGAGGTGGTGGTGGCCCAGTCCAGTGGGGCCAGGTCTGGAGGGAGACAGATGTGCACCACGCTCACGCCTCTGGAGCGCACGCGCACCTGCATGCTCACACTCTCGCACACACAGGCTCACTCCTAACCGGGCTCCCTCCCAACCTTCCCCGAGCCAGCCCGAGCCAGGCTCCGAGGTGAATGAAGCCCACATCCCACCGCGACCTCTGGAAGCTGCCTGGAGGAAGGGGCTGGAGTGATCGCCCTACCCTTCCTGCTCAGTCTCCCTTCCTGCCCCCAGACGGTGGCCATTTGTTGCCCAGGCCTGGGCCCCTCTCTGGGGAATGGGTGGGGGCAAAGGAATGAGAAGCGGGAGTGACGGCCTTACCCTAAGCCCTGCTCCAGTGGCGGAGGCCCTGTGACGGCCAGCCCTGCAGCTAACCTTTGACCCCAGGGAGCCCGCAGTCAGGTGGGCACTGGGTGGGGCTGCCCCCCTGGCCAGCTGATAGGGGGCTGGTCTGGTGCCCAGGCCTGTGGGGGTCCTGGAAGCCCTTCCCTGCCTCACTGGGGCTCCACGCCTGCTCAGCTGCCCACCAGTCCCAGGAAGATAGGCCATATACACTCCCCTCACCCCCAGTCACAGTGGGGCTCTCCATGCCTCAGTTTCCCCACTACTTCTGGACAAGGGGTTGGACCACTAGGTCCCCAGCAGCTGCCACTCAGAGCAGCACCGTGGCTCTGAGCCCTGAGAACCCCCACCAGGTTAGGGCTAGCCAGAGGGGCTGGGTAGTGCTATACCCCAGCTTCCAGGGGCTTCTGGCTTGATAAGCTCTGCCAGGTTGTCTTCCCACTGTGAGAGCAGGGAGACTGAGGCACAGAGCGGAGACACGCTCTGTCCAATGCCGCGTAGCAGTCAGGGCGCACCCCAGGGCAGCAGTGCTGTGAGATGAAAGTGCCAGGCTCTGGAGCCGATGGACTTGGGCTCGGAGCCTTCCTTTGACACTTATCATCTGAGTGCCCTGGATGCCTCACATCCCCTCTTTGTGCCTCAGTCTCCACACCTGTGAAACGGGATGATGGCACATGTGCACAAATCCCAGGGTTAGCATGAAGACTCCACGTGACTGTCCACAGAGGGCCTTGTGGGAACCAGTGGTTACTGTGGATCACTGGACAGGCCCCGCCAGACACATGCTGGGACAGTGTCCCTGCTCGCGGCTCTGAGGAGCTCGGGCTGGAGAGGGGCTGCACACGCTAGTTTTCCACTCTCAGGACCCCACCCTCTCTGGCAGGCAGGCTCGTGGGGCACTGCTGAGCCCCGAGGTCTGGGCCCATGCAGCAGGTGGAATGCGTCAGGGAATGGGGACTCTAACCGCCTGGTGTGACAAAGGGGCAAGCTGGGGTGTGGGTGACTTCCGTGGGACCCGGGGAGAGTTGAGCTCTGGAGGGCTCTGGAGAGCAGCAGGGGTCAGGAGGCAGCAGGTGTGGGAGGGGCTAGGGGTCAAATCATGGAAAGGGACAGTGTGGGGCTCAAATGTCACATTCTGCCCACTGAGGGTGGCAGAGAGGTCATTGTAGCTGCCATCATTGAGTGTTTACTGCATACGATGCATATTTCATAGAGCATAAGGACTGTACCTTGCAGAATCTCACTGAGGCTTCACAACAGCCCCATTCCACAGAAGAGAAAACTGAGACCCAAACATATAAAGTAATTGGACCAAGGTCACATAGCCGGGGCATGGCATCTGTTTTTTTTTGAGATGGAGTTTCACTTTTGTTGCCCAGGCTGGAGTGTGATGGCACGATCTTGGCTCACTGCAACCTCTGCCTCCCGGATTAAAGGGATTCTCCTGCCTCAGCCTCCTAACTAGCTAGGACTACAGGCACCCGTCACCACGGCCGGCTAATTTTTTGTATTTTTAGTATAGATGGGGTTTCACCATGTTGGCCAGGATGGTCTCAAACTCCTGACCTCAGGTGACCTACCCACCTCGGCCTCCCAAAGTTCTGGGATTACAGGTGTGAACTACAACACCTGGTTAGGACATGGCATTTAAAGCACATGCTCATAACCCCTCCCCAGGCCCCAACACACGAGAGTCATCGATGAAGCAATAGTGGCGGACAGTTATATTGACGCTGTAGTAGTGACGGACAGTTATATCGGAGTTACTATGTACCTGGTAGCTGGCAGTTCCCCCAACAAATTCTTTTTTTTAAGAGTCTGCATTTGGCCAGGCGCGGTGGCTCAGGCCTGTAATCCCAGCACTTTGGGAGGCCAAGGCAGGTGGATCACCTGAAGTTAGGAGTTCGAGACCAGCCTGTCCAAGATGGTGAAACCCTGTTTCTACTTAAAAAAAAAAAAAAAAAAAAAATTAGGCAGGCATGGTGGCACATGCCTGTAGTCTCAGCTACTCGGGAGCTGAGGCAGAAGAATCGCCTTAACCCAAAAGGTGGAGGTTGCAGTGAGCCAAGATTGTGCCACTGCACTCCATCCTGGGCAGCAGAATGAGATTCCATCTCAAAAAAAAAAAAAAGTTTGCATCTGTCTCTGTGCATCTGCATCTGGCTGGAGTGCAATGGCTTGATCATAGTTCGCTACAGCCTTGAACTTATGGGCTCAAGTGGTCCTCCAACCTCAACGTTCCGAGTAGCTCGGACTACAGGCGCACGCCACCACACTGGCTAATTTTTTAATTTTGCAGAGATGGGGTTTCATTGTGTTGCCCAGGCTGGCCTTGAACTCCTGACCTCAAGCGATCCTCCCACCTCAGCCTCCTGATTACAGGTGTGAGCCACTGCCCCTGCTCCCTCAGCAACTTCTGAAGTAGGCACCATTATTATCCTGATTTTACTCCAGGGGTAAACTGAGGCACTGAGTGGCGAAGTGACTTGCCCAAGATCACACAGAGGAAGGAGAGCCACGTTCGTTAGGGTGAACTTGGGTCCTTTACAAAGGAAGATGGGAAACTGAGGCGTAGAGACGGCAGGTAACTGCCCGAGGTCACCAGTGCCTGAGCTTTGGTGTCTGTCACGCTCCCTCCTCACTATTCCCCTCTCCAAGCTGGGGACCTGCCCAGGATTCCTGGGCTGTCTCCTGTGGTCTGAGAGCCTCCTGCCTCCTAAGGGCTCTTCCCTGCCTGGATTCTGCCTTTGGTTTCCTGAGGCCCCACTGTGTGCTGGGCGTGGGGCTGGTACTGATAGTAGGTGATGTCATTTAACACAGGTGTCAGGGGGGAATCAGGGAAGGCCTCACAGGGGAGGTGTCACTTCCGCCTAGGAGCCAGGCAGAAGGGCATTATTCCTGGAGGGGAGCAGCCTTGGCAGAGGCGCTGTGAGCTGGTCAGGCCTGTGTGGGCTAAGGGGGAGCAGTCGGGTACGTGTGGCGTGTGGCACGCACTTCTGCCTCTGCCGAGCGCTCCTCTCCAGCCCAGACGCTGGCCTGTGACGTCAGCAGGTGGCCCAGCCGGGCCTCGCTACCCGCTGGTGCCCTCGGGAGGAGCAGGGCGGGCGGCGGGCGAGGGGGCCCAGGAGGGCCGCGGCAGCCTGCGGTCATGGAGCAATCTCCATTAGGGCCCGTGAGCGAGCGGCCGCAGCTCTTGGAATCCTATTAAAAGCTTTTTCATTGTTCCCCGCGTTATGCTGTGCTCCGCCGGGACCTGGGCATGTTGATAATTTATTTGTGGAAGGGAAGGGGCGAAGAGTGCCGGAGAGAGGAGGAAATATCATTATTTACTCAGTTGGCTTTCTGCAGCGTTGGCCCTGCCGTGGGGCAGCTGGCGGGGGAGTGCCACCACCCCATCCCAGCCTCTGGGTCACTCGTGGGATCTAATTTGGTAGGTTGGGGGTGAGGGTCTGCCAAGGGAGCAGTGGGGGTGGCCGTGGCTGGGGTGTGGGGGCTTTGGGGGAGGTGGGGTCCTCAGTGCTGACTGTCAGGGGCCCCTCAGCCTGAGCGTGTTAGGGGGGCCCCAGGCGTCCAGCCCCACCTCGAGTTCAGCTGGGGTGGGCCTCTGGCTGCCCTGCTTCTGGCTCCGATGTGGAAGCCCCGGCCCACCCTGTGCGTGGGGTGGGGGAGATGGCCACCTTGCTGGGTCCTGAGGGTGTAGACTGGGGAGACTGCTCCTGGGGTCTCAGGGCAGGCCCACATCCCTGCTGCTGGCCAGCCATGTGGCTGCATAAGTCACTGTACCCCTGGATGCCAAAACCAGAAAGAGACCTCACGTCTCTGGGGGATGAGAAGGAATTCACAACTAATAGTAATAACAGGTGGGCTAGGTGGCTCGCACCTGTAATCCTAGCATCTTGGGAGGCTGAGGCGGGAGGATGGCTTGAGGCCAGGAGTTCGAGACCAGCTTGGGCGACATAGCAAGACCCCTTCTCTTAAAACAGTAACAGCAGTGATGCAAGCTAACATGACAGCACTCACTATGGACCTGCAGTGTGCTACGCATGTCGAGGACAGCACTGTATCTCATTTAATCCTCCAAGTGGGTGGTGATACTGTTATTCCCTTTTCACACATGGGGAAACTGAGTCACAGGCAGCCAAGGTCACACGGATTCTAAGTGGCAGGGGTAGGATGGGAACCCTGGCTTCTCTTAGCATGGATGCTGCGTGTGTCCCCTGGAGCAGCTGACCTGCACTGGGTCCCCAGCGCCTCTCATCCAAAGTGAGGAAGCCCCAGAAGAGGGAACAGGGGCCACCTACAGCAGAACCTTCTAGTAGCAAACTTAGTTGTCATTGGAGCCTGGTGGGGCACAGATGAGGACACAGAGGCTTACAGAGGTGACAAAGGCAGGGTGGAGCCAGGCTGGCCCTGGGTTCCCAAAGTATCCCCTGTGCTGGGGTGCGAGGCTGCCCAAGGGGACAGGAGGGAGCTGGGTCCCACTCTTGCCCTGGACCCCAGACAGTGCTGGCCTTTGCCTGGGACCCTGCGCTGTGCTCTGGCCCAAGGCTTCATACACACTCCTGACTGGCCCATTCTTCTTTCTGAGACAGAGTTTGGCTCTCATTGCCCGGGCTGGAATGCAGTGACACCATCTTGTACCCTCCTGAGTAGCTGGGACTACAGGCATGCTCCACTGTGCCTGGCTAACTTTCCATTTTTAATAGAGGTAGGGTTCCACCATGTTGGCCACTCCTGACCTTGGGTGATCTGCCTGCCTCAGCCTCCCAAAGTGCTGGGATTGCAGGCGTGAGCACCGCGCCCAGCCTGGTCTGTGCTTTACACTGTGGAGCAGGAATTCATCACATGATGCAAAGTATCCCCCATCCCTGCCTCTCCCATCCTCTAGCCCAGACACTGCCAGACACTTAAAACACTTGAATTCAGTCAAGTCACTCAGTAGCTCTGAGACCATCACTGGCTCCCTAGTTCCTGAGAAGTCGAGTCCAGCACCCTTGCCTGGCAATTCAGACCTTCCCAGCGTGGCCCTGTCTGGTGCACCAGCCTGGCCCCAGTGCCTCCCCATGCTGGCACGTTCACCTGCTGAGCCTTCAAGGTGCTGTTCCCTGTGTCTGGAAGGCCACCTTCAGTCCCCAACATTGGCTGCCTCATGAAAGGCAGTGCAGGTGGCACCAGCTGCCTCCACCCGCCTGTGGTGCCCCCTCCCCTCCCCTGCGCCAGCAAGGCATGGCTGAGTGGTGGAGGCAGTCTGATTCCTCAGCTCCTCCCAGCAAGCCTTCCTGGCCTGAGATTCGCTGATAAATGGCTTTCTTCGTACAACACCCCTGGGAGTAGGTAGTGTGAGCCCATTTTAAGAAGGTGAAACCTGAGACTCAGAGGGCCAGGGTCACCCAGCAATCGGAGGAGACGAAGCCAGGTCCCTGCCATGGGGTCCCTGTCCTGTTCCATTTCACCCCCAGCAGCTGTAAGGCAGGTGGGAGGAGTGACCAGCTTGGCATTCCCTGAGCCCTCATCGCCTGCCTGGCATTCACTGAGGGTCATATTTCATCTTTACAGTGGCCCAGATGTATTTAGAGGCTCCATTTTACAGATGAGGAAACTGAGGTTAAGAGAGGGAAGGAAGGCCAGGCATGGTGGCTCACACCTGTAATGACAGCACTTTTGAGTGCTGAGGCAGGTGGATCACCTGAGGTCAGCAGTTCAAGACCAGCCTGGCCAATGTGGTGAAACCCCATCTCTACTAAAAATACAAAAATTAGCTGGGCGTGTTGGCTGGTGACTGTATTCCCAGCTACTTGGGAGGCTGAGACAGGAGAATCGCTTGAACCCGGGAGGTGGAGGTTGCAGTGAGCTGAGATGACGCCATTGTACTCCAACCTGGGTGACAGAGTGAGACTCCGTCTCCAAAACAAAAAACAGAAAAGGCTGGGCGTGGTGGCTCACACCTGTAATCCCAGCACTTTGGGAGGCTGAGGTGGGCAAATCACAAGGTCGGGAGTTCGAGACCAGCCTGGCCAACATGGTGAAACCTCGTCTCTACTAAAAATATTAAAAAATTAGCCGGGTGTGGTGATGTGCACCTGTCATCCCAGCTACTTGTGAGGCTGAGGTAGGCGAATCGCTTGAACCCAGGAGGTGGAGGTTGCAGTGAGCTGGGATCAGGCCACTGCACTCCAGCTTGGGCAACAGTGCAAGACGCCAATTCAAAAAAATCAAAGGGAAGGAAGCAGGGAGTCAGAGCTCCAGCCCTGCAGCAACTTCCTGGGCCCCTGATGAGGGATGGGGCTTACCCAGTGCCCTGTGTGCTGGGCCTGAGCCGCCACTTCGGAGTGGGGACGCTGGCAGAGCCTCCCCGCCTGAGGCCCAGCCTAGTTCTCAGGCCTGCCCTGCCCTGGCCAGGCTTCCTCTGGGTGAGAGGAGGCTGGGGAAGCAGTGAGCCCGGAGCAGGGCTGGGCGGGGTCCCTGCCCCCACGGCAGCTGCCTCTCTGGCCCACTGGCCTCTCAGACAGACAGGGCTTGTGAGAGCCGGGGGCCTTCGGGGAGAGCTCAGCTCCGGCCGGCAGCTACTCAAAGGCCTCATTGTGGCGGGACAGTCCGCCGTGGGCAGCTGCCCCCACGGGAGGTGCAGACAGAGCCCAGCCTTTGTGCCGGTACACTGTCCCTGCCCTGACCCGGGGTCAGCAGGACAGAGGCCCTTGTCTGTGGCGGCTGAGGGCCTCCTGGGGAGGGGCTGCCCTGGACCCTCCGTTGGCCTGGGACGGGTGTGGTCTGTGTTGCCAGGCAGGGGTTGCCAGGGACCCAGAACCCCTCCAGCTCCCAGATCCAGCCATGGAGGGGGTTGGCCCTGGGCCTGACTCAGGCCTGGAGAGGCGCAGAAGGCAAGCAGGAGGGTTAATAACAGTCACGGCAGCAAGCGCTGCGGCCGCCGCGGGATTCGTGCCGTTTCTGCCGCTGAGCACTTTACGCATTCTCACCGACTCCCCAAAGCAGCCGGTGCTGCCTGCAGTTATTTGCTCCATTTTAGGGATGAGAAAATGAGGCTCTGCGATGTCAGGAAATTCGCCCTGGACCCCATAACTCTAAGGGTGGAGCTGGATGCCACTCCAGGATCCATTCTCAGCCCCAGGGGCTGCTGTTCCCGAAAAGCACCCAAGACGGGCTACCCCATGGTGTAGACTCAAAGCCACCCCAGCCCTGTCCCTGCAGAGCTCCCAGCCAGCTCGACAGACCCTCAAAGCTGTCTGCTGTGACAGACAGCCTGTCGGCCCATTTCAGAGCCAAGGACATTGACGCTCAGAGAGACGGGCTGGGTGCCAGCTGCCTCTTGCCCGGGGTGTGGGTGATGGGTGGCTCACATACTTGCCCTTCAGGTGCTGGGGTAGTTGCCTGCCCTTTGCAGGTGAGGTATGGAGTTCACTGGAGTGGGGAACAGTGGAGGAAAAGTGATGAAGCCCCTGAGGGGCCTGGGGGACTTCAGGGCTGAGCCCCCCATTCCTAGTCCCACTCTTGCAAGGACCCCCAGAGACCACTGTGTTTGTTGACAACCCACTGTGTAGTGGGAAACTGAGGCACAGAGGGGATAAGGAAGGGACTGGCCCAGGATCCCCAGAGCCGTGGGATGGAACAGCGTCCTCCTGATTCCCAGAGGCTGTGCTGTCCCCAGCGGTGCCCAGAGCAGGTCCTGGGCAGGGAGGTCAGCAGGCCCCCTGACACCCTGTGCGCTGGGCCCAGTCCCGAGCATTCCCGCATGACTCGCTTCATCCTCACAACCTGACGGGGGCAGTACGAGGAAACAGGCCTCTTCCGCATGCCACGTCCCCAGGGTCAGCCTCCCCGGCGGCCTTGGTCTCCTAGCTGAGCTGGTTCTGTCAGCTTCCTGCACCACCCGCTGACCCCGCACAGATATCCTGAAGGTTCAGGGTTGGAGGTGCCGGCTGAAGGGGGCTGGGGGGCTGGGGGTGCAGACAGCTCAGTGACTTTTGAGGCAGGCTGCACACCCCAGAGCTCCGTGTCCTGCCGCTGAGCTTGCCCTCATCCTGAGCAGGATCGCTGTCCCCATCTGTGAAGTGGGTGCCAGGCCTGTGAGGGACCCACAGGTGAAGTCGTCTTTGCAGACTCCCTTATTGCTGGGGCTGGGGCCTGGCTAAGCTGTGACCCACCCCCGTTTCCCCCAGCTCTGTTCTAGAAAGGCTCTGTCTAGACCAGGACGCGGTGGCCCTGGGGAGGAGGCCACACCTTTCTTCAGAGCCCTCTTGGCCTAGGGATCACACAGGGCCAGCCCAGTCCTGGATGCCAGATTATAAATAATAAGCGCTATTAATATTAATAAGAAATGGCCTGGTAAAGCGATGATGAGGGTGATGGCCCGCTCTTTCCTCGGCATCTCTCTGGAGGCTAGGAAACCAGGCCCTCGGTCCTTATGCTGCCAAGGAAAACCGAGTGCTGGCTCCGAACTTACCCTGCCGCTTCCACCCCTCCCTCCCTCCCTGGACCCCAGCCTGGGAACGCAGAGAGGGCTGATGACCCATTCCCACAGGAGGAGGGACCCGAGACCCCGACAGATGAGTGGACTCGCAGCTACCACGAGGCCCAGAGCTTGATAGTTCAGTGCTCTTTCCACTGGCCCTTCTGAAATGTGCAGGCCACCTGGGGGCAGCTGGACACGTGGCGTGTTTGCCGCCCTGGGGCAGGGCCCTTGGTCAGCCCTCAGTGTGATGGTGGTGGGGACCCAGATGCCCGGGTACTGCTCCCACTCTGCCCCTTCCGGGCTGTGTGGCCATGGACGCTTCGGCCCCTGTATCCTCTCTGTTGCTTCCATTCCCAAGGGTCACCTGGCAAGGACAGCCCTCCCCCACAGCGCTGAGGACAAGGTTGGCACACAGTGAGGGCTGTCCAGCAGTGACCATGAACCAGGCGACTTTCACTCTTGTTGCCCAGGCTGGAGTGCAGTGGTGCGATCATGGCTGACTGCAACCTCTGCCTCCCAGGTTCAAGCAATTTTCCTGCCTCGGCCTCGTGAGTAGCTGGGATTACAGGCACATGATGCGATGCCCAGCTAATTTTTGTATTTTTAGTAGAGATGGGGTTTTGCCACGTTGGACAGGCTGGTCTTGAACTCCTGACCTCAGGTGATCTGCTGGCCTTGACCTCCCAAAGTGCTGGGATTACAGGCATGAGCCACCACACCCAGCCACAGCCTCACTTTTCTTGACCCTCTGAGACCTTCTTGTAGGCAGCCAGGCCTGTCCTCTGAGCCCCCACTCCTGAATCCTCTTGACCAGCCTTCCCCAAGGGGGCAGCCTGATGAATTCCAATAGTTGGGGCTCAAGTACAGTGCCCCACCCATCCGGGGGGTTCACTCCATGGATGCTGCCTGTGGGTGCAGCCCCCAGAGCCCTAGGCTTGAGGCCCCCGACCACTCACCTAACCACCTTGATAGGCCTCGGTTTTGTCATCTGTGACATGGGCCAGGGGTGCCAAGACAGGATGATGTGGGCGGCAGCCTTACCCCATGTAGATGCCTGATCAGGGGAGGGGAGAGGCTAGTCCCTCTTTTGAAGTAGCTCTGGGCAGACACCAGCCTTGACGGCCCTCTGGGTGCTAAAGTGGGGTGGGTGCATGTGGTCTCGAGCTGGGGGGGGCAGCAGGGACTCTGGTGACTTGGCCTGACACTCAGTGGTGACAACAATGGTGGCACCACCCTCCCTAGGGTGGCACGATTGAGTCTCATCATTGTGGGGTGGGAGCACCCTCTCAGAAGCCTCACTCCTGGCTCCTGGGTGGCAGAGCTGTCGTCTGGGCAGGCTAACAGCTGTTTGTGCAGAGACTAAATCTGTCTGGGTCTGACAGGCGGCCTTGTGCCACCACTGCTGTTCCTTAGTGGAGCGGGCGGTGGGCTGGTGTCAATGTGTGCATCAGCCTTCTCCAAGCTCATGGTCCGGAGCTTGTAGGGGCAGGGGCCGAGGGTGGTGAGCACCTCCCTCAACAGTGGGCTGGCCAGATAGCCCTGCAGCCCAGTCCCTCTCAGGACAACTTCTGAGGGTGCCCACTGCCCATAGCCTCATTGCCCGTCCACCCCCAGGGACATCAGGGCCTAGCTGGATACTGGGGGCCAAGCCCATCCCATCGTGAGCCCCTGTCTTTCTTCTCTGGGGGCTGCAAGAGAGGAAGAGACTGAATATTCCAAGACCACTGGTGCCCAGACACTGTGTTACGTGTTTATGCCATTCCTGCTTGGATGAGAGGGGTCCAGGTGAGAGCTGGGGGCTTGCTAGTGAACTTGGCTGGCATCTAAGGGGGCATTTTGGGGAGGAGGAAGGCAGGGTCCCTGCATCGGAGCAAATCCCTTGGAGGAAGCCCTGGCCCTCCTCCCTGTAGTGAGAAAGAGTGGTCCCGGGGCCAGAGGATGGCTCCCCAAAAGGCACGCAGAGCCCCGGTGCTAAACTAGGGATGCTCAATTCTACATCTAGAAGGGTAGCAGGAAGCCCAAATAAGCATTGTCTGAAAAAAAGCAAACGCCGGGTGCGGTGGCTCATGCCTGTAATCCCAGCACTTTGGAAGGCTAAGGCGTGTGGGTTGCTTCAGGTCAGGATTTTGAGACCAGCCTGGCCAACATGGTAAAACCCTGTCTGTACTAAAACAACAAAAATTAGCTGGGCGTGGTGGCGGGTGCCTGTAAACCCAGCTATTCAAGAGGCTGAGGGAGGAGAACTGCTTGAACCTAGGAGGTGGAGGAAGAGGTTGCAGTGAGCCGATTGTGCCACTGCACTCCAGCCTGGGTAACAGAGCAGGACTCTCTCAAAAAACAAAAACAGAACAAAACAAAAAACCTTTTTGAGCTGTGAAGCCTTGAAACAATGTGAGGGATTGTGAGAATTATTTCCCTGTGACCCTGGAAAGGGTTTTTAAAAATTTTTAAAGAGATGGGGTCTCACTAGGTTGCCCAGGCTGGACTCAAATTCCTGGCCTCAAGAGATCTTCCCACCTCAGTCTCTCTCCCTAGTTGCTGGGTCTGCAGGGGCAGGCCTGGGCCCAGCTTGTGGGAAGGTTTAAATGTTGACATGCAGACTTAGCCCTTCTGAGGTTGGCAGGATGGTCAGGAGCAGGATGGTATCTGAGCTTCTTCTCTTCACCCGCTGCCCTTGGCAGACATGGCTAATCAATCCCTGCACTGTCTCCTGCTGAGTCCAGGGAGGGCCCACCTGGGAAGGAAACTGGCCTGGGCACTCCTAATACTGTTTTGCAAATGAGGAAGTGGCACTTAGAGAAGCCAAGTAGCCTGCTGTGACCTCCTAGCGGTAGAGTTGTGATGTAAGCTTGGTTCTTCTGACTCCAGAACCTTGTGATCATGGAAGCTGGAGGTCCAGGGGCCCTGTGCCCAGGTGGGGTCCTGCCGTGGTGCCAGCAGCTCTAATTTAAGCCCCTGCCAGACCCACCACTACATTACCCAGCTATCCACCAGATAGGCACAGTATGGCCAGGTTTGGCCTCACAGTCACGGCCATCTCTTTCCCACCCCGGGCTGCAAGTGGCCTGTGCTTGGGTCTAATTACGTTCGGTCACTTACACCCGGGCTCTCCACCGCAGCCAGGCAGTAAGCCGCGGCCTCCCAACGTGGGGCTCCGATTCCCGCCAGCATGCTGGGCCTGCCTGAGGGCCGTGCAGGCACCAAGAAGGTGCGGTCACCAGGCTGATGCAGGCCCCAGGCCGGGAGCTGGGGCTGGGTTTGGGGATCTGGGGCCGGTGTGCTGGGGAGCAGGCTGGGGTGAGGCGCCCCTCTTCAGCGGCCAGGCCGCCTCAGTACACCTTGGGCCTCGTTAGGAGGTAGTTTTCCTGGCTTTGAGGTTACCCTTTTAATTAAGCCAATTAATTAGTGCCTTTAATGAAGCAGATTAAGCAGGCTGGGCTCTGTTAGCTGGGGCTGTCACAGCCCACGGTTTCCTGCAGATCTGGACTTCGAGGCCAGCCCTCCCTCCAGGGGCGCTGAGGTGCAGGGGCAGGCTGGGCCAGGGATGTCTGTGGCCCCCATGGGAGTGTAGCCAGGAATGCGGGCCTGGGTGGGAGAGACAAGGCTGGTCTGAGGCTATAGGGACAACCCTGGACCCAGACACCACAGCACACAAGGGCCAGAGTGGGAGCAGGAAGGGGAAGGATGTGGGGTTCCTACCCTGGGGTCTCCAGGGCACAGCTGGCCTAGCAGGGCCCTCGGCAGGTGTGACTGCCTGGGGGAAGGGGCTTGTGGACCGTGGAGCCCCAACTTTCTCCTTCCCTTGTCTTCCCTGCCCTGGGGCTGCTGGGCCTCGGTTGCTTCTAGCCCAGTGGGGTAGAGCCCTGTAGAGAGACATCGCGAGCCTCCTGCCTGCCTGCACGCCGGGGAGCAGAGTGGTCAAGGTCACATGCGAGCTAGGGGCGGGGCTAAGATGCAAGGCAGCTCCCATCATCCTTTCGTGGCACCCGTGCTGAGTGCTCCGCACTGTGATCTAGTTGACGCCTTGCTCCGTCCTGGTTCAGAAATCAAGGCCCTGGCCCTGGTGGCAGCAAGCAGCTGTCACCTCCGCCTGCGGATGAGGATCTCAGCCCCACGGCCCCTGAGTTCTCCTACTGGGCAGGAGCAAGCAGCCCCACAGCTAGCCAGGGTCAAGGCAGGGAAGTGGAGAGGAGGCCCCCAACCTCCCTGGGGACACCTTTATGTCTCCCTGGGGTCGAGAGGACAGACCACAGCCTGCTTCAGGAGACAGTTGGCTCAAGTCACGACAGGAGAGATTTAGGTGAGACAGAGTGGGAGCTGCCTGACAACGGGGATTATTAACAAGTTTGCGAAGGAAGGAAGCGGCCACTTCCCCAGGAGACTGAGTGCTTTCGGCAGCAGGCCTGATAGGCTTTGAGTTCTTCTGCAAACAGTGGACTATAAATCCAGGGTGCTTCCAGTAAATATCAACAAAGTGGGTGCTGGGTTCACTGTGCAGTGCCCTCAGCAGCCCTCACCCTTGCATCTTCTCTCTGCCCAGAGGTGCCTGATGGGGTACAGACTGGCAGTCAGCCAGCGGGCCAGCCAGCCTGGGTCCACCTACCAGGGCAAGCCACGGCTCCTGGACCTCCGTTTCCTCATCTTTAAAATGGGTGAAGTTCTTCCTGGGGAGAGAAGACAGACATTCCCCTCTATCTTGCTGCCAAATCAAACTTTCTGTTCCTACCTTGAACCTCCACCTGGCCAGCCCCTTCCTGCCTCAACGGGTCCCCCTGTGTCACTCATCCTGTCTCCTTGAGTGGCCAGCCCTCCTTCGGTGGCACTTTCCAGCCAGCTTTTAAGGGAATTCTAGCATCTCCCATGAAAAATACTACCACTCCTCTTTCTACCTAGGTGACCGGATCTCTTTCTTCCTTGCTTTTCACTGCCGAATTTCTCAGGATAGCTCAGGATCTCCTGCCAGCCGTTCCTACCCCACTACCATCCAGACTCCACTAGCCTTTTCCTTGCTTTCCCATGCTGACAAGCCCTTCCTCCAGGAAGCCTTCCCAGATTCCCCCAGCTTGGTCCAGAAGGTGACCCTCATCACTGCCAACCTGTGTGTCCTGAGAGCAGCCTTGGGCTTTAGTTATCCCCAGATCCACGGGGCCCGGCCTGTAGGAGGTGCTCCTCTGGGGCGAGAGCAGGGTGAGGGGCAGCCAGTAGCTTTGCCTCCAATTTGCTTTGAGTGGGACAGCATGTAGTGGGCGGGAGACAGGAACAAATGCCATCATCGCACTCAGAGACACCTTTTTAAATACCAGCTGGAAGCAGCCTGGCTTCTGTGTGGGTGGAGTTGCCCTTCATTCACAAGAAACCATGGGGGATGGGTGCTTTACACAGGCCAGGATGGGGGCTAGTGGCGGTCAGGCCGCTCCTAGGACCCAGGGTCTGCTTGTCCCCATTCTAGCTGGCTCCCCTGCCCCTCTAGTGGGCTAAAGAGGAGCTGGGAAACATTTCACTGGTGTCCTTTCCAGCATGAACACAAAGCCATTGGACTTCCTCTGTCCCTCCAAGGCTGTCCCTCCATGAGGCAGCCAGCCCAGCAGAGGCAGGGATCTCATCTCTCACTCCTATTCCCCGGGCCTGCAAATTAGACAAGCAATAAATAGCCTTGGATGGATGGATGGGTGGACAGACGGATGGATGGATGGATGGATGGATGATGGGCCATGGGATAGAGTGGCAGGGGGATTCCCTGCTCCTCTGCACTGCCTCAGTTTCCCTTTTCATGAACAGACACTGGTTGGTGGGGTTCAGCCTCTTTCTGGGTACCATTCTTAGTGCCAGGCCAGGCCAGTGACTCTTGGGTCTGCTATTGTCCCTCCAGGGCTGCTGGCAGGCAGGGCATAGCAAGCTGGGGACAGATGCCACGCTGCCTGCAGCTGGCAGCCATGTCAGCACCCAGCGAGCTCCTGGGAGGGACAGGCAATGGACCTCTGGGCCTCGGGCCTCCTGTCCACAGAATGGGAGCAGTCTGTCCTCGCTGTGGGCCGGGGTTGGCAGGAGGCTGTATTAAGACAGGAGGGGAAGGGAGCTTGGAGTCTGCTCCACCCCCTGGCAACATGCAGCCCCACAGTTGGGACCCCCGCCCACTTTGCTCCCATCTTTTGGGCTGTGCAGGCAAACATGCCTGGGTGTCTTTGCCCATTTGGCTTCCTTGGAGGAGCTGCGGCAGGCAGGCCCACGGAGAGGCTAAGGGAGCTGGGCCTCAGCCTGTCTCCAGGGTCCCTGCCGCAGCTCCTCCCCCGCTTGCTTCCTGCTCCCCGCCACCCCCCACCCCCGCCCAGGCGCTGCTTCAGTGCCAGAATGAACAGGTCCCCTCTCCTAGTGGAAATTCACACCCACAGCCCAACCAGGCTGCCTGTGGGGAAGAGGGTGGGGAGGAAGGGGGAGCAGCTGCGGGAACAGGAGGCCCTACTAGAGAGAAGACAGACGGACGGAAAGACGGACCCTGGGTCTCCATCTGTAGGCAACAGCCGGGGGCCCAGCCCAAACCTTGCATCCCAGAAGCTATGGCCAGGGTGGCCAGCCCTGAGTCTGGATGGCAGCAGCCAGGGCTGGTTGTGATGGAGAAACACAGCCGACAGGTCACAGGGGACAGGCACCACCTGGGGCTGCACCCACCAGCAGCACTCATGTGGACAGCTGAGAACCTGGCAAGGCTGTGAGGCCCATCCTGGGGACCCCTTGGTGTGGGGTGGGGTAGTGTAAACCCTGGACTCAAGGAGGGGTGTCACTAGTGGGAGGCCTGTCCCACCCCCTGGGAAGACCCCATTCTCCCTTCTTTTTTTTGAGACCGAGTCTTGCTCTGTTGCCAGGCTGGAGCGTGGTGGTGCAATCTCGGCTCACTGCAACCTCCACCTCCCAGGTTCAAGCGATTCTTCCGCCTCAGCCTCCCGAGTAGCTGGGATTACAGGCACATGCCACCATGCCCAGTTAATTTTTGTATTTTTAGTAGAGATGGGATTTCACCATGTTGGCCAGGATAGTCTTGATCTGTTGATCTCATAATCCGCCTACCTCGGCCTCCCAAAGTGCTGGGATTACTAGTGTGAGCCTGGCCTCTGCCATCTAAACTCATCTACACTCCCTAGACCCAAGGCACCAGGCTCGGAGCTGGTCTGCACCATCAGGCTCACTGCCACAGGACAGCCCCTCCTTTGCCCCCAGCTTCCCTACCCAGCCTGGGGACAGCCCTGGCCTTCCTTTCAGTTCCTGTGCCTGTGTCACCTCCCTAAGGAAGCCTGTCCTGAGCTCCTGGGCCCCGCAGGCCAGCTTGCGTCACACCAGCTCTCACGAAACAGGGCTTCCTGTGTGTTCATCAGCTTCCTGTGTGCTCGTTGGACCCGGGTGCCCCTGTGCCACTTGGGGCTACAGCCAGCCCCGTATTTATAAGGCTGGGAGAAAGGGCAGCCTCTGGGCCCAGCTTGGCTGGGGGCCTGAGCATAGGGGATGGGACAGCCCACTGGCGATTCCTCACTGCAGATTGAGGGCAGTGGGGGTCCCTCTGCTCAGGCCGCAGGGACCCTTCGTCTGCCCTGTGTGTGCACAGCTCCTGCTTGGTGGACAGTTTCACCTATGGAGGCAGATTTAAGACCTCATGAGGAGTGATCCACATGGTGCCGGCTCAAGCCAGTTCTGAGCACAGAGAGGGCCAGACCCAGTCCCTCCCTCAGGAAGCCCCAGCCCACCAGGAAGGCTGGTGTGGAGGCAAGCCCAGCTCTCCAGGCCAAACAGCTGTCACACCCATTTTACAGATGAGAGATGGGCTGGCATCCTGAGGTCACCTGGCTGGTCACTGTCTGAGCAGGATCTATGCCCAAGGGCCTGGATCCCTTGAAGGTCAAGTCAGGAGAGGTGCTACAGGGTTTCCAGGGTGTCCCCAGACCTGAGGGAGACCTTCCCACATTCCCACAAAGGGGTGCCTGACACAGCCCAGGAGGAGGAAGGGGACACCCACTTGTTGAGTGCTTACTCTGCACTCGGGGCTGTGTGTGCTTACGGGTCCGGCAGGCAGCAACACCCTGACTTTACAGATGCGGAACCGAGGCATGAATTCATGAGGTCACAGGATTTGAACTCATGTGGGTCCAACCCCAAAGCCAGTTTTCTTTCTACTGTGCCACCCCTGGGCTCCCAAGACAATGTTGCCACTGCCACCCCACCCACTGCTCAGCCTCCTGGGACAGCTGGCCTGCCACCATCTGCAGCCACCGAGTAATGCGCAGTGTAATCTGCGACACTGGCTGTGCTATGAACAATTGCAAATCCATTACAGGCCTATTTTCCTAATCCATGACACCCAACCACAGCCCCCAGCGACGGCGTTTCTGGGATAGACGGTGGAGTGCTGTCCACCCACGAAATAACTCATCGTCTCTTTACAGGGCTGATAGAGAGGTGGGCATCTGAGCAGGGTAACCTGCCCCTGCCCTGAGCGTGCTCTCAGATGAGCAGCTGGGGACCACTGTTGGCTGTGCTGTGATCCTCAATGCCCATCTCAGCCCCCGCCCAAAGGGATGCTTAGAAGAGGCAGCCCAGGCAGGACTCAGCCCGGACAAAGGGCTGGGGGGCTCCCCTGTATGCCAGGCCTGATGAGGGGGGCACCTGTAGCTGCCACATGGGTAGGCAAAGAGCAGGTTGGGCCTTTTCCCAGGCAGCTGCCTCATGCCTTTTGGAAGGGGCAGCAGATGCCCAGGCCTGGGAGATGCCACGAGGACACTGACGAGGGGGCAGTGGAGGAGCCGGCAGCTGCTGGGTGCAGCGGGCATGGCCCTGTAATTAGGCAGCCTGTTCCCAGATAAGGCCCGTGACACTGAACAGCTTCCCGCTCCATGCCGGCTGCAGCCGCTCATTTCCTGCTCCCTGGCTGGCGATGCCAATTACCTCGCCTCCTGCTTGCCAGCGGCGGCTTCTGGGATGGCCAGACGATTCCTCTGTCATCGGCCAGGGCCTGGATCCTCTCTGGGGAGTGGGCAGCCGGCGAGTGGGGATAGGACCAGCGATAAGGGAGCTTTCATCTTCATTCTGGCTTGGGCCACATCGGGGCACAGCCGGAGGTGGGGGTGAGTGACACACGGACCCAGGCCACCCTGGGAGGACCTATTTCCCCCTCTGCCCCCATCTTCAAAACAGGGGCTCACTGTCTGCTGAACGAGCTGAGGAGTGCCTGACACTAAAATCCCGCTCTTTGGAGTGAGGATGGGTACCCAGTTTGCACTAGGGGAAACTGAGGCTCACACCAAGATTTGACCAGTGCTGAAAGGATGGAACCGCCCTTGGCCGTCCTCTTCCTCTTCTGAGCCAGGCTTTGCCCCTTTTAGACAGGCTGCCCCTCCCCCCGCTCCCAAGAGGACAGACATGGGGAGTGGCAGCCTGCCTAAAAGGGGCAAAGGCTGGCTCCAGACTCCTCCTGCCGGGCAGGGAGAGGGGAGAAGCAGGTGAGAGGTGCCGCCCTGAGAAGAGGCCTTGCAGGTCCGGGCTCCACTGAAGGTGGATGTGTGCAGCCACAGACATGGCAGGCGTGGAGGGCCTATCCCAGGAGGCTCGAAGCCCAGCCGGCTGCCCTTCTCCCTGTAGGAGGGGTGGGAAGAGTTGCCCCCCACCCCTAGGGTTGGAGGCTGGACAGGGAAGGGTGGGCCCACCTATTCTGAGAGGGCATCCCAGGCCCCTCCACAGGCTGACCTGGGCTCCCAGGGCCCCCAGGCCATCCCTGCCTGCAGGGCACTGCCACCCTCATCTGAGGAACAGGCAGCTCAGAGGTTGTGGGCAGGAAGGGGTGTGTGCCTCCGCAGGGGTCTCGGGGGGGGCGCCTGGACCAGAAAGGCCCAGCCCTGCAGTGGTGCAGATGGGGAAACCGAGGCCTAGGCCCAGAGAGGGGCAGGTCATTCAGCTTCTCCCAGCAGAGGCAAACTCGGCCTTCCCTTCTGAGTCCAGGTCTATTCCCTCTCCTGAGCATCTCGGTTACTCATTTTGGGTCTTCCAAGGGGGCCTGACCCCTAGAGGTCCGCCCCTAGGCGCTGATTGGTTGCTACTGATCCAATAGGGTCCAGACCTTGAAGGCCGAGGGAGCGAGGTGAGGCTGGCATCCGCGACCTTTCAAGCAGCTGGGGCGCTTGGGGGGTGTTGGGGAGCCAGGGCACCCTGTGGCACCACAGGCTAGGAAGGGTGGTGCGGGACGGCTAGGGGCCCCCTCCCACACAGCAGGGGGGAACGGCGAACAACTCCCTAAGGGGCAACTAACAGACCAATTAAGCTGCCAATAAAAAATTTAATCAAGTAATAATGCACCTTACTTTGTTTAATTAGTGTTCTGTCAAGTGAATGAATATTTAAGGCACGGGTGGCGGTGCCAGCATCTGCCCAGCGGGCAGAGGCCGGGCCCACATTTCAAGCGGCCTGACAGCTCCCCACGTGGGCGCCCAGGAGGCCCCAGAGCTCCAGGAGCTGCGGGAGCTCTTCCTCTGCCCGCAGGCTGACCCGGGCCTCAGTTTCCTCATCTGTAAAATGGGGGACAGGAGTCTAGCAGAACGCCAGCCTTAATGCCAGACCTAGAAGGCCTCGGATTCATTTTGTTTCCGGATCCTAGAGTCCCAGGCAGGTGCGGGAGCTGTGCGGGGCCTGGGGGCCCTGTCTGGCCTACCGGCGACTCCAGGCCCTCACAGGTGCCTGGTGGCTCCGAGGTCCGAGCTGTGTGTGCTGTGAGGGGTGCCCGGAGCAGACCCCCAGCCTGGGGATACGCTGGGCAGTGGCCCCAACCATGCGCCCCCAGCCTGAGGATTAGAACTGGTGAAACTGAGTTCTCCTCTGGGCACCGTACCTGGGGCAAGGCCTGTCTGCGCTTCTCTTTAGCTCATTCATTCATTGAGCAACTTCGGGGCTGAGCTCTGTGGATCCCATTGTATTTTCTCTGGAAAATGCAAGACTCTCATCTCTACCTCTCGAATGCCCAGTCTTTGAGTCCTGCAGCCCCGGGTCGCCCAGCTCCCAGAGCAGCGGGTGTGGACGGGGCAAAAGCCCTCCAGGTCGGGCCTGTCAGCCCCGCCCCGAGGTCCTTTGCATATTCATGAGCTCGGCGGGCATGCGCACCGCGGCGGCCGGGGGGAGGGTGGGTGCTCGGGGCGGCCAGGCAGCCTGGCAGGCCGGCATCGACCTTCCCCGACCCGGGCATCCTCAGCCGCGGGCTCCTCCTCCCTTGTCTTGATGGAAAGCGTTTGGTGTCCCCCCACCCACCAACCCCAACCACCTGAGAGCCTCGCGCTGGAAGGACTTTGGTAATTATTTGTTTCAGTTGAGCTGTTTTCAGTCTAGGCTAGGCTGAGTCTTGTAATGAGTATGGATTTGCCAGTAAATAAGTCCCCCGCTTCTAACCCCTGTAATAAATGCATTTGGAGTAATCTGGCGATCACGCGGTGTAATTGCTGGCTGTCAGGGCAGATGGATGCTCCACGCGCCGACTTTGCCGCCGTCTGCCCTTCCTTCACGCTGAGCCTCCGCCCCTCAGCCCGCAGCCTGGAGGTGAGCACGCTCTGCTAGGGGAGAGGAGTGGGCCGGGCACGCCCAGACCCCAGGCTGGCCTCCTGGGACCTTGGGGTGCCTCCTGCGCCCCACGATGCCGTGGGCTTTCCAAGTCCCCTGACTCTGACCCCGCAGTCCCCCCAGGCAGCCCCTCCCCGATCACGGGGCCTTGTTCACAATTCAGGGTCCTGGGCACCACCCCCACTTGCTGGACTGGGTTATCTGTAGCTGGGGTCCCAACCTGCCTGCCTCTCTCTGGCCCCAAGTTAGGCACACAGGGCACTTTTGATATTATAGTGTCCAGGTCCGATTTTAATTTTTAGGGGAGTAAATGAGACTTTTTTCTTTTTTTTGAGACAGAATCTCACTCTGTCACCCAGGCTGCAGTGCAGTGGCAGAATCACGGCTCACTGCAGCCTCAACATCCTGGGCTTCAGCGATCCTCCCAACCTCAGCCTCCCAAGTAGCGGGACCACAGGCATGTGCCACCACGCTGATTTTTTTTTTTTTTTTTTTTTTTTTTGGTAGAGATGGAGTCTCACCGTGTTGCCCAGGCTGGACTCAAATTCCTGGGCCTCTGCCGCCACCACGCCCCCCACACCCCCTCTTTGCCCCTTTCTACTTGCTTCTGTTACTTTTCCAAACAAATCCTGTCCTGAGATTCTGTCCAAGCCTCTGCCTGGCATGCCTTTGCCCCTTGTCTGCCTGGGGGATGTCTGCCCAGCCATGCTGAAATGCCCCTCTCCTCCATGAAGCCTTCCTGGACTTCCCCAGACAGGGATTCCTCTGGCTGAGCACCCACAGGGACCTGGTCCTGCCACACTCTGAGGGCTCCACCTCTCCTTTGCTTCATTGTGTAGCCCCCGTGCCTTGCACAGTGCTTGGCACACAGAAGGTGCTCAGTAAACGTGAAGGGCATGAATCAGTGAGTGAGTGATGAGCCTTGGGTATCTCCCAGAGGGAGTCCTGCATCTGTGGCTCAGGCATATGCAGAGAACCTCCCACACCTGCAGGTCTTATGCTGCCTACCCCTCTGCCCACACCCTGGGACCAACTGGGCATAGGCCGAAGCCTCGCCTCACACAGGGCTGAAGGAAGCATCACAGATTTCAGCCAATCCAGCACAGCCTCCTCCTGCACTCTGGCACCCAAACAGGGGTGACTGTGAGACTCTTGTACAAGCTCGGTTTCTGCTTCCTGAACACCACCATGTGCAGGCGCTGTCCTGGGCACTGGGATGGGGCAGCGAAGGCGCGTGGCCCTGCCCCCCTCTCTTCCGCTCTGCATCAAGGGTTCTCAGGGAAGACAGAATACTAAAGGCTTCCAGTGTGCCCGTCCTGCCTTGTGCAGCCTGATCCAGGCCAAGGCCCCAGATGCCCACCCCAAAACCAGGCCAGGCAGGGCTGGGGTGCCTGGCTTTAGGGGGTGGTGGCCCTCCACACAGCTCACACAGCAGGGGCAGAACTCAGCAGGGGGGCACCTCCACCCTGGCCCCGCCTCCCAGGCCAGCCCTTCCCAGCCAGCACTCAGTGTGACCCATCACCCCCACAAAAACCTGAGCCACTCCTGTGCTCCAGCGTGGCCTGGGGCTGGGGCACCACAGCTGCAAGGGGACAGGGCTCCCGGTCCATCTTCCGAGCTGTGAGGGACTCAGTGAGATCACTGGAGCAGAATCACCCTGCCTGCTGACAGTCATTCTAGTTTAGTCTCCATATGAGTAGAGACTCCAAGGAGCAATGTGGGCAGTGGAGAGGCCACTCTCTGGTGATCAAAAGCACAGATGCAGCAGCTGGGTGCGTTACAGCTCTGTGTGCCCTGCTTAGGGTACACAGTGAGGTCGTGTCACCATTCTGTGCCTCGGTTTCCTCATCTGGACAATGGGGAGTAATACTAGCGCCCTCTTCCTAGGGTTCATACTGGTCACATGAGTTAACAGTTGTCAAACACCTACAGGATTGCTGGGTGCAGGGAGGTGCCATACACGTGCCAACTGAAAATACAGCAGAGACCCATGCCAGACGCCAGGGAAGCCTGAGGAGCGAAGGAGGGAGAGGAGGAGGACTTCCAGGGGTGGTGAATTGTGCTTTTCTTGAAGGATAAACAGTTCATCGAGGGGTGGGGAAGGGCATCCAGGCAAAGCCCTAGGTGCCCCAAAAACCCTCCGTTACTGCCCAGGAGCCAGCGACCTTCACTGCTGCCTCCTCCCCGGCGTCCCTGCCTGGTGAGGCTCACGTGGGAAGGAAGCCACCTCTGGAGGAGTGGGCTTTGGGTGACGTGGGTTGAGTGCTGGATGGGCAGAAGCCTGGGGGTGTCAAGGGACACACCCCAGCAGGTGCTGAAACCTATTCCCCTGCCACGGGCAGCCACGCGGTCCTCGCCCAGCTGTCAGCCAGCAATCATGCCTAATAAAGGCCCCAAACAAGACAGCTGAACAGGAGCACCTTCACTCTAACAATGCAATTAGTACAGACGATGCCTCCCGCTTCCTCCCCGGCCCCAGAGAGGGTGGCGGAGGGAGACCAGCGGGCCCTCCCCAGTGAGCTGTGGAGAGGTTTGAAAGGAACCGGTGATAGACTAAGAGGTGACAATGAATCGCATCCGAGTGACGGCTCCTCTTGTCAGGCAGCCGCGGGGAGAGCGCATCTTCACTGGGTCTTTGTAGGTTAGCCGGCTTTGAACAGCGACACCCACACAAACCTGAGGTCTCTCTCTCTCTGTGCCCCCATCTCTCCCAGCCCCTCGGTCTCTCCCACTTTCTCTTTCTGCATCTTCTCTCTCTTGTCTTCTGAGGACAGATGCAGGCTGGGTTTACATGAATAAAACATCAGTGCAGGGGAAAAAATCCCAAACTGCACAGCCCAGGGTTGGGGACAAAAAGCAACCAAGCCACACTGCAGTCTCCAAGCACACCCTGTTCAGGCGGTGGGTAGGGGGGGCGACGTCTCATCAGAGGAGGGGCCTGCCTGTCCAGGTAGATCCTATGGGGCCACAGGCATTGGATAGAGGACGGAGCAGGCTCAGGGCCAGTGCTGGGACCCCAGCTCCTCGGGCCACTGGGCAGGCAATCTCTGTTTTCTCTCGGCCAAAGAACCAGAGGCTTCAGGTCTGCCCTGGATGGGCGCGGGCAGGGTGCATGGGTGCCTATGTGCGTATGTGCATGGCATGGTCCTCGCCGGAGCTCTGCCTGCTGGCTGATACGGAGCTGGCTTTCTTCCCTGGCCGTTAAAACTCAGAGTGTATCCTGACAGCGTCGGAGCAGGATGGAGATTAGGGGCCTCTGGCAGGACGTTAAATGGCACTGAGGCAGAAGGGGGGCCCTCCCTGAGTTCTCTGCCCTCCCTGCCAGCCCCCCAGCAGACAGCCAGGCCTGGACTCACCATCCAGCAAAGGCCGGCAGAAGGGAGGCTGCCAACCAAAACCTGGGTACCCAGTGGCCAAGAGCCTAGAGTTTCACAAGGACCTCGTTCATTCATTCATTTGTTCATTTGATGAGTGCTTCCAGAACCCACCTATGACGTGCCAGGCAAGGCGGCAGGCAGAGGGCCACCATAGTGACAGACAGATTCGGGGTCTGCCCCTCCACGCTAGAGCACAGGCTAATTGGGGAACAAGCCAGAGGCGGGCAGTGCTGGTGCCGGGACATGAGCGGCGTGAAGGAGCCCAGCGGGGCCCAGCACAGGCACCTGAGCCAGACGCGGGGCCTCGGGGAGACTTCCCAGAGGAGAAGGGGCTGCACGTGGGCCTGGAGGTGCCTCACCCCGCAGGAGGCCAGACTTTGTTCTGAGGGCGGCTGGGGCCTTGGAGGGTTTTAAGCCAGGTCCTCACAGATTTGCCATGTACAGGGAGCTCCCTCCCTCCCTCCTCTCCAAAACAGAACATTTGCTGAGGTTCCAGAGAGCCTGACAGGGTGTGTGCTTGTCCTGAGATATTGAGGGCTTAAAAGACGAACATGGGGACTCCCTACTCCCTCCATGCACAGCCAGGCAGGTGGGGGAACAACAACCATTCACCCAGTGCAGAGTGGGCTGGGGGAGAAAAGCACAATTCATCCTGCCCCAGGAAGGCTTCCCGGGGGAGGTGACCTTTGGATGGGTCTTGGTAGACAAAAAGAAGCTTGCCAAGTGGTTATAAAGATGAATTTAGTCTGGGTGCGGTGGCTCATGCCTGTAATCCCAGCACTTTGGGATCAGAGTACTGTCAACATACAGTATTTGTTATACCATAATTCCTCTAACAAAACCAACCAAAACATGGTAGTCTTGTATGGGCCAAATAATTTGTAAGTAGAAAAATATACTTAATATCCAGATAATATTTTTATATATTTATCACTTAACTTTGTGTCTGTGGAGGTCAACTACATTTCTTGAATCAGGAATTCAAGGCCAGCCTGGCCAACGTGGTGAAACCCCGTCTCTACTAAAAATACAAAAATTAGCCAGGTGTGGTGGTGGGCACCTGTAATCCCAGCTACTTGGGAGGCTGAGGCAGGAGAATCACTAGAACCTGGGAGGGGGAGGTTGTAGTGAGCCCAGATTGCACTACCGCACTCCAGCCTGGGTAACAGAGAAAGACTCTGTCTCAAAAAAATGAATTTAGACCAGGCGTGGTGGCTCACACCTGTGGTCCCAGCACTCTAGGAGGCTGAGGCGGTAGGATCATTAGAAGCCAGGAGTTCCAGACCAGCCTGGGCAACAAAGCAAGACCCTTGCTATCTCTACAAAAATTTTAAAAAATTAGCGGGGCATGGTGGCACAAGCCTGCAGTCCCAGCTACTCCAGAGGCTGAAGCAGGAGGATCACTTGGTCCTGGGAGGTCGAGGCTGCAGTGTGATGAATATTCTGCCTGTGAATAGCCACAGCATTCCAGCCTCCAGCCTGAACAACAAAGCAAGACCCCGTCTCAACAACAACAACAAAAGATGGATGTAAATAATCACTGTCCTTCTGAGATGTCTGCCTGCAAGGTGAGAATACGAGGAGAGCCCAGGCAGGAGGCTTCCTTCCTACCTTCCCGGCCCTTCTGAGTACCTAGATCAACTTAATCCCAACCACCATCCTACGAGAACCCCATTAGACAGAGAGGCAACTTGATGTGCAGACTGTGAAGCAGGTGGCCAGGGTCAGGCTGCTGGAAGCCAAGGAGCCAGGATTCAGGCTCAGGCTGCAGCTCCAGGGCCCACGCCCCAGGCCCTGTGCTGCCCGCCCCAGCGCATTGCAGAGGGTCACGCAGGGCCCAGCCGGTCTCCCGAGCCTCTGCCCTCATGCCGGACAGTTCCTAGGGAGACTGGATGAGGGGCCCAGCGACTCCCCATGCCCAATGTCCTGGCTCATTTGGGTAAACTGAGGCCTGGCAGAATGGAAGCCGTTCCCATTACCCCACAGGCCAGGGCCAAGCAGGCAGGGCTGGTAGGGGTGGGAGGCCAGCTGCACCCACCTGTGGGCACGTGCGGCTCCGAGGAGATGGCAGACGGGAGCGGCGGGAAAGGCCTTGCACGGCACCCACTCCCGCCTGCTCGGCCTGAGAGGGAGGGAAGGAGCATCATTAACAGGACACGGCCTCCTCCCCACTGCTCAGCCTCTCCCGGAGGATGGTGAGGGGGGAATCCATTATCGGGCAAAATAGCAGCTGCTGACGTGAAAATGAAATATAGATTCGATACCTGCGCCTTTCAGCTCACAAATCATGCCCCCAGCCCCAGGTGACAGCCAGCACAGACGCCTGGCTCAGATAACAGAAGGCAGGAGACAGGTTGGGGACAGGGACAGACTGCACTTCCCCAACTCCCGGCCCTTCTCCCTGGGGCTCGGGGACCCAAAGCAGGGACCAGGACCCAGGCTTGCCTCCCTTCTGTCCCTAAGTGGGTGATGTGCTAATGTGCCCATAGCCTCTGGTGCACACCAAGGGTTCCCAAGCAGGGGGCTGGAGGGCGGGGGTGCCTGGAGCTGCCACGCCTGCAGTGATCCCAGACTCGCCCCTTGAAGGGCACTGCAGGCTGCCTCCCCAGCTGGTGAAGTGGGGGTGGCTCCAGAGATGTTTGTTTTCCCTGACTCAGGGGCAGCTGTGTCACCCCCACACTCCAGAAATGGGTGACAAGGGGGCTGGGGAGGAGCTGAGCGGCATACTCCCTGCTGGGGACCATTTAGCCAGTGGTTCACTTGGCTTTTAGGAGGGGGCTGGCGGTGAACCCATCCCCATACAATGCACTCAGGGACCCTGACAACTAATTTAATTTCAAACAGCCTTGCAATAAAAGCTCAGAACGGAAAACTGCGGAGTCTTGGGGGTTACTTAACAAATTGCCTCACAGATAAATACATTAAAGTGATTCTCAAACCGGAGCCGGGCGAAGTTGAAGTAAAATTAAGAAAGTTGAATCAAAATGTAAATTAATGGCGTTAAGATACAGCGTTTGAATTGGCAGGAGTCATGCTTCGGGAGTGCTGGCAACAGTTCTGCCTTCTGTTCAGGTGACGTGGCACCTCCAGGCGGTGCCAGAAACCCCTTCAGTCCCAGGCATGGGGGTGCTGGTGACAAGGCCACCCCGACCTCACCCAGCACCCACCTGTCCCACTCTTCGGCCTTTAGGGACAGTCACACCTACCAGGCCCTGGCAGGCTCAGCCCAGTTCCCCGCACACCCTGGTAGTTGTAAAATGGAGGTGCCCACTGCATTGACCTCGCCAGGTGGTAGCAGGGAATAAAGGAGACTGGGCACGGTGAGGCCTGGCAGACTGGAGCCCTCCAAAAGCACGAGGTCCTAGGATAACTACGGTTATCTCCCTTGCACACATTCACTGCCGAATGACTCTTAGAGCACCGCGCATCCCCATTTGATTGACAAATAAACTGAGGCCAGGGAGGCCCAGGCAGGACAGACAGTGTTCCGTGTGCAGAGGGGCGTTTGTCTCCGCCTCCTCCATCCTGCACCGAGGGTCCTCATCTCATGTCTCTGTGTCTCCCAGCTGAGGGCAGATAAGCTGTAGCTGGGCCAGCTGCCAGCCTGGGTGCCCAGATAATGGGCTCAAAACCTGGCAGCACCCCTATGGGCATGCCCCCCGTCCTTCATGGGCCTGTACCCCCAAGTAGCCCTCCCAGCCTGGCTGAGTCAGCCTCAGCTTCCCTGGACATTCACAGAAGTGTGGGGGCTTAGTGGGAGATGGGCACCCATTGAACTCCCACCCCAGAGTGGCCCAGGTGCCAACAGACAGCACTAGGAACATTATCTAGAGCTGCCTGTCCCGACAGTGCCACTCACTAATCAGCTTGGGAGAGAAAAGAAGAGGGATTTCCCCAGGAGCAGCGGCAGGTGGGGGGAGGTGGGATGGGGGCAGGAGATGGAGGCCTGGAGACCAGGTAGGGGTGTGAGGGTGAGGGTGGCCAGCCCTTCTAACCTTCGATTGCAGGGGCTGAGGGGGAGGCGGGGGGGCGGGGCAGAGCAGGAGGGCCGCTGCTAGCGGCTGGGGGGCCAAGGTGGGTGCCTTCACCTGGAAGTGCAGTCCCACCTGACACCAAGACAGCTGGGAACCGCAGGGGACGGTGCGGTCAGGCCTGGCTGAGGCACAGCTGTCAGCCGAGGCACCTGGGAGGCACAGGAGGCTACCAGAGAAAGGGGGTCTCTCTCTGTCCCAAACCCCCAGGATCCAGACCTTCTCCCCACCATCTGGCTCAGGGACTCTGGGGGTCTTTGAGTCCACTCCCTGATGACAAGCTGCTGGCCAGTCTGGTCCCCTTTAGCCTCTGGCCCTGGCTCTGGGATGAGGGAGGGCAAGCGCAGCCACAAGAAGCCTTCGTGGGGAGGGAGGGGCTCTCTGCCCACATGGTGCCCCTGCTGCAGGGCCAGGTATGGAGGGGCCAGGGCTGCTGATGGCTCCTGCAGTGGCCTGACCCCATCCTGGGCATGGGGAGGCAGCCCCTCCATGGCCTCCCTGCTGGGGCACATGCAGAGCTGTGCTGTCATATGGCAGGCGGTGGCAGGGCTGGTGACACCCCCGGGCCTGGCCTGGGCAGCTGCGTCACCTAAATGCTTCGCCAGGAAACCTCCGCATGCTGCCGGCCACTGCAGACGCAACAGG
Organism: Cheracebus regulus; assembly: GCA_963574635.1. Taxonomy (NCBI): domain Eukaryota; kingdom Metazoa; phylum Chordata; class Mammalia; order Primates; family Pitheciidae; genus Cheracebus; species Cheracebus regulus. The sequence goes on along the minus strand of CAUYQU010049103.1, from coordinate 274,018 downwards.
CTTTTTATCGACAGTCATTAAGTCTTTAGCAAATGGTTCAGGGAGGAAAAAATAGCCACGATGAGGATTTATCTTGGGCGCCCATCCCAGACCTCAGCTGAGAAGGCACATGTCATCCTGACCCCGACTCTCCCCCAGTGGGATCAAGGTCCCTCTGTAGGGGGCTGAGCAGGAGGCCAGGAAGCGGGGGTGGGGGGGTGGTGAGAGACGTCCGCAAGACCAGGCTCTGTGAGGAGCCTCCCTGCAGCCTCTTAATGCTTAGGGCAGCCTGAGAGATGGATGCTGTTATGACTATTTTTTTTTTTTGAGACGGAGTCTCCCTCTATCACCAGGCTGGAGTGCAATGGTGCAGTCTTGGCTCACCGCAATCTCTGCCTCCTGGGTTCACGTGATTCTCCTGCCTCAGCCTCCCTCCCGAGCAGCTGGGACTACAGGTGCATGCCACCACACCTGGCTAATTTTTGTATTTTTAGTAGAGATGGGGTTTCACCACGTTGGCCAAGATGGTCTCGATCTCTTGACCTTGTGATCCGCCCGACTTGGCCTCCCAAAGTGCTGGGATTACAGGCCAGAGCCACCATGCCCAGCCTGTTATCACTATTACTATCACCTTACAAAGATGCGGAAATAGGCCTGAAGAGGCCAGGTCGTGTGCTCAGGGTCACACAGCTGGTTGGGTGACAGATGTGAGGTGAATCCCTGCTGCACCAAGTGGGGAACCTGAGTTCGCTATCAGAACCTTACCCTGGCCCGCGTCCTCAGCCCAGCCTTAGAGAAGGAATCGGAGCCTCCTCACGTTCCCTGGGGCCCTCGGAGCTGTAACTGAGAATTCCACGGATCCTCCTGGCCCTTCTGAGCTTGAGCTTCCTCTCCTATAAAATGGAGCTGGCAACACATGTCTCCAGGAGCGGCCACCGGGAGGGAATGCGAGGGAAGTGTTTGGAAAATGATAAAACGCCAAACAAATAGGAGCTGGCGACTTGGACCCTCATTGCAGGTGTGCCGGCCATCGGGAAGGCTGCCTGAGAGCTCGAGGGCATGGAGCAAGTCTTGTGGGATCCAGCCTCACCCTCCCGCTCCTCCTCTGGAGGGGCCCCCTTCCCGGAGGAGGAGAAAACACCATAACTAACGAAGGCGTGCTGGGGCCGAGGGGGCCTCCCAGCTGATCGGGGCAGAATTAACAGGACTCTGAAAAATAAAAAAGGTAAAACAGCAAAACCGCTGCCTACTCCTCCCGCTGCAATAAAAATGGATTTATTTGTTCGTGGAATGAAATTTAATAACTTTGGTGGGAGATGAGGCATGAACAATAATAGTTTTTTGCTCTTTTTCATTTTGGAAGGGAGGAGGAAGAAGGAGGAGTGAGTGGGGGGCCCCCTCTGGGGCAGCTGGGGAAGGGGTACCCATGGGTCCACGTCTTCTAGGGGTTCGTTAAGTAGAACAAGGAGGGGCTGGCTATTCCCGGCTCTGAAGGATTTGCCCATTCAATCCTCAGACCTTCTTGGTTCACAGACGGGCCATACTCATCTTTATTCGTCTCTGTGCCCCTGCTGGGACCTCCATCTGGGGTGGCTTTTTGCCTTGTCAAAATTCTATTCATCCCCAGGGACCCCTCAGAAAAACCTCCTCTAAGGCCCCCTGGCTTCTGCCAGCTACAAGCCACCTTCCCAGCTTCCCTCCTTAAGACCCTGTCAGGGACCTCCCTCTCTCAGGGAATCCACAGCATTCCTACCCAGCGCAGGCCTGTGTGGGGTGCTCAGATGCTCCCTGATTCCAGCTGGGATCACAGATCTGTGGTCTCGATCTCTGGGCCCAGCACAGAGCAGCTCTCTAGCACTGTTTGTTGAATGAATAAGTGAAATTCACAGACGGAGGCCCAGTGTCTACCCTCCCCTTAACTGGTATGCCAGGGCTGGGCTGGGCTGAAGCCAAGGAGAGCGTCCCTTTGGCCCGTTCTCTAGGTGGCCACTGCTTCTGGACTGGGCCAGAGTCATCCTGGGGCCCATCCCAGACCAGGGGCCCGCTCTGGGCAGGAAGGGAAACCTTGCCCCTGAGTCTCCTTCCCCTAATGACCGCTCTTCCCGCTACAGGCTCTGTTGATCACCCCTCTGGACCTCAGTTTCCCCATTTGTGAAGTGGGAACCACAGAGCCCCCCAGCTTGGTGGTTATGAGGTGGCCGTGAGGCCAAGGCCCTTTGTCAAGCAGGAACCCCTAGAGTCACAGATGGCAGGACGCTGGCCTGCCCCTTCCTCCGCGGGGCCATGGGGCCTAAAGGCCGGGGGGGAGGGACGGGTCTTGAAGGGACATGGAGACTCACCCAGGCCAGGCTGTGGGCAGGGGGCGGTGGTGGCGAAAGCCCTGGGAGGGCACCTCAAGAAGCACCCCCAATCTGCCTGCTGGTGCTTCCAGATCCCAGCTCTGCAGCCTAGAGAGGCCTCAGCTGCCGAGGAGGGTGTGCTGGCTTCTGAGCCGCTCCAGCAGGTCGATAGCAAAACAAACGCACTATTGACCACCGCGCGCACTAAATCCTCCCGGCAGACAAGATGATGTGAGCCCGAATTGAATCGACTGCCGAACTCATAACCGCCCGGCCCTGCCCCGGCTGGCAGCCAGGGGTGGGAGTGCGTGGGAGCTGTGGCTGGGCCTAAGGGGACGTGGGGGCCGGGAGCAGGGTCCGCTTCATCCTCAGCTGCCGTGGGATGGAGGGGTGGTTCTGCCTCTGACCCACAGATGGGTACAGGGGCGACGCCGGCCCCGGGGAGTCAGGCCCAGGGACAGCGGTGGCCTGTGGCTGCGCCAGGGTGAGCCTTTGGGGGCTGCCTCTGGCAGAGGCCGTGGAAGCCAGCAATGCAGGAATCCTAGAAGCCAAAATTAGAAGGTCAGCTGATCCAGCTCATTAAAAAAAATAATAATTACATAACATTGGATAAATATGAAACATACATGTGGCATTCCGTAAGTTACAAGCATGGTGATAAATCAGGTGCCCGTGAACCCACCATGGAAACGAATAACAGCAGCCTCGCTGCATCCTGACGTGTGGCCTTGGGCATGACTGCTGGGGCCTGGTTCTCCACAAGCATCAGATGGGGATAACGAAGCCCCCTTGCCCCCCATGCCCTGGTGTTAATAGGGGTCTTCCGGGGATCGGGGGAGTTCAGGTCTTAAAGCACTAGAGATACATTAAGCAGCAGCTGCTCTGGAATCTGGGCTTGGTCTCTTCCTTGCTTTATGCTGCAGCTCTCCACTCTGCACGTGGGTCAGTGGTCCCCAACCTGGGCCTCTAAGGGTCTGTGAACCCGACTCCCATAGGAACCTAAGTGTAGGGCAGGGGCTTTATTTTCTGGAAAGAGTCAGGTTCTCAAGGTGACCTTCCCCAAAGTGGAACCCTCTGATCTGTTCTAACTGCCCCATCTTCTGAAGGGTTCTGCACCCCAGAGAAGGGTCAGGACCCACCCACAGGGGACCAGAGGCAGAGCCCTCAGGCCCAGCTCCCAATGGCATAGGGCCACTTGTCCCTGCTCCTGGGTGCCCAGCCACATGCAGAGAGGCTGCGGAGGGGGCCAGAGACCCCCACCGTGGGTTTCTGAGGGCCACGGGGCACCAGGCACAGACTTCCAGGGCTGCCTGTCTCTGCCTCAGTTTACCCCCTTTCCAGCCATCAGTTTCTTCACAGACACTTCTGCGTACCTGCTGTGTGCTGATGGAGCTGGCTGTGATCAACGGGCTGTCACCTAACCACTGTCCTGTGCCCTCAGCAGACCCCTACTCCCCCCATGCCCATCCTGGCTTCATTCTGAGGCAGCCCAGAACAGACTTGCGGGGGGTCTCAGAGATCTTTGAACCCCACTTGCAACTTCCGGCTCCTACTCTTAACTCCCTTGAGCCTTAGTCTGGGCACCTGTCAGGTGGACGGCAGGAAGCTGAGGGTTGGTGGAAGGATGAGCCGAGGTTCTCTGTGGCACTTACTAATTAACTTACTCATTCAAGATTAGTGCCAGTTACCTGCCCTGCTGAGGCCAACGGCCTGGCCCAAGTGCAGCAGGCGCAGGCCAGGGCCGGCGCTGGGGGTGCACATCTGCGTCTGGGCTGGGAGCCTGTGCGGTCTGGCGCCTCAGATGGCATGCGAGAGCGTGTGTGCGCGTGGGTTCTCGCCTCCCAAACACACTCCTCAGGGAGTGAAAGCTGGGCCTCAGCAGGGTAAACCCTGGAGCTTCCCACTGAGAAACTCAGCAGTGTGTCCAGCCCCGTGTTGGGGAGGGGAGGCCCGAAGCCCCTAGGGCCTTGCAGGGCCAGAGATGCCGCTGGGGACAGGTCCAGCCCAGCCACTTCTCGGCTCTGGGGTTGAAGGGTTGGCTGGGCTGAGGGTTGGGGAGGGAGGCTGAGGCCCTGACCCCCCGGGGGTGCTTTGGAGGCCCAGGCACAAGGAAGAGGCTCTGGCCAGGCCTGAGGCCCCAGAGTGTTTTCTCCAGGGCCACTGTCAGCCCAGCCAGCTGGGGGATGCGGTGAGGGGAATACCCCCTCCAAGAAAGAGTCATCTAGAATGTCACAAGTAGACATAACGCTGGCTCAGGGCAATGGTCTCCTTTTATGATGGGAAACTGAGGTACAGAGAAAGGAAAGGCTTCCCAAGGCCCCAGAATGCAGTTCATGGGGTTCTTTCCTCTTTCCCAGGGTGTGAAGCTCACAAGGAAGTTTTCCCCACCTTTCCTAGCTGCAAAGCTCCTATGCATCCCGAAAGGCCCCTCTCCCGGAGGACTTCCCGACTGCTGCCCTCTCACCTCTGCAGTTTCTAACAGCAGCTTTCTATGCTGAGCTGCAGGGGTGTGGGCCACCCACAGGATCCCATGTGACCCTAGGAACAGCCGTGGGAGGAGGACCTGTCTGCTAGAGTTGAGGAACAGAGCTCAGAGAGGTTCTGTTTCTGGCCCAAGGTCAAGCAGCAAATAACGTGTGGAGAAGCAATACCGATGTCACCTTTGTGTCCCCGCAGGCCCTCCGAGGCAGCCCTTCTGCCATGGCTGGATTGGGCTTTCCCCAAGGGGGGGCCTTGCCCTTCCAGCATGTCCAAGTAGTGGGACCCCCCGCTTCTCCCAGGAGCCAGGTACCTCCAGACTGCCCTGTGGGTCCCTGAGTGGCTGCCCCATAGGCCCAGGGGTGCCGAGGCTCCAGGCTTCTCACAAAACAAGCAGGTTACTGAATGGAGTCACTCCCTAGTTCCTGGGGCTTGGCGTGGGGAGGACTGTGGCCTGCGTGATCTCTGGCCTCACTCTGGCATCCTGAACACCCCCTATTTCCATCTGGGAGCTGCCTGCAGGGTCAGGGAGATGCCACCCTGAGGCCAATGGGGTCACTTCCCATCAAATGAGTTGGGCTCCTGACCACTGCACCCGTCTCTGCAAGGGTCAAAAAGGAGGTCCAGGAATTCAAGACCCCACCCGAGCCACCTATGTGGGGACAGGGGATCCTGGCTTTGGAGCAGGCCTGGGCACCACCGTGGCCTCAGGAAACACCTCGGCCTCTCTGGGCCTCTTTCCCTCACTTTGGAGAAAATAGTAGGTGAGGCTGACCCCATGGGGCCGCTTCTGAGGTTCTGAGGCCACAAGCCTGGACCATTCTGATCCATGTGCGGACTCCAGCCTCTCAAGGACTCCCGGACCATGTCTAGACAGGCTGGGACCTGCCTGGCTGGCCCTTGGCCCCTCCCCCCAGGTGACAGCCCATCCCTCTGTTTAGACAGAACCCATCCTCCAGGGTCGAAACCATCCCCTGCACCATCCCAAGCTTCACACTTCATACCCATCATTTCTTCATCACAATCCAATAGTTTCATTTTACAGATAGGGAAACTGAAGCTCAGAGAGGCTAAGTAACTTGCCCAAAGCTGCCCAGCTAGTAGGTGGCAAAGCCCCAGCCAGGCTCAGACCGAGGGAACAGGTGAAGGTGGAGGGATGATTTGGCCGCTGCCCTCGCCTCTGCGGCTGGAACCTCGTCCCATTCCATCCTGATATGGAGTGACAACCTGCACAGCTCTGAGCGAGAAGGGGGACCCTGAATCTGGCCCTGGCTTTTTTTTTATTTTGAGATGAAGTTTTGCTCTTGTTGCTCAGGCTGGAGTGCAGTGGCGCAATCAGCTCACTGCAACCTCCGCCTCCCGGGTGCAAGCGATTCTCCTGCCTCAGCCTCCCGAGTAGCTGGAATTATAGGCGTGTACCACCACACCCGGCTAATTTTGTATTTTTTTAGTAGAGACAGGGTTTCTCCATGTTGGCCAGGCTGGTCTCAAACTCCTGACCTCAAGTGATCCACCTGCCTCAGCCTCCCAAAGTGCTGGGATTACAGGCGTGAGCCACCGCGCCTGGCCTGGCCCTGTCTTGTTGGCAGGCTGCTACCTCAGGCTGGGGTGAAGGTGGTCCTGTTCCAAGTTGCTGTCTTGGTCCCTCCTTCTGACAGCCTCCTGGCGGATCCAGCCTGCAGCCAGAGGCCTCTCCCTAAAGCTGGCCCTGCCAGTCACCTGCCCCTGCCCTGACCCCAGCAACCTTCCCAGCTCCCAACCTGTCACCCCTCCCCTCCTGTGCTCCTGTCCCTCCATCTCACTGAGCAGGGTCCCACTTCCTCAGCAAGACCCTCTGACCCTCTGGGTCACCCTGTGGGTCAGAAGACCTGACATGCTACAGTCTGAGTTGGGGTTAGGGACAGGTCTGGAGGCTCCCGTTGTTCAGAGCAGCCTGGAGACCCTGTCTCCAGTGCCCACAGCAGTGCTTGGCATATCACAGGTGGTCATCAGGACTGGATGGATGGAAGGAAGGACGGAAGGAAGGAGAGATGGATAGATGGATGGACAGATAAGGACGGATGTCTTACCTGTGCTGGGCCCTGTGCTGGCACTGGGGTCTGGAGATGTATTCGCTTCTCTAAGCTCTTGGCCAGTGTTGGCTCACGTCATCCTCACATCAGCCTTATTGAGCAAATATTATCATCATCCCCATCTTCCAGAGGAGGAAGCTGAGGCACAGAGGGAGATGAAATTGCTTAAGATCACACAGCTCAGAAAGAGGTTGTCCTCCACGTTTCAGGAGCTGGAGGTCTGATCCAGGCCAGCACTGGGATGACCATGTTGTTAGCACAGCTAAGGTGGGACCCAGGCTCTGAACTGCCATCGATCCTACCCCATGAGCAGCCCTGGCCCCTCCTGCAAGCCTCCTCCTGCCGCCATCCCTGCTTTCCCGAGCTCCCACACTCGATCATCGGCTTGGGGCTAAGACTTCTTCATGCGGAAGGGATCAGCATGGGGAGAATTTTCACAGCTGGGTTATCACCTCCTAAAAATAGGGCTGAGTGATGGATGGGAGCTGTCAGGAGGCCCTTGAGCTGTGGGGAGCAGATGGGAGTGAGGCAGCGGGTAGGGCAGGGTCAGGGGGTCCACAGACCCCACAGACCTCAGCCCAGTGCCCTCGACCTCAGTCCAGCCCCAGGTAGGCCTGAGCCCCTTCTCCCTAATGGGGGAGAAACTGCTCTGCAGCTGAGGTCTTCAGAACTGGGTCTGAGCCTCCAGGAGGAGCTACCTGGGCAGGCACCAGCCACAGGGGCCCAGTGATCCATCTGCCCAACAGGTGCCCCAGCGGCCAGCTGGGAATGTTTGCAACCGGGGTGCTGGGGAGGCCAGCACCATCTCTCAGGCGTTGTGCTTCCAGAAGCAATGTCTGGGCACTGGAGGTCCCTGTCACAGGCTCCCCTGCCCTCTGTCCCTCCCAAGCTGTGCCCTGTCCTCAGATATCCCCCCTCAGCTTCTTGGTTTTTAAAGACTCATCAGCCTGGCCTCAGGCCCCAGGTACTGATGGGCATTTGTGGAGACAGACTGGGCTGCAGGCCACAGGTGGGAAGGTGAGGGCGGGGGCGGGGCTCCCTGACGCCCAGCGCACATGCACACGTTCCACCTAGACACGGACTGACACAGACTGATGTGCACACACCAACAGAACTCAGACGGATGCTCAGAGGCGCACGCTGGCATGCCCCCCCGCCACGACCCCTTGGTCTCCAGAGGCACCAGTCTTCAAGCACAGGTCTCAGGGGCCACTACCCCTCACCGCATTGCTGAGGGAGGAGTCCCCAACCCAGGGCTGGACTGGGCCCTGGCTGGGCCTCCAGCCGCCGTGTGGACATTTGGGCAAGGAGCCTGCTTTGGCTATGGGTGGGCTTCAGGAGCCCAGGCCCCCCGATTGGTGGCAACAGCAGGTATGTTTAGGCCCTTAGACTCTCTGGGGACTGTGGCCTGCAGCCAGCTAAGCACTGATGGACCCGTGCCCAGCCTGGCCTCCTTTCCTCTGCCTTCTCCTCAACTGAGGTCCCAGACACTCTCCCCGTGCCCAAGGCCCAGGCATCCAGGCGCAGGGAGGTACCGTGGCTCTGGGAATGGCCTCCCCTTCGACAGTCACGCTGCCCCGCGCACCTGCCGGCTCGGGGCTGCAGGCGGTACTCCTTTCCTTCCTCCCACCCTCAACCCTCCTAGTGCCCAGATCTGTGCCCAGCCCAGAGATGCAGAAAGAACTGGCCATGCCCATGCCTAGAAAGATGTGCCCTCCGGGAGGGAGGTGGGCAGGTGTACCCTCAGCACAGGTCCGAGGCATGAGACCCCGGCCCTGGCCTCTTCTCCAGCCCGGACCCCTGCCTGCAGGCTACCTCTCCTCCCAGTCCCTGGCCCGTCTGCCTTCAGCGGCTGCTCTCAGGGGGCTGAGTGGCTGCAGAATTACAATATTAAATGCGGCTACACCGAAACATGGCCTCAATCCAATTACGCCCAGGAAACAAGAGGAGCCGCTTAGGCTAATCTGGTTATTCCGCCCCGGCCTCCCCTCTTAGCTCTGGAGGGATGCCCAGGAGGGGAGCTGTCTGGGTGGGCAGTGGTGTGAGCATGGCCCTGTGCCCCACAGGGTCCCATGGGGGGTGGCCGCAGGGCGCCTGGCCCTCTCCCGAGGTGATCATGGCTCCCGCATCCTCGTCCTACAAATATGTGCCCTGCACCGGGCTTCCAGGAGCCCCAGCAGTGAAGGGGAGCCAGGCTCTGTCCTCAGGGAGGGTACCCCAAGCTGGGGAGACAGGCCACGGGGACACCTGAAAGGCAGGTGACTGCCGAGGGAGTCCTCTCAGAGCAGGGAGTGTGGGGGCAGAGGCCAGCTTGAGGACATGAAGCTGGCCGTGGAGACTGTCCCAGCAGAGGGGATGGCCAGAGCTCAGAGCAGGGGTTTGGCAGGTTCCAGAACATACCTTTATGCCAGTGTGATTAAGGGTGGTCAATAGCGGGGCAGAGGTCTGGAACATGGATTTGTTCTGAGGGGAGGGTGGTGATGGGACTGGGTCCCCAGACATTGTGTGGACAGACCCAGGACCGTGGGGACGCGCTGCTGTCTCCTGGCAAGAGACGGTGCAGGTGGGGGCGGTGGACGGTGGACGGGAGGACAGTGGACGGGAGGATGGTGGACGGGAGGATGGTGGATGGGAGGCGGGTGGGTGGGAGGGAGGTGGTTGGATTCATTTGATTTGGAAAGGACTTGCTGATGACTGCTTGCAGGGTGAGGGAAGAGGGTGTCCAGGGAGCCCCATGGCCCCTTCCTGCTCCGGCAGATGGCCTGATGGGTTACAGAGGCTCCCACCTGTGCTGTATGCAGCTGGTGCCGCAGATGCCTCTGGAAACAAGACAGACAGGGGTCTGCCCTCTGGGAGGTTATGGTAAAGGGAGACAGATTTGGAGCAAGAGGTGACAGGAGGGAAGGGGGTTGCTGGCTGGGGGCTGGGGGGTGGGGGTGTGCAGGGCACAGTGGGTGTTGAAGCCAAGATCCGAGGAATGAGCACGGAGTCAGCCGGGCACTTGGGGGTGAGAATGGGGTAAGGATGAGAACTGTGTCCTAAGCAGAGGCAGCAGCTAGTGCAAAGGCTTGGAGGTGAGCGAGACTGTGGCAGTCAGGCGCCGAGAGGAGTCCAGGAGCTGGGCTTAGCTGGTGGGAGACAGGCTGGACAGAGACAGAGTTGGGCCCAGAGGCCCCTGATGGACTCAAAGCCTGTGGAAGCTGAGACCCTGGTGGAGGTGGAGGAGCTGTGATGGGGACAGGCAGGACGGGGTACTGGGTCCAGGGAGGGAGTGGGGCACACCCTCAGGGAAGTGTGGAGTGGAGGTAAGGAGGGAGAAGCAGGCACTTCCATCTGAAGGTGTAGAGAGCCTGAGGACCACTTGGACCCCAGGAAGGAGCCACAGGGGGCCACAGGGGGCCACAGGGAGCCAGTTCTGGAGTGAGGGAGTACCAAGATGGAAGCTTGTCTTCAGTGGTAAATGATGGAAGCAGGGTTGTATCACAGGAAGAGACAGACTGACCTGAGATCCAGCCTCAGCTGTGTTATTTATTCACTTGAGACCTTCAACAAGTTGCTTCCCCTCTCTTGAGCCTGGAATTTTATTTCTGAGACAGAGTCACGCTCTGTCACCCAGGCTGGAATACAATGGCGCCATCCCTGCAACCTCCGCCTCCTGGGTTCAAGTGATTCTCCTGCCTCAGCCTCCCTGAGTAGCAGGGATTACAGGCACCTGCCACCACACCTGGCTAGCTATGTTTTGTATTTTTAGTAGAGACAGGGCTATCAACATGTTGGCCAGGCTGGTCTCGAACTCCTGACCTCAGGTGATCCGCCTGCCTTGGCCTCCCAAAGTGCTGGGATTATGTACATGAGCCACTGTGCCCAGCTGAATTTTTTTATAAGCTTAGTTCAAATTCATCTTTAAACATTGAGATATAACTCACATACCATAAAAGCCACTTCTTCAATGTGTAGAATTCAGTGGGGTTTTTTGTATTTACAAGGTTCTGCAACTACGGTTCCTAGCTAATTCCAGAATACTTTCATCCCCTAAAAAGAACCCTCAGGTTTGTCATTTGTAAAGTGGGGACAAAAATAAGCCCCTGAGTCAAAGGGAGGTCTCGGGGGTTGAATACAAGACACCCAGTAACGTATCTGACGTGCAGGCATTCAGCAAGGGAGGGTTACATTTATAAAGCAGAAATGTGGCCTTTCCTGGTGTCTCCATCCTGGATAACCCTGAGAGCCTCCCCTCCCTGTGTCCACTACACAGACCTCAACTACTGAGGACTTCTCAGACCCAGGACCAGAGGAGGAGGAAAAAGGCGAGAACGTGCAGAAGGACAGGCCCCCGGCTGGATCTGGGGGTGGCTTTCAGAGCCAGTAGTGCTCAGAGGGGACTGGCAGAGTCCTCCAGCTTAGTGATGGGAGAACTCTGGTGGTGGTGGTGGGGAGGAGAGAGGCGCCCTAACAGGCCATTGGTGGCTGTTTCCGGCACCAAGGATTCGGGCTGCAGGCAGACCGTGAAGGGTCCCCACTGCTCCTGAAGTCCCCCAATTGTTAGAATTATGTGACATCGTTGAAGTCTGTTTAATGAGGGGACATTCTGCCGTCTTCCCCCAAAGGCTAGACTTCTTATTTTATTTATATATTTATTTTGAGATAGAGTCTCACTCTGTTGCCCAGGCTGGAGTGCAATGGCATGATCTCGGCTCACTGCAATCTCTGCCTCCTGGGTTCAAGTGATTCTCCTGCCTCAGCCTCCTGAGTAGCTGGGATTACAGGCGCCCGACACCGTGCCTGGCTAATTTTTATATTTTTAGTAGAGACGGAGTTTCAGCATATTGGCCGGGCTGGTCTTGAACTCCTGACCTCAGGTGATCCGCCTGCCTCAGCCTCCCAAAGTGCTGGGATTACAGAGGTGAGCCACCGCGCCTGGCCTGCACTTCCTGTTCATGAAAATGAATCAATGACCATGAATCCGCATATCTTGAGGTGTCTAGAGAGCTGGGCGTGCTCAGGGATGTAACAACAGCACTGTGTCCTGGGGCTTGTCCCAGCTGTGACCCTCATACAAGGATTGGCAGAGTGCCAGCAAGGGCTCAGGACAGGCCCTGCTGGTACATGGGGTTCTCTGGACATCCGTGTAACTGCCTGACCCCCGCCCCGGCAGAGCACACATATCACAGGTGTTACCACGGCAGCAACTGAAGGCACAGGCCGAAGGATGAGAGAGCAGGACGGCTGGAGGGGACCACTCTGGGTATAGACTGTGTCTGGTATTCAGTCGGCGCCCCATACATGCTTCTCTGCTTGAACCATGCAGGGAAGGGGTGTGGCTGAAGTCTGCTCCTGCTGGGGGTAGCACATAGCATCCCAACTCCAGGTCCAGAGCTGGCCTGACAGCCCCCCTCCACTGCCTCCTGGAGCTGCCAGGGAGAGGTCTGGGTCCATTCTCCCCAATTCCAACATGAAGACTGAGGCCATGGTTCCAGTGGCGGCTCAGTGGTGGGGCCGGGGCTTGGCAGCATCCTGCAGCCCTCTGGACTCCCGGCTCTTGAGTGCTGAGTTCCACCTGCTGGGTTCTAAATGGACAAGCCATCCCCATATCTGTGTCAATAAATCAGCCATTGACAGAGCGGGCACCGGCTCCCATGACAGGGTTGAAGTGTGTGGGCTGCAGCGTCCCGGGCTCGGGCAGAGGGGCTGTGGGTGAGAGTGGATGGGGCTGTGCCCATTTCCCCAGGGCCCTCCTGTGGCCACGCCTGGGACCCCCCCAGCCCCCGCCGGGAGGGAGGCCAGAGCCAGAAGCAGGTCTGAAATATCCCTTAAAGATCAGTGCTCTCGGCGGCACGGGGCCTCCGCTTAGCAGAGGGTGGCTGAGCCTGGAGGTGGAGAAAATCTTGCCTCCTGCTCCTTGCAGCTACGGGGGACGCTGGGTGGAGGATGATTCGGGGGGAGAGGCATGGAAGGCAGGACGGGGACCAGGAGTATGCCTGGAGCGATTGATGGCTGGGAGGGAGACTAAGGTGAGGGGCAGGCAGGGGAGGGGCTTGGGGGCAGCTGGGGCTGGGCCGAGGGACTGAGGGCCAGGCTGGGGCCAAGAGCTGGTCCTGGGGGTGAAACAAGGCTTGGCGCCAAATGGTGGTGGCCGTGGAAGTCAGCGCTCAAGGCAGAAGTGGGGTTCGGAATCGGGTGAACCTCAGGGGTCCCAGGGCTGAAGATCAAACCTCTGAGTGCAGTGGGAGGGTGGGGACCCCCAGACTGGAGCCCCAGACCCCTGTCCTGCTCCACCCCTGCAGGCCCCTGGCCTCACACGAGGAAGGTGGAGCGTCCTCCAAGAGGAATCGGAGGGGGTTCCTGGGGCTTGGCATTTGGGACCCAGACCCCTGAATGTCACCTGCTCCCAGGCCTGTTTCCCTCAGCTCAGACTTTACCACAACCCAGAGACCCCAGACACACAGGTGGGCAGTGCTGTGCCTGCTCCAGCCCAGGGCTCCCTGCCTCTCTGCCCTCAGCTGTCCCCGCCCCGACCTCTCTCTGCTTGCCTTCCTCGTCACAGCAGCTGCCATGTGCCACTGGCACCTCCTGTGCGCCAAGTGCCGGCTTCATCTCCCCTGGCGTGTTCTCACATCTCATTATCAACCCACGAGGTGGGCATCATCATCCCCATTTCACAGATCAGGAAACTGAGGCTCAGAGAGGCAAAGTGACTCCACAGGCCAAAGATGAGCGAGTGGGGAAACAGCAAGTGAACATTTATGCATATGTAAATGAGCCCGGCGAAGGCCCTCGCCTGTAATCCAGCACTGTGGGAGGCCTAGGCAGGTGGATCTCCTGAGGTCAGGAGTCCCAGACCAGCCTGGGCAATATGGTGAAACCCCGTCTCTACTAAAATACAACAAATGAGTGGGGCATGGTGGCAGGCACTTATAGTCCCAGCTACTCGGGAGGCTGAGGAGAATCTCTTGAACCCAGGAGGTTGAGGTTGCCGTGAGCTGAGATCGCACCGCTGCACTCCAGCCTGGGCAACCTGCCTGGGCAACACAGTGAGACTCTGTCTCCAAAACATAAAGTAAGTAAGTGGCAGGATTTGAACCCCAGCCCGGCCGCTTCGGATGCCTGGCTCTTTTCCACCCTGTCTCCCTCCCTCCTCTTGATCCTCTTGTATTATGTTGTATTTCTGTAAGCTGCCACAAATCCTTTTGAGAACGAGCCGGGAATAAATAAATAAGCATGTAAGTGAGTAATGAGAGGCCGCAGTGAGATGCTGACGCCGGGTCAGAGCTAGGACCTGGTATCAGAATAGGAATGGGACTCACGCGGACAGGACCAGCTCTGGGCCTTCTGCTAGTGTGCGCAGTGGGGGTTCGGGGACTCCGGAGGGGCCCCAGCCCTGATTCCCCAGGTCAAGGCTGAGTCAGAAGGGGCTGGCATCGATAGACTGACGGATCTGCCAGGGCCTGGGGAGTGCTGGGTGAGTGACAGCAGTGGGCAGGTGGGAGTGCGGCCAGCCCCACTGGCAGGGGTACACGTGTGGCAGACCGGTGTTGCTGTGAACTGACACGGAGAGTGTCACTTACACAGCTGGAACAGGTGCCAGGTTCAGGCCTAACTTTCACCGGTCCCTTAGGAGGTGGGGCTGGTGGCAAGGCAGAGACTGAGGTGTCCATAGCGTGTCCCCACCATCCTGCACACGGGCCTGTGTGTCTGTGGGCGTGTGTGTCTGTGGGCATGTGCACAGGTGTGCATGCAGGTATAGCTGCGCATGCGCGCATGGCACGTACACCTTCTGCAGTCTTGGAGAGATGTGCCTCTCCCTCCTCAGCCTCCTCCCAGACCTGGGGCAGAGCAACAACATCAAGGCGACATGGCTATTTCCAGGCCTGGGTCCCGGCCAGAGGCTGCAGGAGCACGTGCATGAGAGCGGGGGATGCCTGTCCCCCACCTTCGAGAAGCGCGGCGCGTGCTCTGCCTACCTTTCCCTAGAACCCCCTCCCTGCACTGTGGGCAGGCGCTGCAGAGACAGCAGCAGAGACTGGGGGGTGGGAGGAGCGAGCCTTGGGGTCAAGGGGCCTGGGCTTGGGTCATCGAAGCTACAGGCCTCAGGCAGTTTCTTTGTCTCTCTCAGCCTCGCTTTCCTTCTCTGTAAAGTGGGTGGACAGAGCCCACTTAGGAAAGCGCCTCGAAGGGACCCGGCGCGTGGCAGTGGCGTGAGAAGAGCGATGGGTAGGTCAGGCAGGGCCAGCCGGGAGGGAGCAACACTGTCCAAGTGCACACGCGGCCTCGGCTCAGCCCTCAGCTACACCCCACGCCTTGGCCACCCCAGCACTGTCCCTCACCCACCAGCCCAGACTGGGCAACCAAGAGCCGCAGACCCCAGGTCCAAAGAGGTGATGCCCAGGTCCAGGTGGGGAGTGAGACCACAGGACTACCGGGGAGACCCCGTGTGCACGCTCTGCAGCCCTCCCTCCAGCCAGCCTTGGTGCCACCTCCCACAGCGAGGGTTTCCATCTACAGGGAGGCCACGTGCACACACAGTTCTAAGTCTGCGTTATTATAACAATGGGTCCTATTATTGTCCTCATTTTACAGATGAAGAAACTGAGGCTCAGAGAGGTTCAGTCATTGCACAGGTCCCCTAACATGTCAGGTTTCAAGCTCAGGCAGTGGGGCACCAGGGAGGATTGGGGGTGCTGGGCAGAAGATGGGGCCTGAGGGTGGCTTGGAGGGGCCCATGTGAGTGGACAGGTGGGGAGCTGGCAGGCTTAGCGGGCTCCTGGAGAGTGCTGTCCCTGGGCACCACAGAGGTGGTTCTTGCCAAAGCTCATTCTGTCCTGTTCAATTTTGAACTGAAGTGCAAACAAGGCTCAGCACCCGCTGCTTCCACCCCAAATCGAATTCGTGCTAATACTTCTCTGAGGGCAGCGGCCGGCCGGCCTGCTTTCCGGGGAGGGAGGGCGGGGGAGGCTGGCGGGAGGGCCGCTGAGACCAGGCCATGCGTCTGGGGCGGCCGGCTGGGCTGGCTGGGATTGTCCACCCTAATTAAATTCTAACCCAGCTCATAAATCTTCCGCTAAGTACGTCCCCTGCTGCCCGCCAGGTCCACCCCAAGCCTCATTGAGGGCCAGTACAGCGACAGCCCTGTTCCTCTGCCCCGCGTGGCTACGGGGAGGCCGGGCCTCCCTGCCTTGGGAAGTGGGGACGGTCACCCATAGGCAGGCCAGAGGGCAACCTGCAGGCTGTCCCAGGAGGAATTCAGTGTTGTCTATTGGGGGACTGAAGGCCTGGGCCAGGGCCCTGGTGGGGGGGCATGGGTGGGCTCTCGAGTCTCCTAGCAACCCTAACTTCTCAGGCCTCAGTTTCCTCTGCTGGGCAGTGGGGGAACAACAGTGTCCCAGCAGGGGTGCAGGGGGAATAAGAGATGGCGCAGATAAAGTCCTGGAGGGCGATGAAAGGGGGCTCTTCTTGGGGGCACCCTACCCCCTCAGAAAGGGTGGCTCAGGTACCCTTCCTGTACCCCAGCCTGGCCACAGAAGATGGTTAGTGCCTTGCAGCCTCAAAGGAGGCTCAGGGAGGGACGGTGGGGGTGGAGGTGGCCACAGCCTGTCCCTGCCCTCCCCCACCTCTCCGGAGCCCTGGAGCTGGGTGCACCCGTGGGTGTGGGCTGAGTCAGCTGGGCCAGGCCATGGGCACTCAGCAGGGGTGGGGTTGGGGGAGGAACACACAGCCATTCAGAGACCAGGACTCCACAGTGGGAGCCCCAGGGCTGGGGTGGGGAGGAGGGGCTTAGCTCAGAGACTGCCCTGCCCTGGGCCCTCCACGTGGGGCCAGAGGGAGGCTTCCTTTGTTGAATTGTGGTTTTAGGGGGGCTGGGGTGTGCAGTCTAAGACCTGGGAGTTTTCCATATGCATATGGTGCCCTTGTGACTACCCCCAGCACAGAGGACAGAACATTCCCTTCCTACCCCCAACTTTCTACTTTCAGTCCAAACTCTTCCCTCTGCCTCTGCTCTCCCTATGCCCTCAGGAAGAAATCCGGGCCCTTCCCTGAGGTGCCCCAGCTGACCGCCCTGCCCCAGACTGCATTTTCTCAGGACAGCCACAAAGCCAGCTTTCCTCCTGCCTCCGGGCCTTTGCACGTGCAGTTCTGAGGCTGGGGTGCTTTTTCTGGCCCCTGCAGCCGCACTTCTGTCTGAGACTCCTACTCATGCTCCAGGAACTCACATCATATGTTCAGGAAAGAGAGAGGGGGAGAAGGGCGTGAGGGAGGAAGGTTCTCGTGCTTGCAGTACAGATGGGGTTGTGGACACGCCCAGATCACCCAAGCAGCTGCAGAGCTGGATGTGAGCGCTCATCCACTCCTCCACCCAGCCCGTGACTTCCACAGGCAGCGCTGCGGGTGGAGGCGGGAGCTGGAGCTGGAGGAGTGGTAGCAGGCAGCCCGCCAGCCCTTCCCTGTCCTGGCAGGAGCTCACACTGCCTCTCTCCTTGATGGTGGGGTACAAAGAGGAGCCTTTCCACGCAGGGAGAGGACCCCTCCCCAGCCTCCACCCACACAGCAGCCATGCAGCTGCCCTGGGCAGCTGCCACAGTGACCCACGCCCCCCGGATGTGTTTGTCTTCCCACAGCAAAGCACAATTCACATCCCCACCAGTAGATGATATGGGGCCATATTTCACCTGCACCCAAATGTGGTCCACAAAGGCATTAAAATAAATGATGGCTCAGTTCAATGAGGTCTCAGATTTTCGGGTCTGGCGATATGAACCTGTGCAGCAACCCTGCTGCTCTCCTGGGACCCCTGCCCTCTGTGCAGGGAAATCAACCTGCTCCTGTCACCTCAGATACGAACAGGGCCCACAGCCCAGACTGCACCCTAACCCTGCCACCTGGCCTCGGCTGTAGGTCCTGCCCAGCCCTGACCACAGGCCGGTGGCCCCCAGCCTGAGGGGCCCCCGGGGGTGCATCTACCTCCCAAGAAAGCTGGATTCTCTGGGAACCAGACTGGGCAGGGTCCAGCTGGCCACACCTCTCCATGGTCACCACTCTTTGCAGGAGCTCTGGGCTTGGAGGCAGGGACACAGTCCCTGGGAAATGGGCGCAGCTGGTACCAGCGCCCTGCAGCTTCACTCACTGCACCCTGCAAGGCCAGCCTTGCCCAGTGGCCCCAGCCACCCTCTCGGGGCATGCAGCTATGGGTCCTTGTCCTTATATTTGCTCTCCTGTGATGATCTGTTTCATGTCTATGTCCCACAATGCTGCATGCTTGGCCTGCCCCTTGTGGTCCCCAACCCCATCCACCCAGGACACAAAGCACACGGTGCACGTCTGATTGGCCGGAGGATGAATGCCTGCGCAGGGCTGGCTTCTCTGTCTGTGAGTCCACAGCCCACTGTCCTGGGGGCTGACTCAGGAGATGAAGGCCTCGGGTGCACAAGGGCTTAGCTTCTCATTTCTGCCAGAGGGGAGAGCGGGGAGAGACCTGGATTGTGTCGGAGGGGGACCAGGCCTCCTCGGCTGTTCGAGGGGCAGCAGCTGGGAGTGCCCCAGCGGGGCTGTGGCGTAGAAACATCCAGTGCTGGAGGCCCTGGTGTCCCTGTCACTGGCTCTCTGGGCCTCCCATGGCTCTTCCCATAGGTACTTGCTTCCTCCCAGTCCCCCTCCCCACCAGTGCCCTGGGGACTCTGTTACTCAGAAAGCGCTCTGCAAAAATAAAGCCGAATCCCGACTCCTCCGGGGGTGTAGAGTGGGGAGGGAGCGGGCAAGCACCCAGGGCAGCCATAGGCAGGAGATGGGGGAACATTGCGTCACCAGGCTTGGTGGCCAGGCGGGGCCAGGGAGGGGCAGTGGGACCTTGGGCGTGACTGTCTGGGCGCCCCTGGGCACTTGCCTGTGGAAGGCCGGCACAGGCAGCCTCCGTGAGCCCCGAGGTGCGGCCGTGGGCCTAGGGCAGGGCAGGAGCTGCCCACCTGGCCTCCCGCTGCTCACGCAGGATGGCAGAAGGCTGACCTCTCTCACCTGCAGGTGGCACCCCCCTTTACAGTTTGTTTCCCTGGCCTGGAGAAGATCTCCCCGTCGCCCCCACCTCGGGTTTAGTTTTTCCATCAGCACACACGCACAACCAGGCCGCCCTTACTGGCTGTGTGACCCACGGCAAGTCACTCGACTTCTCTGGGTCTTGGCTGCCCTGCCTGTGAAATGGGGATAACTGTGTTTCCCGGGTCACTAAGAACATGAAATGAAGCAAGGCAGACAGTAAGAGGCTGAACAGGCCGGCGCAGTGGCTCACGCCTGTAATTCCAGGACTTTGGGAGGCCAAGGAGGGCAGATCACAAGGTCAGGAGTTCAAGACCAGCCTGGTCAACATGGTGAAACCCTGTCTCTACTAAAAATATAAGAATTAGTTGGGCGTGGTGGCACATGCCTTAGTCCCGGCTACCTGGGAGGCTAAGGCAGGAGAATCGCTTGAACCGGGACATGGGAGGTGGAGGTTGCAGTGAGCCGAGATCGGGCCACCTCTCTGAGCCTCAGTCTGCCGCCCCGCAATAAAGTGAGAGGGTTGGATCAGGTGGCATCTTCATTCCTTTTTTTCTGAGGTACAGTCTCACTCTGTCGACCACATTGGAGTGCGGTGGCACCATGTCGGCTTACCGCAACCTCCGTCTCCCGAGTTCAAGCCATTCTCCTGCCTCAGCCTCCCAAGCAGCTGGGATTACAGGCACCCGCCACCACGCCTGGCTAATCAGCCTCCCAAGCAGCTGGGATTACAGGCACCCACCACCACGCCTGGCTAATTTTTGTATTTTTTAGTAGAGGTGGGGTTTCACCACGTTGGCCAGGCTGGTCTCAAACCCCTGACATCAGGTGATCCACCTGCCTTAGCCTCCCAAAATGCTGGGATTACAGGCGTGAGCCCCCACACCCGGCTGCGCCTTCGTTCTTTCAGCACTTACAACAAGGCCCTCCATCCAGGTCACAACCAAAAGGGAAAAACTGGACCTAACAGCCATGCCACCCTGAGCCCAGAACCTTCTAGAATGGGGCTGGAGGAAGGGAAGATATGCACCCTGTCCCCATGGGGCTGGGGACTCGTCCTCTGCCTGTCTTCCCACGCCCCAGGTTTCAGGCCCTGAACTGCCTGTGTCCATAGGGTGAGAGGGTGTGGGAAAGGCCGACGGGTCGTGGGTCCAGCCCTTGCCTGTCCTCGGGAAATGCATCGTGCGGTGCTTTTCCCGTCTGGGAGCCTAATAGTCAGCAGTTATTTATCGTCTCGTTTCTTAGTGTGTACGAAAGCCACAAATAAGTAAACTCAGGCGGCAGGGCACAATTACCGAGCCTGGCATTTTATTTCCCCAACTCGCCTCCAACCTGGGCAGCAGCGGGTCGATAGTAATTTACAAGGCAGCCCCCGATGTGGAGGAGGAGGAGGCCAATAACCGTGTTTGCTTCCCCTGGCCCTCCCTCGACCGGCTCCGCGCATTCACAGGTGGCTGGGCCAGGAGGCTGTGGCTGGGCATCACCACAGGAGGGGTCCCAGCTGGAGCACTGCACAGCCCCAGACCCTGTCCCCGGCCACCAACAGACCCCTTCTCTGAAGCGGAGGCATCCCAAGACGAGAATGGGGCAGGGGTGGCAGCATGTCTCCCCGGGCACTTGGGGTTTGTCTCCGGGGCTCCGCAGAAGCAGAGCCTGAGTCAAGGGCCCAGCCCTGCGCTGCCAGGGAGCCCTGAGGGAGGGAGTAAGGCAGGCGAGGCGGGCGGGGGAGGGCCAGCTGGGGTGGTCTCAATGTGCTCTGCTCTGCAGGGTACACTGGCAGAATCTGCAGCCCTGACCACGGACCTCTGGATCAGTTGGTCACTGACTGCTGGCTGTGCCTAGAAGCGGGAGGAGGGAGGGAAGGACATGGGAGGAGGAGCGGAGGATGAAGGGGAGGAGGGAAGAGGGCAGGGAGGGGGCACGGGAGGAGGAGGGGAGAAGACAGGAGAGGAGGAGGGAAGAGAGGATGAGGAGGGACGTGAAAGGACGAGGGGAGAAGTGAGGAGAGAAGGAGGAAAGAGAGGATGGAGGGGGGCCGTGGGAGGAGGAGGGCAGGAGGACGGAGGAACAGGTGGGGAGGGGATATGGGAGGAAGACAGAAGAGGGATGGGGAGGGGGCTTAAGACTCCAGCTCCTGGGGCAAGGGACGTGGGTGGTGGCAGCCTCCACTGCGGAGTCTGCAGCCTGCAGAGCGTGGGATAGCGTTCACCCCACCTTGGAAGAAGGCTGTGATGTGGATTTCATCATTCACGTAGCTGATTTCATCACATTTCATTTTCTGTCAAGTTTCCTGCCGTTACAATCTCGTTCATTCCTCTGGGGACGTGGGGATGTGAGGATGTGAGGCTGGGAGGTTGGGGGGTGGCAGCTCTTGCCCCAGGGCTGCACTGGTGCCAGGGAGGTGGATGTCGGGGAGGAGCTCGCAGGGGTGAGGCTGGGGTGGGATCAGGCTCATGGGTTAGAACGGCAGCTGATGTGCATATCCCAGGAGAGCTGGACCAGTCCTTCAAAGGGGCATTTGAATAGCACCTCCTGGACCTTTGCCACAGCCTAGGACCTTGCTGCCACCATCCCCCCATCTCACAGATAAGGAGACTGAGGTTCAGAAGACACTCAGCCCGAGGGGCGCGGCGCTGAAGCTGCATGAGGGCCCCAGCTCCCCACCTGGATGCCAGCATGAGCACTGTCCTGTCCCCTCCAGCGAGGCTTACCTCTTCTTCCCACAGCGGCCCTCCTGCTCCAGGCCCCAGGAGGCTGCTGAGGCCCACTGTAGCCAAAGGCAGGAGCACTGGAGCAGCTGCGGGGCCAACCCTGCCATCTGGCCACTCTTCTCTGTGCCCCGAGGCCTCTCTCTGGGGCTGCGAGATGCATACTGAGGGTGGTGGGGTCACTCTGGGCTCTCAGGTGGCACAGAGGACCAAGGGCTTGCCGGCCTTCTGTCCCCACGTGACCTCAGCTCCTGAGGGTCCCAAAGAACAATCCTCCCCAGCCAGTGCCGTAGCACACTCTGGTGTATTCAAAAGGCCATCGTCCCTCCTGGCCTCCAAGCATGGCCTGTGTTAGGGCAGCCGGAGTCACTGCACAGCCTCAGGGCTCCAAGGAGGCTCCCATCCCACCCAGTAATGCCTCCCCTTTCCTTGTCTTGTCTGTCTGCCTGCCTCTTAAAAAAATTAAACACGGATGGTTTCATCGGGGGAGAATTAGTATTCCAGGCAGGCCGGGGGATGTGATCAGAATGTCAAGGCCATAGAGACACAAGGCCTGAAGGGAAGAGATGCTGGGCCTGGCAGGGGTCCCTGGGGTGGGGGCAGAGGGCTCCGACCCCGCCAACAGAGGGCTGGTGGGGCCTCCGAGGGGCCTAGATGCCCTTGGAGAGGTTGAAGTTGGGTGTGGCCAGAGGTCCCGACACAGCATCCAGGATGGGAGGAGGTGGGGTGGCTCGGAGACCTTGTCTGGCCATGACACGTGGCTTCCCACGGCCCTGCCCAGGTCCTCTGCCCCATCCACACCCACCCTCATTCAGCCCTCGCTTGCTGCACGCACGTGTGCCAGCCACCAGCTGGGTACCAGGGAGGCACAGGGCAGGGACAGGCCTGTCCTCACCACTGCATGTCACCAGCACCAGGCCCCTGTCTGGCACACAGCAGCCCCTTTCCAAAAGCCTGAGTAACTGGGTGTGTGAACACCCACAGCAACTCCCCAGCATGGTTTGAAGAAGAGGCAAATGCTGGGAGGTTAACAGGTGTCATCGAAGACAAAGTCAGTTGGTAACCACCGGAGTGAACAAACTTCAATTGTCATCTTTGCCGCAGGACTTCTCAGAGCCTTTAATACGATAATGTGCCCTGTGAACCTGTAGAGTCAGCTCAGTGTGCAGCCTCCTGCAGTGCGAGCAGACCTTCGGTCCCTGGCCAC
Source organism: Cheracebus regulus (assembly GCA_963574635.1). Classification (NCBI taxonomy): domain Eukaryota; kingdom Metazoa; phylum Chordata; class Mammalia; order Primates; family Pitheciidae; genus Cheracebus; species Cheracebus regulus. Next base: position 251,214 of record CAUYQU010049103.1, on the reverse strand, counting down.
AAAGGAGTGGCTGGTGTGGCCTTGAGTATCTGCAGTGGAGAGGGGAGTGAGTTTGCATCCAGGCTCTGGAGCAGACCCCCTGTGGGACCTAGGACAGGCTCTGGAAGATCTGTTTCCTCGGGTGGAAAGTTGGAATGGTAATCACGGCACCCGTGCACGCAGGAGGCGATGTGTGAATAGCGTCTGCCTTGGACACAGCCCAGGGCGGCCACCGGTGGTGTTAGCAGCATTATTACCCACCGCAGCATCTCAGCTCTGTGCCTGGGCCATCCAGAACTCAGTCGCGTCCGCTGCTGATGTCACTGCTGTGGACACAGTCCTTGCCCTTAAGAGCTCATGGCCCATTGGGAAAAGACAATTATACTCCCTGGTGGAGAAGGCAAGGGCTAAGGGGAGTGAGCTGGGAAGCCGGGCCTGCACCTGGCATGCTCACCCTGCCTGGCATCTCTGCCAGTGGTCATGTAGCCCGGGCACGGACATCCCTGGCGGGGGCAGCCCAACCCACCTTTGGGCGTCTCTGCCTGGTACAGATTTCTTTCCTAACTGCATTCCTCCCAGTACTTCCCTCCCAGCCATTCCAGTTCTTGGGCCTCCCGGAAGAGGTCAGTCTTCCTTCTCTGCCAGGACAGGGGACTACCCTCTTCCCTGGACTGGTCTGAACAAGCCCCACCTCCTCTCGGTCATGGCCACTGTCACTCCCCACCCACTGGGCCTCCTGCTGTGTAGTGCGGCTTTGCGTCTTGCAGAGCCCAGAATGAACGGTGCTCTAGCCTGGCGTGACCAGAGTGGGAGGAGGGAGGAGGTGTAGACATCACCTCCTTCAATATGCCGTCGATTCCTCCATTAATGCAGCCTGTGCAGCAACCAGAAGCTGGGAGCAAGGCGTCCCTCTGTGTCTGGTCCAGTGAGCCACCTTGCTCTGCGGAAGCAGAGAAGGGCCGGCTGATAGAGAGCATGGTGCCAGGGGAGCCCAAGAGGTCAAAGTTAAGCAAGCCGGGGCCGGGGGCCAGAGGCTGGTAGCGGCGGCTCACGCCTGTAATCCCAGCACATTGGGAGGTGGAGGCTGGCAGATCATCTGAGGTCAGGAGTTTGAGACCAACCTGGCCAACACGGTGAAACCTCATCTCTATTAAAAATATAAAACTTAGCCGGGCATGGTGGCGCACGCCTATAATCCCAGCTACTAGGGAGGCTGAGGCAGGAGAATCGCTTGAACTCGGGAGGTGGAGGTTGCGGTGAGCTGAGATTGCACCACTGTACTCCAGCCTGGGTGATAGAGTGAGACTGCATCTCAAAAAAAACAAAAAACAAAAACAAAAACAAACTTAAGCAGTAAGCAGGCTGGGGACAAGGAAGGATCAGGGAAGGCTTCCTGGAGGAGGAGACAGTTGTCAGTTAGAAATGAATGGCAGGCTCCTGGAGTGAAGGCCTCCCGAGTCATCCATTCCTGCCTCTGTCTAACCACAGGGTGGCTGGCAGAGCCATTTGGTCACATACGTCATGGGGCAGACTCCGGAAGCTGAATGTGCGGTCGCAGTGGGAGAGATCATTTGTCTTTGGAAACAGTGGCTCAGGGAGGCTGACCCAGAGGCCAGAGGCCTCTCAATGCTGGCCCCTATCCACTAGGATTCAGAAAGTCACCCCCCCACTACGGTGATGGCATCCTTGGCTGTGGCCGGGGTTCACAGGGGAACTGAGGCCACAGCTCTTCCCAGAGGTCACATCCAGGTGAGGGGGCCCAGGAGTCGGTTTGCCAAATGCCCCATCTAGGCGTGCATCCCAGGAGGGGAGGCAGCCACAGGTTGCCCGGCCCCGTGTGCTTCAGGAGCGAAGGTACCAGGGGCCTCGTTAGCTGCAGCTTCAAAGAGCCTCGTTATTAACAAAAGTGCGCTGTGAATCCTTTCTCTTCTCCTTCTCTCCTTAAGTCAGGCTCCCAAATGAAAAGGAAAATATACAATGAGCACTAAGGAAACCTCGGCGGAAAGCCAGGCGTCTGCAAAGATGGGGAAGGAACGACATTCCACCCTCGTGTGAGGTGTGGGCTTGCTTGCTTGCTTTATTTATTTAAAATAGTCTCTCTCTTTTTCCCCTTCCTCCCAATTCAGCTAGTCTCTCAGGCTGAGCTTTAAGTTCTTTTGAAGTGTTACAACCATTTTCTCCTCTTTCAATTAACAACAAGAAAAGGAAGCTAATAGCTTCCTGAGCCACTCGCTGTAAATATTAACAAAGTCTGGCCGCCTGGGCCGGCGCGCAGCGTTGCTCTCGGCCGGAGAGCATGTTTACCGGAAGGAGGAGAGGGTGGGAGATTTCCAACACAAGCAAAAATCCCTTGGCACAGGCTCGTGCTGGTGCAGGGAAACCAGAGAACCAGGGAGCTGGGAGCTGAGTGAGAGGGCACCTGTCCCTGGGGGCTGGAGGCTGACGTGGCTGCTGGGAGGCCAGTAGGGACCCGAGGCTGCTGGTGGATGCTTCTGGAAGGAAAGGCAGCTTCCCTCCGCTGCACCCGAGTAACTCAGATGATGGCAGATGCGTGGCCTGGAATCCCCAGCTCACAGCAGAGGTCTGATAAGGAGGGCTGGGTTCCTGGAGACAGCAGGTGAGGGAGCTGCCGCCAGTTCCTAGGGTACACGCTGGACGACCCCCAGCACTAGCACAGAGCCCTTGAAGGAGGTGGGCAGGGGGCTCCTGGGATAGGCCAGGAGGGGCTCCAAGTCAGGGTTTGAGGCCTGAATGGAGGAATGCGAGGCTGGGGAGAGGGCCGGGGGAAGGCACAGCCGAGGGAGGGAGCTGACGGCCCTGGGGCAGAGCCTGGGTTCCCTGACAGCTCCTCAGCCTTCTCCCCGGGGACTCTCCAGCTGTGGTTCTCCCACCTCCCGGGGCCGAGAGCCTGCAGGACACATGATGCTGCAGCCAGCACGGTGTGGCTTCAAACGGCCACCCAAGAGCTCCAGCATGGGGACAGCCTGGGCCATTTCACAGCCAGGGTGCCAGGAGATGCTGTGATAGCACCCAGACCCTGGAGGCCAGGAGGGGCCCAGGGCTGCCCACAGGCTCCGCCACCTGTCTCGGCTGTGGGGCGGTCACGAGGGCCGTGGTGGGCAGGCAGGGGCTGGGCAGCCACTGTTCTGCCAACAAAAGCAGGCCAATTTCCTGAAAGAAGAGGTTCCAGCCTCAGCGGTGGCACCAGGCTCATCACCCCCTGAGCTTCCTCTAGGCTGGACACAGGCCCTCATGGGCACGGAGGACGCATTACAGTGAGGTCAGCTCGGAAGGGCTGGCAGGCACGCAGTCATTCCTGTCCCCCACTCTTTTTTGACTCCCCCTGCTTTTTTTGAGACAGAGTCTTGCTGTGCCACCCAGGATAAAGTGTGATGGCACTATCTCGGCTCACTGCAACCTCCGCCTCCCCGGGTTCAAGTGATTCTCCTGCCTCAGCCCCCTGAGTAGCTGGGATTACAGATGCCCACCACCACGCCCAGCTGATTTTTGTATTTTTATTAGAGGCGGGATTTTGCCATGTTGGCCAGGCTGGTCTTGAACTCCCAACCTCAAGTGATCCACCCGCCTCGGCCTCCCAAAGTGCTGGGATTACAGGCGTGAGCCACCGCGCCCGGCCTCGTCTCGTTTTGTATCTAGAGCCGCTCTGTGAAGAGGCGAGCTCTGGCCTTGGTGCCCTCCCTGAGGGGGGCTGCCATGGCCCCATGCCCTCCAAACACACTGCCAGCCTTGCCCCCTCGAGAGCCTCCCCCGCAGAGGCTGAGAGCCTCAGCCTGTCCCTCAGTGAGCTGGGTGCGAGCGGCCCTTGCTGGGCTCCCCTCACCCACCCCCTCAGCGCCCGGCCTGGGAGCTCCTGCCTGTCCTTGCTGGGAGGAGATTTCAAAGGCACAAGAGCACTCCAGGCAGATGAGGACTCTTCAGGCGCCTGCCCACTCCTGTCTCCCTGCTGCCCGGGATGGCAGTGCCCTCCAGCAGCCGTTTCTAGGTCCCCTGTTGCTCAGCTGCACTGTGAGGGCAGCACCCTCAGCTCGGGCACCCTCCCCCTCTGTGGCACCCTGAGCCTGGCAGAACGGGGCCTCCCAATCCCCCGGACCGTGCAGGGAGGGACTGCTGGGTCCTGACGGGCAGCTGGGGAGGGGCAGGTGGCCATGGTCTGTGCCCAATTTGGCCTGCTGGGCTTCTCTGCCAACTCAGCACCAGGGGACGATGAACTCCCAGGCCACCTCTGGTCAGAGCTGCCCACATGTGAAGGGAAGGAAGGAAGGGAAGAAAGAAGGGGAGATGGCCCGTGGCAGGAGCAGCTCTGTCCCAGCGCTGCCTGCTGAGTGTCTCTGATGGCCATCTTGAGGGTGGGCACTGGCAAAGGCCCAGGCCTGCTGGCCGGGCGGCACAAGCTCCTGAAGCCACCCACGGCCTGGCTCGCACGCTCTCGTAAATACCCTGAAAGTCTGGGTTTCGTCAGGAGATGGTTTAATTAGCAGAGCGGAGGCTGGGAGGGTTCGCGCCACATAGGCAGGCTCTGGCCTCCGCCTCTTCCCACCCTGCTACTCCAGTGCCATGCGGCGGTGCCCAGCCTGGGGGCCGGGAGCGAGTGGGCAGGGGATGAGGTGGGCCCATCGCACAGGGCAGAAGGGAGGAGCTGGAACCCCCGGGCACGGCCTCCAGAGGCCTTGGGGCTGCGGATCAGGGCCCGGCTGGGAGCTGGCTGCCACGGCCCTCCCGGGAGCGCTGCCCTCCACGGAGGAGGGGAAGGCAGGAGCCCACTAGCACCCAGGCCTGTGTTCAGGGAGTAAAGCCCAGGGCCTCCCAAGTTGGCCCCTTCCCTTCAACCCTTCACTGCTCGAGGGCCCCAGCCCAGGCCCCTACCACTGTTCCTGAGGACACGGTCCCATCTTTTCACTGGTTCCCTCCTGTGCACCCAGCACCTTCCAGGCCTCCACGCAGCAGCCAGCATGCTCTTTCTAAACTGCAAGTCTGGTCACACTCCTCCATGCCTGGGCACCCTCACGGCCTCCCCGCTGCCCTCGTATGCAAACCAGGCCCCTCAGCATAGCATTCACCGCACCCCCAAGGCCAGGTTCTGAGCCCTGCTTCAGCTCGGATCACCGCCCTTCAGGCACTCAGAGCTCTGGGACAGGGCCTCTCACTGTGCCAAGCCCTCCCACCTTGAGACTTTACACAGGCTGTTCCCTCAGCCCGAAATGCTTTTCCTGTCCCACTCCCTATGGGCTGAGCCCATTCCAGGAGTGGTCCTAGCCCCTAAATGGCAATGCTCTCCCCGCCCCCAGCCTTCTGTCTCCAATGCCTTCGGGAGAGGGAATAAGCAGCCCCCAGACCTCTCTCTCTCTGCAATGGGAAAGGAAGGAACAGGCTCTGTGAACGGCCATCCTGGCAGGGGGAAACAGCAGCCACAGAACAAACTCCAGTTTGAGTCACAAAGAGCCTTTTCATCTATAAAGGTCAGATACAGATGCTGACCTCAGCCTGGAAGTCCAAAATGAAAGAAAATCCTGGGTCTCCTAGCTCTCACCAGCTCTGACCTGCTTACAATGATCTAAACTCTGCCCTCTTTGCCACAGGGCAGCTCTGCCCAGGGAGGGGGGCAGGCATGTTGTTCATTTAAAACACCACTTCGCTAAGTCACCAGCCATAAAGCTCACCTGGGTTTCTAGCAGCACATACCAGCCATCTGATTAATGACACATACATAAAAATCCATCCCTAAGAGCCAAAGGTTGAAATAAAACAGGAGGGCTAATTGCTAATATAGGAATTAATATCAGAGAGCACCGATCTTTAAGGCAGCCATGAACTATAAAGCTGAGGACCCGAGGACCGTTTCTACTTCAGGAGGAAGCCCTGAGGGCTGAGGGTGGGCAGTGGCTCTAGAAGATGAGCAGGTGGTCAAGGGGAAACCCAGTTACACCTGCCCCACTCTGGATGGCCACTGAGCTCACGTGTGATTGTCATGACATAGGAACACCCTAGAACCACAGCACAGCGTCATCTTCCCCAAGAACCTCCCCGATCCACTCTGCTTCCGAAAGCTGGGAAAGGTGGGGCTCTTGGCCCCCCTACAGGCTTGAGTGTATCTCACACTGTAGCCCTCTGAAAACCAGGGCCCTCCCCACTAGACTGTGAGCTCCTGGAGGATGGGGGCATCTATTTGGATTCCCAATGTCTTGCACAATGCCTGGAGCATGATTAGACTCAGAATGTGTTTGCTGGATGGGGAGTTAGGTAGATGGAAAGATGGAGAAATGGATAGGTGGGAGGGAGGGATGGATGGAGAGATGGATGAATGGATAGATGGAGAGATAGATGGAGAAATGGATGGATGAAAAGATGGAGATATGAATGGACGGATGGATGAAGGTGAACAGATGGATTGATGGAGAGATGGAGGGATGGAAGGATGAGTAGAGAGACAGAAGGATGGGTGGATGGAGATATGGGAGGATGAATGGACAGATTGATGGAGGGATGGATAGATGAAGAGATGGAAGGATGAATAGAGAGATAGATGGAAGGGTGGATGCAGAGATGAGTGGATGGGTTGATGGACAGGGAGATGGATGGATGAATGGAGAAATGATGAGAAGGATGGATAGACGGAGAGATGAATGAATAGACTAATGAAGGGGGCTGGATGGATGGATGGAGAAATGGTGAGATGGACAGATGGATGGATGAATGAATAGAGAAATGGTGAGATGAAGGGATAGAGAAATGAAGGGAGAGATGGAAGGATGGAGGGATAGGTGAATGGAGGGGTGCATAAGAGAGCCTCAGGGAGAAGCCCAGGGACCCTCAGTGCAGGGTTTGGTTGGTGGTCGATTTCCCCTGTGCTGTCTTGGAGTAGAACAGCAAGAAGGAAGCTGGCCTGGAGTCTGAGGCCCTGACTCTGCTGCAGGTTGTATAACCCTGGACAAGTCCTGCTCTCTCTTCTCAGTCCATGCAATGGAGGTGATCCTCCTTGACCTGCTAGCCATGCTGTCTCCCCAAGCTCAGGGAAGACGGCAAGACAGAACCTACTGGGAAAGGACAAGGTGCATCATCCCTGGAATATATGGACGGGTAGATCTGGCCAAAATGCAGAGGGTGGTGCTGAGATGTGGGACGGGGCATTTGGCCTTCTTTCCCTCCTCTCAAATGTCTTTTAATACAGTTGTGATGTTATTGATTATAACAAAAGTAGACTTGTGTACGCACCTCAAAGCACTTTTACTCATAATGGAAGCTTTTATTATGTTGACTCAAAACATGGTTTCTTGGTTTTGAGCCCAGAGACCAGACCTGGATCCTATGGGAACAGGGGAGGTTGAGGCGATGAGTGTAACCACTAACTTCCTACCGTGTGGTCTCCACTCACTCGAGCTGGGAAGGTGGCCACTAGGGGCGCTGTGGCTCTGGCGGGAGATGCCTGCCAGGCGTGCACATTTACATATTTATTCTTGGGCCTCCTTTGGTTCAGTGAATGCAGGTGGCTGCTAATGATCATCATTAGGCACCCACACACGGGAAGAGCCACAGCGCTGCTGGAGAGCTCACACCTCCCAACCACTGCCAGCCAGACTCACTTGGAAAACCAGTACACACCCCAGAACCCAGAGATGCCCCACTCATCCAGGGCAGAGATGCGGAGCGGCCCAGTATCCCAGCACTGGGGTTCCAGGAGGCTCTGCAGGCCCCAGGGAAGGTGGGGGTGGGGGCTGCAGCAGGGAAGGCGGACTGAGGACACACAGAGCTGGACAAGCACCAAAAGCCTCGCTCAGTGCCCTGGTTTTCTAAATGAGGAAGCAGATGGGGAGTTCGCTGAGTGCATTTATTAAGCACCAACTGTGTGCAAGGCACTGAGCCAGGCGCTGGGGGATCCAGCCTCAGGTCCTCCCTTGAAGCCAGGGAGACAATTCTGTTCATGCTGTGTCGTTACCATTATGGTTCACAGGACCACACCAGCCGAAGAGGAGGGTGGCCCACTGTAGGAAGAGAGGCATGCCAGCTGCACAGATTCTTACAGGAGGTGAACAGGCCAGGCGGGAGACTAGTGGGCAGTAGCGGGAGACACAGCTGGTGGGCTGGGCAGGCCCTGGGAGACTGCTGTAGGAGCACTGCCTCTATCCCGAGGGCTATGGGAAGCTCTTAGGATACAGCTGAGAAGCTATGGGAAGGGCCTGAGGCGGACCCGCTGGTGGGATGAACGAGCCTCCTTCCTGGGTTCTTAATTTCAAAAGCAGAGCTCAGTGTTTTCTTTCTTCAGGAGGCAGCGGCCAATGGCTGGCTGGAGCCTCTGGGCTCCCAGGACATGGCGGCCATCCTCTCAAAATGCCGAGGCCGGTCGCCCTGCCCCACCCCCATCAGTGTAAAACAATTTCTGTGCCCCGGCCAGGGAGGCAGATGACCTCATTGGACTTCTTCCATCTCTCGCTTTCATGGAGAAATTACAATTTATAATTGGATGAAATCACGCGGGTGGTAATAGCAATAAGGGCTTGTGCTGGAGCCGGCTGCCTTCCACCCTCAACCTGCCACAAGCAGGGATTCTGTCCTCATCTTCCCTCCTGCGTGAGCCCCACCGAACCCCTTCCAGGGCCTGTGCCCCACCTGGAGTGTGGACCAGGCCCTGGCCATTCACAACTGATGTCCTCCGGGGTTTGCTGGCTCTGAAACCTCCTTCCTCCTAGGGCAGCTTGTCCCAAGAAAACTCCTCCCCACACCCTGTCCACCCCACCAGACTCAGCCCGCACACCACCTGGCTGGCAAACACCCTTCTTGAATGCCTTCCCTGCCAGGCTGTGAGGCCCGTGGGCAGCCACCCCCCATCTGGGTGGTGGGCTTATTAAAACGTGAACCCTAATATCGCTGTCTTTATTCGTAAGGGCCTCCGACAACAAGCATTTCTCACATCAGCCACCTTAGGCCCTACAAAGAAAAGTGCCCAGATGCAGCTGAGCCCATCTGGATCTGATTTCAAACCAGAGCGAACACTCTCAGATGTGTAATAAAAGCCCTTTTCCAAAGAGGGGCTCCTGCAGGGGGATACGGACACCAGGGCACCGCGGCCCTTCCACGCGCCTCGCTAATGAGAGGTGCCGGGGAGGGCTCGGGTTTTGTTTTGGATTCTGGAACAGCCTGCCCTGCCGCTCCCCCCGCCCCCCCATCTGTGCAGAAGGGGAGGGTGGCTGCGGGTGTGGAGGACTGACCCCCTGCCTAGGAAGTGGGGTGGGTGCCAGACAGAGGCCAGGAACACGAAGACCCAACTTCCCCAGTTCCCTGATGGTCCTGCTTCCCGCGGTGGGGAAAGGCAGTGCTTGTTCTGGATGCCCAGGCCATGGTGGCCCAGTCGGAGCTTTTGAATGACATTTAGCAAGAAGAGCAGGTGCCGGGGGAATTGGAGCCAGCTCTGGGCTAGGTGGGCGGCCCTGCACAGCCAGGAGCTTGAAAAACTTCATTTTTCTCTTCCCAGTCCTTCCACCCCCAGGGACGGAAAGCCAGGTAGCTGCAAGGCTCAGCACTTGGCATGTCCCATGGTTTATTGTCTGGATTTCGAAAGAGGCAGGAGAAGGGGAGAATAACCCCAGTCCCTTCCCTGGCTCATGGGTGAGTGGCACTAAAAAAAAAAAAGGATCCAGGCCAAGCGCGGTGGCTCACACCTGTAATCCCAGCACTTTGGGAGGCCAAAGCAGGCAGATCACAAGGTCAGGCGTTAGAGACCAGCTTGGCCAGCAGGGTGAAACCCCGTCTCTACTAAAGATACAAAAAATTAGCTGTGGGGGTGGGGGGGGGGGGAGTGCGGGTGGCACACACCTGTAATCCTAGCACTCTGGGAGGCCAAGGCGGGTGGATCATAAAGTCAGGAGATTGAGACCATCCTGGCCAACTTGGTGAAACTGCATCTCTACTAAAATACAAAAAAAAATTAGCCAGGCATGGTGGCACACGCCTGTAGTCCCAGCTACTTGGGAGGCTGAGTCAGGGGAAATCACTTGAACCCAGGAGGCGGAGCTTCCAGTGAGCCAAGATCATGCCACTGTACTCCAGCCTGGTGACAGAGAGAGACTCTGTCTCAAAACAAAACAAAACAGGATCCAAAGCAAAGGGGACTGTGGCCCAGTGGCCCTGACGGATGCTGTCCCAATGCCGCCCCTCGTGCCCCTGGGCTTAATCACCGGTATTGTTTTTGGCAGGTGAGGAAGCAGGCGGTGGGTGAAAAGATGATCCCTTCTCGGACAGACAAGACCAGGGGATGAAGTGGGAATAACCCAACCTCCCCCTCCCCAGCGAGGAAACCTCTGCAACCAGGAGCAGCCAAGCAGGACCGAGGCCCTCGCCCCCCAAGCGTCTTCCCAGAGAAGGGCATGTGGGGGCTGACAGCTCAGCCGCACGTGTCAGCAGCTGCAGCCCCGCCGTGAACATCTGAACTCCTCAGCGGGGTAATGGGCCCCCTCCCTCCCCCTGGAGATGCGGCCTGAGTGGCAGGAATACCGAACCGTTGGAGAGTGGCTCCCTCTCAGCTCTGTCACGCAAGAACGCTCTCTGCACCGAGCCCATTCTGCCAAGTGACTTAAAGGGATTTTTTTTAAAAAAGCCTTGGTAAACAAAAAGGGGGTAAAAGCCACGCAGAGGCCTTTCAGAAGAGGTGGCGGCCTGCAGACAAAGGGCAAGAGTTGAAAAGGCCGTGGAAGTACTGAGCAGCAGAGGCCACCCTCCCCGGGGCTGGGCGCCAGGCCTCAGGGCATGCCCGAGGAGCAGGGGCCCGATCCCCCTCAGGCCACCATCGGGAGTCCTGGGGCCGAGAGGGGTGTCCTTGTACCTCCTGTGCACAGGACCCTTACTCCACAGGGAGAAGCCGGCTGCGCTCGAGGCCTAGGGTGCCAAGGATGCCGCTGATTGGGGCCCGCAGCCTCATCTGAACGCCAGCAGACCAGGAGACCGCGGCACCAGATCCTGTGTCCCCCAGCTGCCCCAGGTCTGAGGTCTGCGCCCCTGTGGCGCAAGGCCTGCTAGGACCACGGGGCCCGGGAATGTGAGAGTCGTCAGGGCTCACGGTGTCCTGAGGCGGGGCTTCAAGACTTTGGTGGGGACCTCCGGACCAGCCACCCCAGTTGGACTCAGAGGGCTCCTGGGCTGCAGCGGCAAAGGAGGTAAGGCCCCGGCCAAAGGAAGAGGGACGCGGATTTGGAAGGGCTCCAGGGTGGCCCAGGATTCCTCACACTCAACGAGGGCATAGCGCACGAAATCTGTGGGTCCCAGCCAGAGCTCCATGGGTCTGCAGCTCCATCCCCCCCGCCCACTCACACAGTCCATGCAGCTGGTGGCTTCTGCTTGCCAGCGTTAGGATCACTGGCCACCCAGTGGCCCCCGTGCTGCTTGCTGGGCTCTACCCACGGCTGGACCTGGGGTGTAAGGAGCTGGCCTCTTCTGGAGTCCATGGCCCTGCAGCAGGGTGGGGGGAACTCATTTTGAGACCCCTCCCTAAAGGTAGTAGCAGTGAGACCTGGTCGGGGGTGGGCAGGAGCTCTGGTAACCTAGGCTACCTGCCCTGGCACCTGCTGCCCCTGAACGGGAGGGAGCCCACAGGTCTCCATCAGGGCCTGCCCTGCCCTGGCCAGGGAGCCGGAATGGGGCTGATCCAAGGCTCCTGCCCCAGGTCCTGCTCCCATTGGTCCTGGGGCATCATCTGCGCCTGCTTCCAGTTCAGCCTCTTTGTTGGTTAGAGGAGCGAGCTGAGGCCCAGAGAAGGGCAGCAAGTGCCCCAAGTGTCACACAGCCGGCAGGGAGGGCTCCCTTTCACCACCGGAGGCGAGGCGGACGAGCAGGGGGTGGGGCTGACTCCTCCCGCGATCCCCAGAGGCCAGAGGGAGAGGCTGCGCCTCCGGAAAAACGAATCCCAGGCAACCTGGAGCCCGGGCAACCTGGAGCCCAGGCAACCTCGAGCCGCGGTGCCCCGGGCAGGACAGGGAAGCCCCAATTCATTACCAAGATGGAAAATGACACTTCCCCCACGCTCTCCCTCAGGAGAGGGGTTGATTTATGATTGCGCCAGGGCCCGGGACATTCGTCAGCGCGGTGCGGCGTGCACGCCGTCTGCGGGGGCATTAATAGCCGTGTTATTAGCCACCGGCGTGAAAGATGCCCTGCGGATGGGCTATTTGCTGTTATTTATTATAAACGCGTGCCAGCCCGGCAGCGGGGCGGTGAGTGCGCCTGAGCCTGGGCTGGACCCCTTCCGCTCCTCACTGCTCCTCTCCCTGCGCTGAGCCCCAGACCCTTACTGCCCTTCCAGTCCCTAGGAGAGTTTGGAGGTCATTCCTAGGCTGCAGCCAAGCTGGAGGGGAACAGCTGCTGCCCCCCAGGCCTGCTACCCCTCAGGTTTATGGAAGATCTGCCCAGTGGCCCTGTGCAAAGGGAGGTATGGAACACATGGCTCTGGGCAGACAGACAGGCTGGGGCCTGGCCCAGTGGTTGTGAGCTGTGACCTTGGACAGGTCCGCCGTTCCCGGTGTGCCGCCCCTTTGTGCACAGGGCTGTGGCCAGCTGGAGAGAGCATTCTGTAGCAGGCCCAGCACTCAGTGGGCACGCAGCCCTGCCAGCCACTGCTAATGCTAACAGGCATGACCCCACAGGCATGAGGGACCACGGACCCATGCGGTGGAGAAAAGCAGTCCCCGTGAGACCCCGCAGGAGTTGGGACACCGTATCCCAGCACCCTCCCTGTGCCAAAGCCCTGGGAAAGGGTTACAGTTGGGTGCCAAGGCCGTATGAGGTGGGTGGGAGGCTGCCCAAAGCTGCTGGAGGCTCCGTCTCCATCCTGAGCCTGTCTCATCCATTCGGGCCTCAGGTTTTCCTCCTCTGCATAAAGCAGACAATCGCTGGCACTCTATCTCATGACAGGGTCCTGAGGGGCGGTTCCATCTGTATGTGTATCTGTGGGGTAGGGTGCGGGAAAAGGCCATCTGTAGGAAAGGGAGGCCCACCTGTGATACTTGGAGACAGACACGCAGTTGGGCGGTGCCAGGCCAGCATCCGTATCAGTGGGGGTGAGCAGGGATGGCCAGGAGTCTCCCTTTGGGGCCAGAGAAGCCCCAATGGGCAGCTGAGAGGGGCAGGAGGAGACCTGGGAAGGGAGGAGCACCTAGTGTCGAGTCTGGGCCTGGGCTTGTAGCCACGCTCCGCCATCTGCTGCACAGGCCAGACGCTTCCCTTTGCCTCTTTGGGCTGCTGTGCTGAGGGCACCCTGGGTCACCATGACGTCCTGGGGTGGGCTGTAGGAAGCCCAGCTTCCCTCTTCTCTCCCACTGCCTGGCCCTGGGTCTAGGCTGAGGGGCCTCCCTTTTGGTGGCCCTGTTCATTCAGGCATCAGATGTTTACAGAGCACTTTCTGTGCCAGGCTCCGTGCCAGGTACAAGACAGGCCACATCCCGACCGTTGGAGTTGATGTTCTAGGGGGAGGAGGCAATCCGTAAACTGATGATAAATAAATGGGGGTGTCCCACTGGGAGCAGGGCCTCTCCCCACTTGTCAGGCCATGAGAGGCCCTGCCCTCTGAGCCCACTGCCAAGCCTCTGATCCAGGACCAGTGGGCGTTGCCCATCACCAGCCTTTCCTGGTCACACCGCTCTTCTCCGGGCCCTTTGCTGTGGCCCAGGATCCTAACGGAGGCCGAGGAGTGCAGCAACGCAGGCCGGCAGCCCCAGCCCTGTTCTTGGGGACCACTCCCAGCTCTGCTGCTGCTCTCTTCCTTTTCCCCGCCCCCCAAAATAAAGACCTTTGGCCCCTCTCCTTCCCTCTAAAACTCCACTGGGCTTTCTTTTATTTTATTTTGATAGGGTCTCACTCTGTCACCCAGGCTGGAGTGCAGTGGCACAATCTGGGCTCACTGCAACCTCCACCTCCCGGGTTCAAGTGATTCTCCTGCCTCAGCCTCCCAAGTATCTGGGATTATAGGCATGCACCACCATGCCTGGCTAATTTTTGTGTTTTTAGTAGAGACGGGGTTTTGCCATGTTGACCAGGCTGGTCTCGAACTCCTGACCTCAGGTGATCCACCTGCCTCCACCTCTGAAAGTACTGGGGTTCAAGGATGAGCCACCGCACCCAGCCCACTGGGCTTTCTTTTTCGCTTCCCAAAAGGAATCAAGTCTCAGTTTAGGCAGCTTTACTAAAAATGGACGCAGACAGACAGAAATATCAGGTGTAGGAGCATCTTATTAAATAATACCGAGAGAGAAGGGAACAAAATTACATGTGTCTCCTTTCATCCCCCCACCCCCTCCTGGCCTTGAATGGTTTAATATCGAACACTGTTATCAATATAATTAACCTCCTAAGACACAATTCTAAAGTCTTGTTTTTTAAAGCGATTTACATTCTCTGAAGTTCAGGACATCCCGCCACATGGCACCAGCACCACCCAGACGGCCTATGCGGTTAGGTGCATTTATAGTGGATTTGCATACCTGTCTGCAATTACCGCCAGTGATAACAGCTGATGCATAATGCATGCAGCCTGAAATTAGAAAAATAATTAACTTTAGGTTTTAAAAGAATCCCAGCCCCAGCCCCCATGCATCCCCATGCATCACAAGCTCCAAATGATACCAGTGGACGGGATCCAGCAGCAAAGTTGTTTAGGGTGATGGGTGTGGCTAGCTGGCATCATGCCCTGCTGGAAGCTGGGGTCAGAAGGTCCTCGAGGGCTGTGGCATCTAGCTCCTGCCCTAAGAAGACACCTCTGGTGGGCCTGCAGTCCCTGGGACATCTGCCTGAACTAGGGCTTGGAAAAGCCCCACTCACACGACTCAAGGCCCCCTTCCTTCCTGCAGTTCACGTCTGGGGCTCAGCAAGCATAGGAACAGTAATGGTTCCCATTCTGAATCCCATTCTGCTAAACACTGAAAGTAACCTTGTTTTATCTCCACAAGAGCCCAGGGAACTAAACTGTTTATGGTCGTATTTTGCAGATAAAGACATGAGACCCGAAGCCACCCCATAGTAGGCTGAGCAGCAGGACTGAGCCAGGGAGGTCACTGCGCTACCTGCCTTCACAGGAGAGGGGTTTCCTGGGGAGAAGGGGGGCATGCTCCCTGAGCACCAGCTCTCCCTGGGTCTCCCTGAGAAACAGGAGGCAGTGGCCTGCCCTGTCTACCTCCTAGCCCTCCTCCCTCTGTCTTGCTTGTAGCTGAGCCCCCAGGAAGGTGGGGTCTCTCATTAATTTAAACAAAGGTTTGCTGAAGCCCCATCACAGAGCTGGAGACGACTGTGCCTAGCGGGGCTTCCTGTCTAGCAGGGGGTGGGACTGGGGTCCCACTAGCCTTTCCCACGCTGGGGCTGAGAAACTGCTCTGCCCACAGTCTGTCCTGCACAGCGCTCTCAGTGAGGACTTGAAGGCCTGGCAAGGTTTAGGGGAGACGTGTGAATTATTGCAGAAGGGAGGGACTGGGAGGGAAAAGACACCTGCAAGAGACCCCACCTGGGGGCTGGGAAGTAGGGGAAAAGTCAGAGGACCCCAGGGCCTGCGGCAGCCACACACACTGCCAGGCCACACGGGCAGCCAGATTCCTAAGGACAGCAGCGGACAGGTGGGCAGGAAGGAGGCTGAGGGGAGAGTTGGGGGTGGGGAGACAGGACCAGCGAACACCCACATGAGCATATGCTTGTCCTTCCTACAGATAGAGTTTAGATGCTGGGCCCCTCCCCTCCCCCTCCCCTCCCTGCCTGGTCCTGCCTGAGAGGCCCCCCCACCCAGGGATGGGGCAGGTGAAAGAGTAGATGAGGGAGCGAGGCTAGGCTGGGATGGGGGCTGTTTCCTTGCTGGCTTTTGGAAGCTCCTGGGAGGTGCCTGTGAAAGAAAATAGCATCCCCAGGTTCCATGAGGGCCTGGTGGCAGCAGCACGGTCCCCAGCAAAGGCTGAGCAGTAGATGAGGGGCCCTAAGCCACCACGAGCGCTGGGGAAGCAGCTCGGTGTCACTAGCTTGTAAAGGCTTTGCAGTTGGGTGTGGACACCCCCACTCAGCTTCCCCACTGCTCCCCCAGACCTGGGACACCTGGGAGGCTGCCAGCCTCTCCCCACGGCGGGACACTGGGTCTAATGTACCGTGAGCGAAGCTTCTGGGGAGGACTGCGGGGGTGTGGGGAAGGGAGGGACAGAAGCCTCAGGACTTTTCAGGGGTGAGAGTATGGTGTGGAGGAGCTAAGGAACTATTTCTGGCTGCTGGGTGACCTGGTGATGAAGGCCCATTTAAAACCCTCTTACCTCCCTGACCCCTTCACCCTGCCCCCCGATCCTAGAGGGCTTCCCAAGGAGGTCTGGCACAGCACCACGGGAGGGGATGGTGGATGGCCCCGTCCACCAGCTATGTGGCCCAGACATAGAGTGAGGGCTGCCAGCATGGCTTGGGCGAGGGGCGGGGCTGTGCCTGCACAGTTTGAGGTGGGGGGCAACATCTTAGCTTCACAGAGTCTGATAAGGGGTCAGCCTGTCCTGAAGGGAGGGCAGGAGCGGGGGGTGGAGAACGGGCCACTGGAGCACAGAGGACAGAGACGGGCAGCTACTGCAGAAGCTAGGCCACGTGTCTGGGGAGGCAGAGATTTAGGGCAGCTTTTAAACTGGATGTGTCGGGGGCATCCAGACTACACTCAGGAGGGGGTACTCTGCACATATAACATCGGTGAATCCTAAATTGTAAGTTCCCATGTAAGGGCCCCTCTTATGACCACATTTGTAGATGAGGAAACAGAAGCTCAGAGAGGGCAAGCAACTTGCTCAAAATCACACAGCCTGAGGCTGGGCGCAGTGGCTCATGCCTATAATCTCAGCACTTTGGGACGCTGAAGTGGGCAGATTGCTTGAGCCTAGGAGTTCAAGACCAGCCTGGGCAACACAGCAAAACCCCACTTCTGCAAAAAAATACAAAAATTAGCCAACTGTGGTGGTGCATGCCTGTGGTCCCAGCTCCTCGGGAGGCTGAGGTGGGAGGATCACCTGAACCTAGGGAGGTCGAGGCTGTAGTGAGCTGTGATCGAGCCACTGCATTCCAGACTGGGTTACAGAGTGAAATCTTGTCTCAAAAAAAAAAGGAAATCACACGACCTGAAAGTGGCAGAGCAGGACTTGAACCCAGGCCTCTCTGTCCTGGAGGGAGGGCCAATGCCTGATACAGCCAATGCCAAGAATAATTCCCCACCGTGTCCCTCCCCCATCCCTGGGCCCGCCAGGGATCCAGCTGTCAGTCACGGAGCTGGCAGGTCGTAACTCATAGCACGCTGAAGTCTGAGGGATCCACGCAAGGACGACAAGCGATCCCATAAAAGATGGGCGATTTACCAGGTTTAATTTGATGGCTGCATGAAGTATGAAACATACAACAAGGGAATAAAAAGGCAGCCAGGCACCTCCCCCCAGGGCCCGCCCTCCTTTCCTAGAGCCAGAGGGCTCAGCTTCGGGCTGGCCTTGGGGAGGGGATGGCAGGGGAGCCTCTGGCCAAGATGGATGAGGCCCACTGACAGTGGAGCCGAAAGGCCTTGGGTCCCTGCCTCCCAAATGCTTCTTGGTTATCCATCAGGCATCTCTGAAAGGTGCAATTTAGACTCTATTATGATGCTGAGGCCTCTGGTGGCTGAGGACTGTGGCTGTGAGCTGAGTGAGAACAGATGTCCATGCCAGGGAGCGCAGTGGCTGGCCTTGGCTTTGGCCTTAACAAGTCTGCTCCCTGCTTAGGGCACTGCCTTGGAACAGCCAAGTACAAAGGCCACCTGTATCCCTTGGGCCAGGACTCAGCAGCCAACAGACCAGGGAAGAGGTGTGTCCTCCGGCAAGATCCTGCCCCCCACCCACCTGGCGTAGGTGCTCCTAGACTCAGACTTGACCCTGGAGACTGAGGCCAGGTGGCCTGTGTGCAGGCCCGAGTCTCCCTGTCTCTGGCACCTGCCCTGTGCTACCTGCCTGCTTGTAAGTGGCTTCAGGCAGGACCTCCAGCTCCACAACCTTTAGGGGCCTGGCTCAGGGCAGAAGGGAGAGATGTGCAGTGGGAAATCTGGGCTGGCTGTGACCTCGGCGGGGCCCCTCATGTCTCTGAGTCTCAGGCTGCTGGGCTGTGAAATGAGGACTGCGTATGCAGCAACCTCTGCACCCTTGCCTGTGAAGGGGAGAGGGCGAGGTCTGGCCGGAGAGGACACCCCACCATCTGGGCTTATCCCGATACTCTGGCGGCTGATGTGTCCAGCTCTGCACACTGCCCTGGCCTTCAAGCCCATCCTCTCCCACGATCTGGGCAAGTGTCCTTCCCAGTCCCCGATGTCACGACAGGTGAGGTGGCCAGATCAGGGCCGGGGCAGCCTGGGATGGCCCTGGGCAAAGCAGGCAGGAGGATTGAGGGAGAGCGGGCACCTCCGTGAAGGTCTGAAAATGCTCAGCCTGGGCCCCAGAACTGTATCCGGGCTGGTGGGGGATCAGCCCTCGGCAGAGCATGGAGTCAGGCCCTGGCACGCTGCAGCCACACAGCCCTGGGGTGGAACCCAGACCCCACCTCCTCCTGCCCGGGACCGGTCTCTGTGCCTCCGTCCACCACCTACAGAATGAGTGCATCACAGTTTCTCCTTTGAAATCTTTAGTGAGCATCTGCCACGCAGGAAACACCAGGAATAAGACACACAAATCCCTGCCCTCATAGAATACCTTCCAGTGGGGAGACGCAATAAAAACAAAACAGGTAAACATGTAGCGTGTTAGCTGGGGGTAAATACTACAGGTAAGCAAGGAACTGAGAGGAGTATCTGGGGGTTACAATCCTCGATAGGGTGCCCAGGGAAGGCCTCGCCGGAAGGAGATGCGGGCATGGCTCTGGAGATGAGCTGTCTAGGCAGAGGGCACAGCATGTGCGAGGGCCCTGGAGGTACCGGGGGGTGCCCGGCTGCTGCAGTCAGTGAGAGGGGAATGGAGTGGACAAGGCCAGCAGGGGTGCCACACAGGATTGCGTGGGGCCTTGGCAGCCACCGTGATGACTGTGGTGACTGACTGGGCAGAGACCCCATAAATGCAAAGGGAGCGTTTTAGTGTTCAAGGGTGAGCCGCAGAGGCAGTCACCATGGCACGGTCCCTTCTGTCACTGGTGCCAAGTCACACTAGGCCCATGCAGGGCAGTGACATGAAAACACCAGTCATGGAACAGTGTGACCTGCAACCCACAGAGCGCAGCAAGCCTCGAGACTGCCCAGATTCGGGCTCCTCCAAGACAGCCTGGGTTCCTCCTACCTGGTTCTCAAGGGGTCTTGACTGAGTTGATATCTCTGAGGTTCAGTTTGCGCATCTGTGAAATGGGATTAAGGGCACTGACCTCATGTTTGCTGGGAGGGTTAAATGACTTAAATAGTAGGAAAGCTCTAAGCAGTCTTTATTATAGTGTGAGCTACCATCCATCCCACCAGAATGGAATCCCAAGTGGCTACAACAGGGCCTGGAATATAGTAGATGCTCAATAAAGCTCTGTTGGATGGATGGATGGATGGATGGATGGATGGATGGATGGATGGATAGATGGAGGGATGGACAGGTGCATGCATGGAAGAACAGATAGGTGAATGCATGGATGAATGGATGGTTAGGTGGGTGGGTGGATGGATGGATGGATGGATGGACAGAAGTATGGACAGGTGGATGGATGGGCAGGTGTATGCATGAATGGATGGATGGATGGTTAGGTGGGTGGGTAGATGGGTGGATGGATGGATAGATGGATGGGTGGATGCATGGATGGATGGATGGACAGGTACATACATGAATGGGTGGATGGATGAATGGACAGATGGATGCATGGATGGACGGGTGGTTAGGTGGATGGATGGACAAGTAGATGGATGGATGGATGGACGGACGGATGGCCAGGTGGATGCATGATGGATGGATGGATGAATGGATGGACAGGTGCATGCATGGATGAATGTATGGTTTGGTAGGTGGGTGGATGGATGGACACGTGGATGCATGATGGATGGATGGTAGACAGATGGATGGATGAATAGATGGATGGACAGGTGCATGCATGGATGAATGGATGGTTAGGTGGGTGGATGGATGTATGAACAGATGGATGGATGGATGGGTGGATGAATAATGGATGGATGGATGGTGGATGGATGGATGGATGGATAGATGGACAGGTGCATGCACAGATGGGTGGATGGATGGATGGACAGGTGGATGCATGGAAGAATGGATGGCTAGGTGGGTTGGTAGGTGGATGGCTGGATGGATGGACAGGTGCATGCACGGATGGATGGATGGATGGATGGACAGGTGGATGAATGATGGATGGATGGTGGACAGATGGATGAATGGATGGTGGGTGGGTAGGTGGACATATAGATGGGCAGAGCAGAGGGAAGCTCTATCAGGGGCCTCAGGAAAACCTAGCAGAGGAGGTGACATTTGAGCTGGGTCCTGTAGGGTGAAGAGTAGTTTGCTCGATGGAAAGAAAAAGCAGCCCAGGAATAGAGAAGGACAGAGAAGAGAGAAAATTTGGCCTGGTTGAGGAACAGAGACGTCAAGTCTCTGGGGGTGAAAGTAAGGTCCCTGCTGGCTCAGCAAGCAGGTGCCGGTACTGCTCTGCACACCAGGTCTGCCCTCCCAGGCTGGGGCTTCAGGCTCCGAGAGACCATCATGTCCCACCACTGAAAGGCTTTCGTGGACCCAGAATTTTACAGTAGACTTTTGCTGGCTGCATGAAGACACCTTCCTCACTGAGACTGAAAGATAATTTCTTTTTAATTGATTTTTTTTTACCACTATGAACAGTAAAATAAGAAAAATCTATGCTGCAATTTTTCCATTTGTGAAAACCACAATTACACCTTGCAGCCAATTCCCTCAGAGCGTGAACTCCTCCCTCCTTTGTCTCTTTCCTTTAAATGCAAGAAAACAGATCGCTTTTTTTTTCTGGAATAGCTGAAAGTTTATGATTTGAGAAAGGGGTAAGGTGTGGGACAATTTCCCACACAACACGGAACAGAGGGCTAGGGAGGCACCTCTGATGAAAAGAGATTTCTGTAAATACACGAGAAAGTGATTCTGTTGACACCTCATTCTTCTGTCTGTAGAACGTACAAGTGACAACAGGATATGTTGTTTTAACACCAGACAATGAAGCTCCCTGCTTTCCACTGCTTGCCGGCGATGGCACTGTCAGCATTGTTCTCACAGGTTCTGGCGATGCCCCCCTTTTGAGCTCCTAGGCCTTCCAGAAATAAGCTTTGCTTTTGAACCCTGGGTCTGAGCCAGATAGCAATGCGTGCTCCTCGTGCAGCGCTGGGGAACTGCAGCTGTGAATCCATAAAACATGCCCTAAATCCACCCCATCTGTATTGACTGGTACCTTTAGCATTGGCCATAAGGACTGGCTTTGTGTGAAGTCTTGAGAGAAGAACCGAAACCTGCAGCGAGGCTCTCCCTGAATTAACCTTCCCGAGGCTCCGGATCACATTCCGGGAGGACCGCGGCAGCGCACGGCTCATTAACGGGCAGCCTCTTGGCTCCTGATACAATTTAATGTTAGCCAGATGTTGCTGAAGTCCGACCTCGGTGGGAGTAATCACCTGTGGCATGAACCTGGCATGAAAAGGGCTGCTCCTCCAGTTTGACCTCAGCCCGCAGGACCCGACTGTGACCACCCCTTGGTGCAGGCTGGCAGGTGGGAGGGCATGCGCGATTCGTTCGCTCCTGGGGTCACTGTCGCCACCTCACTCTCACTGCCCCTGTCCTATGCTCCCTGCAGGTGTTCAGGCTCCAGGCCGGGTGGGGCCGACTCCCCCAGCCATCCACCATGGTGGTGGCACACCCCACCACCACCGCCACCACCACACCTGCTGCCACTGTCACGGCCACCGTCGTGATGACCACGGCCACCATGGACCTGCGGGACTGGCTGTTCCTCTGCTATGGGCTCATTGCCTTCCTGACGGAGGTCATCGACAGCACCACCTGCCCCTCAGTGTGCCGCTGTGACAACGGCTTCATCTACTGCAACGACCGGGGCCTCACCTCCATCCCCGCGGACATCCCCGACGATGCCACCACCCTCTACCTGCAGAACAACCAGATCAACAATGCCGGCATCCCCCAGGACCTCAAGACCAAGGTCAGCGTGCAGGTCATCTACCTGTACGAGAACGACCTGGACGAGTTCCCCATCAACCTGCCTCGCTCGCTCCGGGAGCTGCACCTGCAGGACAACAATGTGCGCACCATCGCCAGGGACTCGTTGGCCCGCATCCCGCTGCTGGAGAAGCTGCACCTGGATGACAACTCCGTGTCCACCGTTAGCATTGAGGAGGACGCCTTCGCCGACAGCAAGCGGCTCAAGCTGCTCTTCCTGAGCCGGAACCACCTGAGCAGCATCCCCTCGGGGCTGCCGCACACGCTGGAGGAGCTGCGGCTGGACGACAACCGCATCTCCACTATCCCGCTGCACGCCTTCAAGGGCCTCAACAGCCTGCGGCGCCTGGTGCTGGACGGGAACCTGCTGGCCAACCAGCGCATCGCCGATGACACCTTCAGCCGCCTGCAGAACCTCACGGAGCTCTCGCTGGTGCGCAACTCGCTGGCAGCACCACCCCTCAACCTGCCCAGCACCCACCTGCAGAAGCTCTACCTGCAGGACAATGCCATCAGCCATATCCCCTACAACACGCTGGCCAAGATGCGCGAGCTGGAGAGGCTGGACCTGTCTAACAACAACCTGACCACGCTGCCCCGCGGCCTGTTCGACGACCTGGGGAACCTGGCCCAGCTGCTGCTCAGGAACAACCCCTGGTTCTGCGGCTGCAACCTCATGTGGCTGCGGGACTGGGTGAAGGCACGGGCGGCCGTGGTCAATGTGCGGGGCCTTATGTGCCAGGGCCCTGAGAAGGTCCGGGGCATGGCCATCAAGGACATTACCAGTGAGATGGACGAGTGCTTCGAGACGGGGTCGCAGGGTGGCGTGGCCAATGCGGCCGCCAAGACCACGGCCAGCAACCACGCCTCTGCCACCACACCCCAGGGTTCCCTGTTCACCCTCAAGGCCAAAAGGCCAGGGCTGCGCCTCCCTGACTCCAACATTGACTATCCCATGGCCACAGGTGATGGCGCCAAGACCCTGGCTATCCACGTGAAGGCTCTGACGGCAGACTCCATCCGCATCACATGGAAGGCCACGCTCCCCGCCTCCTCCTTCCGGCTCAGCTGGCTGCGCCTGGGCCACAGCCCAGCCGTGGGCTCCATCACAGAGACCTTGGTGCAGGGGGACAAGACGGAGTACCTGTTGACGGCCCTGGAGCCCAAGTCCACCTACGTCATCTGTATGGTCACCATGGAGACCGGCAACGCCTACGTGGCCGACCAGACACCCGTGTGTGCCAAGGCAGAGACGGCCGACAGCTATGGCCCTACCACCACGCTCAACCAGGAGCAGAACGCCGGCCCCATGGCGGGCCTGCCCCTGGCGGGCATTATCGGCGGGGCCGTGGCTCTGGTCTTCCTCTTCCTGGTCCTGGGGGCCATCTGCTGGTATGTGCACCAGGCTGGCGAGCTGCTGACCCGGGAGAGGGCCTACAACCGGGGCAGCAGGAAAAAGGACGACTATATGGAGTCGGGGACCAAGAAGGACAACTCCATCCTGGAAATCCGCGGCCCCGGGCTGCAGATGCTGCCCATCAACCCATACCGCGCCAAAGAGGAGTACGTGGTCCACACCATCTTTCCCTCCAACGGCAGCAGCCTCTGCAAGGGGACGCATACCATTGGCTATGGCACCACGCGGGGCTACCGGGACGGCGGCATCCCCGACATAGACTACTCCTACACATGATCCCCGCCCACCTGCCCGCCTGCCGCCCTAGCCCCAGCTACCCTGGCGTGGCCACGTGGCTTTGCCCAGCCTGCTGCAATCCGAGAGAGCAAGGAAGAGAAATTCCATGGGTGACTTTCCCCCTGAAGAAAGCAAAGTTTGGGGAGGGCTGATGATTTTGTAGAACACAACAGTGACAATTTTTTTTTTAAAGAATAGAAGGCAGAGGGGGAATTCAACATTGTTGAAGACATAGTTTATACCGAGTTATGCCAGTTGGGGAGGGAAGGACTAAAAATAATATTGCAGGAAGGGCTGGGTTGGGTTTTTTTTTCCTGAACTGGAAGGATACTACCTGTACCACATCTGTGGACACCTCATGCTCTGTTCAGGGCCATCACAAAGGAACCGCCAGGGAGAAGCAGCTGGCTCTCAAAGCTCCCACGCAGCTCTCCCGCCGGCCGCTCGCTGGCCGCGTGATGGAAGGTTTTCAGGCTCCTCACAAAGGAAGGGGGAAGAAAAGATCTTTTGCCCTGGAGATATGGTCCTGAAATCTCTCCCCTGGCTCATTACATACAATTTCCCTTGCAGATTTGCAGAAACATGGCCTCTTTCACTGCATTCTTTGAACAATCATGTAGTCGATTAAAAAAAAAAACAAAACTTTTTTTTCCTAGGCTGAAGCCCTCTTCAGTTCCATGCACCATGCTCCATAGAAGCCCCGGCGGAAGCCTGTAGCTTTCCCCACCACCTGGAGGTGCATCTGTCGGCCTGTCTATCCCTACCGTGCTGTCTCTAAGTACAGATGGGTAGATAGAGCCACATGCACAGTCCTTACCATTCTTCTTGGGTCAGTTCTTACCATTTCCTGAGACAATAGAATTGCGAAAGTGTTGCTTTCTCCTAGAAATCATTGAGTAAGTAGATGATGTGTTGGGGATGGGAGTAAGGTCGGGGGAGGAGACTCGGTCTCTGGGGGCTATCACTGTTCCTAAAGGCTGAGGCATGTGTGTCTCAGACTGGTGGCTTAGGGAGGCGTCGTGGCAGGGGTTTCCAGTTCCATCCCAGCTCAGCTTGGCCAGAGCTGGGCTGCTCTCCTTTCTGATACAGAGAAAAGCTTTATTTTATTCCAGTGTCCTCATCTTCCTCCCCATCAGGTGCAATCACTTTAACAGCTACTTTCTGTGAGCATTTACCGTGTGCTGAATGTTCCCTCCTAGGACGGGTAATTAGTGCAGGGATTTTTTTTTTTTCTATCAGCTCATTAGACCTATTGGTTTCCATGGCTGCTCAAAGCCCAGAAAAAGACACAGAAATTCTCAAAAAAGCCCTGGGTGATGGCAATCCCTCCCTGAACGCAGAAAACTCAGCTGTGCCCACCCGTGGGACTCTGTTTCTTGAGAGGGAGAGACCAGATCTCTTTCTAAAAACGGCAGCCTCACAAAGGGCCCTGACCGGGGCCCTCAGAAGAGTTAAGATTTTATTTTCTCCCTCTGGAATCAATGTCGCTATCATTCATTTATCAACTGACAGTGCAGTGTGGTGAGCCATGAGATTAAAACGATGATGAAATAATGACAGCGAATCAGAGAGCAGGGAAGAGTGAGCCTGGGGTTCCGACGTGCCTGCGTCCCAGTACTCAGGGAGCCCAGGTCACCATCTGTCACCCTGCCGCTTGTTCTGCACCGAGCAAAGGCAACGTCAAAGAGGAGATGCTGGTTGGAGGGCAGGCGGATGAGAGGGCTGGGAGCGCCTGGCGGTGCTGTTTTCAAACGGCCTCCGCCGCCGTGAGAAAGCAAAGGCAGAAGCAGCATCGGGCAGGGGTTACGTTAAAAGGCCCGACAGGTGCCTTCAGTGAGGAGATGGGGCTAAAAGGAGTGGATACAACAGCCGCACCTGGAAAGTGGAAAGAGGGGCACAGGCTCCCAGAGAGGCCCCGGGGGGGGGGGGGGGGGGGGGGGGGGCGGGGGCACAAAAAACGCCCCCCCCCCCCCCCCGGGCACACCCCACCGGGGCCCCTGGACAGTGCCACCGCCGCCCCCGGACCCCCGCCCGCCCCCGGGGGGGGGGCCGGGGCTGGCTCACAAAACAGGCCACTCCCCAGCCCCGGGGAACAGCCAAGCTGGGTGGGCACCTTTCACTCCCAACTAGACATGTTTTCCCTTTTCCTGCCTGAATCATTATCTCATACAAGGAGGTCAAGAGAGAAATTTCCCCAGGCCTTAATGTCAGGTCTGCATAAAAGCCCCAGGCTGGGTTCAGTGGCTCACACCTGTAATCCCTGCACTTTGGGAGGCTGAGGCGGGCAGATCTTCTGAGGTCAGGAGTTCGAGACCAGCCTGGCCAACATGGTGAAACCCCATCTCTACTAAAAATACAAAAATTAGCCAGGCGTGGTGGTGGGTGCTTGTTACCCAGTTACTCGGGAGGCTGAGGTAGGAGAATTGCTTGAACCAGGGAGGCGGAGGTTGCAGTGAGCCAAGATGGTGCCACTGCACTCCAGCCTGGGTGACAGAGTGAGCCTCCATCTCAAAAAAGAAAAAAAAAAATGTCAGCCCTCCTTGTGGACCACAGCCCTTACCCCAGACGAGCAGAAGGGCTTGCCTGGGATGTCTGGAAGGAGAGAGGGCCCGAGGCGTGCTGCGTTGGCACGGGGGACAGAAGTCCCAGGTCTCTGCTGATTCTGAAATGAGACCCCCCCCTCCATGAAGGATACCACTCTGATCACTGCCTCCCCCCAAGTCCCATACATCTGGCACACACTGCTGCCAGCACACTGTCCCCACCTTACCTAGGTCCCCCATGTCCTCCCCCAACCCTAGACAGGTCAGGTCACACCCTTAGTGGCTGGGAAGGCATCTGGGGACAGTAGGTGGCCCAGACTGTGAGAGCTGCCTGAGAAAGCCCCACTTGGCCTGTGCCTAGCCACGCCCTCTGAGACCAGGCCTGGGTGATGGGCTTCTCCCTCTCCCCATCGCACAGAGCAGGCCCAGATGGGCAGGAGCCCTGCCAGCTGCCCCAGAGGAGCTCCTCAGGCCCCAGGACCACACGAGTCTCCTGCTCCCGGTTCTTGCACTAACGGGGTGAGGGCGGGGCTGGGCCCCTTACCAGACCCTGCCGGCCCCTCAGCCTTGCCGAGTGCGGCTGAAGGTGGATGCGCCACCCAGTCAGGCCCTGGGACCCAAGTCTGAGAGCTGATTTTCTCTTCTTTTCTGCCCCTCAGCTATCCTGGCACCTTCCCAGGGTCCTCTCTGGGCTTTCCCAAAGCAAACCCCCACAAATATCTGCTGTGTCATAGCCCCCCAGCCAGGGAGGGGGCCAGAAGCTGGGACCATGCTGAAACCCTGTCCCGTCTTGGTCCAGCTCCTCCCAGCTGGCCTGGTACCACAAGACAGGAGATGTTTCAGGACACCCAACCTGCCCCTCCCCTTAGACGTGTGTGAGGCCTGGGGTGCCAGCCCCGGGCTGTCTAGATTCTCCCAGGCTCCCATGCACAGCCGACAGTTCCAAGGGGGAGTCCGAGGCCGGCTCACCTCCACAGCCTCTAAGTAGCCAGAACAACCTCAGCGGCCGCAGCGCTGACGAGTACGTTTTGTGGCATTTAAGGCAGGTCTAAAGTTAAAAATAAAAAAGCCCACAACACTTCTTTGGTTAAGCGGTTTACCCTTCGTGGTAATTAGATGTAGTGATTGGAATCTCTTTTCTATTACATGGCAATTTTCCTTTAAATTTCCCCTAAAAAAAAAAAAAAGAGAAAGGAAAGAAAAGGCAAGGAAGGAGACAGAGAAAGCAGCAGCAGGCCGGGAATCATTTGCATTTTGCCAATGAGGCCTCTTGTAAGCTCGGCTCAGGCGTGGGGCCCAATGTATGGAATGCTTAAGAGATTACTAAAAATAAACTCTATTAATTAGTCATACTCAATTCCGCAGACACGATGTGCATCAAAAGCTCCTTTTCTTCCCTTTGCTCCTTCCCCGTTCCCTCAGCCTCCTGCCGCAGCCTCCGTCTTCTCTGAATGGGCCGGAGTTTGCTAGGCCACCTCCACGCTAACCTGGTGCACACGGTGGCCAGGGGCCTCCCCAGCTCAGGGCCGGGATGTGGGTCTGGAGCCAAGAGCCGAGGCACGGCACCTTCTTGGCTCTGGGTGATGCTGGCAGGCGAGGGGACAGCCCCTGGGAAGATGGCAGCAGCTGGGAGGGGCCCAACCTGACTCTCCCAAAGCCCACACCTGCCGTGTGCCTCTTCTCCCTCCCTCCATGCTCCTCCTTCCCCTGGGGGTCCAGGAAACCCTCCCTCGGAGCCCAACCCAGCCCTGCTCGAACAAAGCCAGGCAGAAGGGCTGGGCACAGTGGCTCACGCCTGGGATCCCAGCACTTTGGGAGGCAGAGGCGGGCAGATCACTGGAGGTCAGGGGTTCGAGACCAGCCTGGCCAACGTGGTGAAACCACATCTCTACTAAAAATACAAAATTAGCTAGATGTGGTGGCGCATGCCTATAATCCCAGCGACTAGGGAGGCTGAGGCAGGAGAATTGCTTGAAACCAGGAGGTGGAGGTTGCAGTGAGCAGAGATTGCGCCGCTGTACTCTAGCCTCAGGGAGATGTTTCTAGAGAGGTGCAGGGAAAGCGGGTTTGGCAAGAATATGGCCTCTGTTTCCCCTTCTGTAAAGTGGGGGTGTGCTGGGGCGGGGGCTCCAGAGGCCAAGAGGGGGCCGCTCCCCTCCACTGGTGCTGAAAGGTTCTCGTTGGCCCAAGTCAGGTGAGGGGTCCCAGCAGGGTCGGAGGGGCTGGTCAGGGACTGAGCAGGGGACAGCCCGAGCACCCAAGGCTGCCTCTGAATCTGTGCCTTCCTCCTCCACCCGCCCTGGAGCCAGGGAGTCAGGAGAGAAGGAGAAAAGCAGACCCTCCCCCTCGAAAATGGCAGCTGGAGTCCCAAAGCCACCCACTTCAGAAACCTGCTTCCTGCCGAACGTGCCAGAGAGGAGGCTGGGGCTTCTGAGCCTCGCACTTATGAAAAATACAACAAGGAGAATTGGATGTGGCAGAGAGGGAGCAAGGGGGCGGGGAGGGCGACAGGGAGAGTGGGGGCAGTGCTGGAAGGAGGGGCCTGGCGCAAGGACCTGTGCCCCCAAGGGCCAGACTCTGCTCTCAGGGCCAGGACGCAGCCAGGGTCAGTGGCCAGCATCCACGTACCTCCTCATACTCGATCGCGCAGGTGACGGCGGCTGCTGCCTGCCCCTGGGTGGGCGCCAGGGCGAGCACTCACAGTCGATTTGCAGCCTCGAGTCAGCCGTCCCGAGTGCAGAAAGGAGGCATTTTTTTTCTTAAGGAGGGATAAAAAGGCTCAAAAACGTAAATCATTACCATTTACAACCAAGCGAATCTGCGAAACTGATTAGGAGAGACTGGAGGTGAAGGGAAAGGCGGATTTTTCATGGTGTGTGGACCTGCCCCAAGCTGCGATCCGCATGACAGGAGCTTTCTGGGCCTCGAGGTGGGGGGCTGAGATGGGGGCGCCTGCCCCGGCTTGGCTCCCTGGGGAGCCAGGGTCTCTGAAGGCCAACATCGAATGGGCTGGAGCACTCAGGCTTGAGGCTCCAGCACTGCCCTAGGGAAAGAGGCTCCGGCCTCTGGGAGAAGTGACCCATCCGGTCCTGAGAGAGCAAGACTCCAGAGCCGTGGGCTTTTCTGCTTCCTTTCTGTTCTAGGTGGGTCTGTCTCCAATCCATTCCTTGTGGCTGGTGAAAGGGGAGTGGGTAAAAGGAAAACTGGGGGTCAGGGAAGAGAAACTCTAGACTGGCAAAGGAAACAGAGAGTGAGCTCTCCATCACTGGGAGCATTCAAGCACTAGATGGGCAGATATTTTCCTGGCAAGGTCTGGTGATTTGACTAGAAGATCCTGGTTCCCACCCTTGCTTTCCCATCCCCCAGAACCCTGAAAGGGAGCAGATATCAAGAAATATTCACTGTGTGGCTCAAAATTAGTGGTGTCCCCTGAAAACCCCAAGTCAGGGCGGTCCTGTAGCCAGACCAGGCAGCCTGCCAAAGAGCCGCTTGTGCCACCAGAGAGGCTGCAAAATACCCATCCTCAGTGTCTAGGAGGCACCAAGAAAGTGCAGATATGTGCCACCCCCTTTCCAGGGTCTAAACTCAGCATCTCTGGCTCACCGGAGGGGAGGGGCCGACGAGAGTGCCTCCTGGGCCCTGCAGCTCTGAAGGCTGGCTGCATCCAGGCCTGTCTCTCAAGCCAGGGCCGCCCCACATGCAATCCAGCATGCCCCACGTGCAGTCCAGCATGCTGGATGCTGCCGAGGCCGCTCCATCCATCCATCACGCCGGCGGACAGCGCCTGGGGCACTTTTCACTCTGTGGTTTTAAGCATTTACTGTTTCTTTTGAAATGTTCCAAGTAGGTGCCTGAAATACTCATGTTTGCTTCTTTTTAAAAAGTCACAAAAAGATTCTGTTTGCTCTCCATCCCCTCTCTGCTCTTCTCCCCTCCCTTGGAATTTTCAATCTGTGGTTTTTCCCTGGTTTTGGAAATTCCAAAGTTGGGGCAGGCCCCCTTTCTCACCATAAACAGATTTGCAGGTGTGCCTGGAGATCCCCAGACCCACAGAGCAAAGCCTGGTCTTTTCTCCACTTCTCCCTCGGCGACTGGGACAGCTCCAGCTTCTGGCACCTGCTGGAGACCCTGACCAGAGCATGGCTGAGACCACTGTCACTGTCCCCTTCCACCCCTTGTCACTGAAATGCCCGACCTGTGCCAGGACAGAGTGTGGGCATGCTGAGGGCATAGGGCACCCTGTGGGTGGGATGACCGCCCCCACATCCTAACAAAGCCAGCCCCTAAACCACTGTGGCCGTCTGAGCGGGCACAGTGCCCTGGCCCCTGGCCTCTTCACAGCTGGAAGCCCAAAGCTAAGCCCAAAGAGTCCTCGAAGGAAGGTGTTTGCTGCCACCAGCCCCAAATCTCATCAAGGCAGATGGTCAGAGTCAGTGCCCTGCCCTTCCCAGGGCCACCGGGGCCCAGCACAGCGCCTGGCACACAGGAGCACTCAACAGTTTCTCCGCAACAATGGAACGAGGCCACCTCCTCCTCTCACTTCCTCTCCACTTGCCGTCTGCCCACTCAGTGAGGATGGCCCAGGCACGGGAGTCGGCAACAAATGGCTTCTCTTGTGCTGCACTTGCCCCCCTGGCGGCTGGCATGGAGAGGGGCTCATCTTGGCAGCTTCACCTCTCGGAAGCACCCTGATCCACTCTGCCTCGGATCTATGCAACGCCAGCTGTGAGCCAGATGGAGAAACGCAGCCACTCTGTGAGATCCGGTGACTGCCTCCACCTGCATGGGTGACTCAGTTTCCCTTCTCCAAGACCCGTCTTGAGTGGATGAAAAGGGGGAGAGACCTGGGGGAGGGCCCCACAGAGCCTCTGCAGGAAACCCGGATCCCAGGCGACACCCGCTGCCTTGCCTGCCGCCCCCGCAGAGTCCCTGCACCCACCTGGAGGAACTAATCAGGCTTCCTCTGTAGACAGGAAAAAGCAAACGCGCGACAAACCGACAATCAAAGCCGCGGACGTGGGCGCCACCCGCTCATCTCCCTGGAGCCAGGCGGCTCCGGCCTCTCTCACCTTCCCCGTACGGAACGCAGGCTTGCAGTATTCTGAGTCCACCCACCTCGACTAGTCCCATTTTCAAAAGTTCAGAGTAGCAGGTGAGAAGACATCCACCCAAAACCCCGAAACTAGCCTTAGACTGTTTATCCCCAACTCAACGCACCTCCATACTGCCAGCAGCCCACTGGACACCCAAGGCGAGCCGCTAGGGGCTTCACAGGACCCTGTCTGGTGCCTTCCAGCTGAGAGGCAAGGCTGAGAGCTGTGGAGAGGTAGGTAGCCACACAGGGCAGCGTTCGGGGCTTGTCATCTGAGAGGGAGAGGACTAGGGAGAGAGACACCGGAGGGTGCTGCGTGCGGGGCGTCTCAGGCTAGCCAGCGCGAGGGCCACCTGTGAGATTCTGCTGACGGGAGCCACTGAGGCAAGTGTGAACACGGAGGTTATCTAAAAGAACCTGCACCCCCTAGAAACACCGCAGAGGAATGGCGTAAGAGCCACCAACACTCATTCCCTTTCCAGATGTTAACAGGTTATTTGTATCTCGTGTGGCATCGTAAAGCGTTCTGGGGCAGCACACGCTGTCATCCCCTTCCCGGTGGTCTGAAGAGTAGGAGGAGGCCAGGGAGGGGTCCCTAGAGAATGGGGTGGGTCTTTCTGCTCTGCAGAAGGCAGGAAGCCCACCAGCTAATGGCATGGGTCGGGGCGGGGAGAGCAGGCCTGCTCTCTCCCAAGACTGTGCCCGAGCTCCTGTCTGATGTCCAAGGGGCCCCTCGCCAGTACCTCCGATTCCCAAGCCCCCCAGCCTTCCTCACCCGCAGAATCAGCGCCCGGGTGCAGCGCTGTCGCCTTCCTTTTTCTTGGAAGCGGTCTCAGGGGCCTGAGTGACAGGCCTGATCACCCCGCCCCTGCCCACTGCCACGTGACCAGATGGCTGACCCGGCCCGGCTCCCCGGGGCCCAGGCCACCCGGCCTCACGCCCACCTGCCTTGCTCCCAACCTCACCACCAGGCAGGGGTTTCCAGAAAACCGAGACACACAAACACCCATCATGACAACAACACAAACCAAAGTGCCCTGCGAACCGCCCTTTGGCCTCGAGTAGGTGCCTTGAAACTTCAATGTTGAGATGAATGTGATTAACTACTTGGTCCTATTTTCTGTTTGTCTGTTTTCATATAAAATGTCCAAGTCCACTTGCCTTGTTCTTTCTTGAAATAAATAGATTTAACTTTTACGGTCATCTCTGCTGCTGTTTCTCGGCTTGGCACCCCAGCGGGCCAGGGGCTGGGTGTCCAGGGCACACATGGTCTCAGCGGCCCACACCCCTCCCCGGGCCTTGCCCCCGAGGGTCAGCTCTGTTCTTGGGGTGCCCTGGCTCAGAGGCGGCAGCCAAGCAGGATGGAGACCCCGTTCCCTTGGGCACCATCCCAGCCAAAATGATTCTGCGGTAGGAAGAAGGACCTTCTGTCCCCACCCGCAGGCCCCAGAGGTCTACTGACACCTGAGTCACCACGAGGGGACCCAGAGCTGAATGTAGACTCGAGAGGGTCTCTACATGAAGAGGTATGTGTCAGCAGAGCTGTGGGTTATCCTGGAAGAGGCTCCAGCAACCACATGGCACCCGGATAAAAGTGGGACTGTTGGGTGTTTGGGGACATGAGCTTATGCCACCACCTCAGACGGCCCCCATCCCCTAGATGTGCCCATAACACTCACAGCTCTGGAGCCTCATCTCCCTCTCGTACACCCCAAAGGGAGGGAGACAGGAAGGAAAAAATTTCCATGAGAACAATAGCAGTTTCTGCTAAATTTAACATAAAATAAGAACTCATTACTTCTGCCTGAGATCTGATTTCATGTCTGGATACAGTTAACAGGTATTTCCTTATATTCCAAGGAAGCAAAGTTAATTCTTGGTGGCAGGTGGCCCTGGGTGGGGTGACGTGGGCCCCACAGGTGTTCTTTGGCCCCCAACCTCGGTCTTCACCTCCTGTCCTGCCGGGGCAGGAGCCGACCAAGAGAGACCACTCTAATGTGTGGCACGCAGTGTGACCACCGGGAGAGGGCCAAGGCTGTTCTTCCAACTTCTCCCTCAGACCCAGCGCACAGTGGGTGCCCAGGAGGGCTGCCCACTCCCTCACCTGAGACCCATTCTCTGAGGCTGCTGAGAGCTCTTTCTGGAACACAGCCAGCCAGGAGACGGCCTACTACGCGCTGGGGCTGGGGTAATCCTGCCTCGAGGAGGAGTGGGGAGGAATCTCCGTAGCCGAGTGGGGGCCTGGCCTGGGTGGGGCTGGGGAGGCTCAGTGGGGAACCAGGTTTCCACAGAGGACGCTTCCAAGGATGAGGAGGACTAGGAGACAACGGGGAAGGCCTGGCACGCCACCCGCCCAAGGCAGGCAGGAAGGCAGGGCCACTTCTGGTCTGCTTCCCTCAGGAAGGCCCTGCGTGCCCCCATCTCCCTGCTGCCCCTCTCAGGCTCCAGCCACAGCGCAGCCCTGCCCTCCGCCCCCCAGGCCCAGTGTGGCTCAGACTCCAGGTCTATGCTGTGCTGGCTTCCTCGGCTGCTCCGCCCCGGGGCCCCGCGCTTTTGCTGGCCTTTCTCGCCTGTGCAGGTGACCCCGCCAACGCCTCACTCGGCTGGGCCCAGACTGACAGGTCTTGCCCCCCACACCTCCCGATCCCCAGAGGGCACTGGCCTGGCACCAGGCGGCCCCGTAAACAGGAATGAAGAATGAGTCAATGAACAGTAAATCAATCAGCCAATCGCTCCATGGATCCACGTGAGGACGAGGAGGACGATTCACCAAGCACAACAGCCCTTGCCAACGCCAGTGTCCCCACCCTTCTCCTAGGGAGTCCTGCTCCCGGCTTACCTCACCCTCCCCGAGTATGGCAGCGCCACAAATCTGGGGACACCTGTGGAGCCCTCCAAGCCGGGGAAGAAGGGCTACGTTCTCAAACTGTGTTCCTTAGCCCCTGGGGCTCACAGAAGTGCTGCCCAGAAAGGGTTCCCGGTCACACGGCTTCGGGAAGAACTGGGTTAGCAACACTGCCCTCCTGGGGCATGGCCTTGGAGTCCTTGGTGCTGGGTGAGACCCACGGGCTCCACCAGTTACTGCCTGTGCTACTCCGCCTCTCTGTGCCTCAGTTTCCCGGCTGCTGTTGGGAGGGTGAAGTGGGACCACACAGGTAAAGCCACCGGGAATGCCCAGCTCAGAAACCATCTGCACAGACCCTACAGCTGGGACGGGGCCTCTGTGAGGGGGTGTGGGAGGCCGGGGTGCCTGCAGTTTGTCCGGGGAGTGTAGGCCTCCCCCACCCCGCACCCCTAGCACAGCCTGCTAGGGAGTTTTGCCCACACTCCTGGGCCCCAGGGATGGAGCCAGGTACTGAGCTGTTGGCACTTCCTGCAGGGAGGCCCGGGTTCTTGGCAGGACCTTTGGAGCCGGGCAGCAAAGTGCCTCCAGGTCCAGCACAGAGAGGTATCTGTACTGGGTAGGGCCTGTTTCTCAAACCCCCCAACCCCCACCAGGTCCACGGGCTGCTGAAGAGGATGACGGCTGGCTGCAGCCTTAGGCTTCCGGACAGGAGGTGGGCATGGGGGCATCTCAGGTTTTAATAAGCGTCCCAGGGGAGTTGGAGGCCCAATCAGGTTTGGGCCGCACAGGAGGGAATCGCCAGGACCTGCATTTCAGGAATGGAAGGAAGACTCTCCAAACGTAACCCTGTTCTGAAGAGGACAGGGTGGTGGGAGACGCAGTGAGCCTCCCGTCCTTACAGGAGAGCAACCAGGGCTGGCCAGGGCGTCAAGGGAACTGCAGGGCACCTGCTGTTCCCAAAAAGCCCTGCCACCATGTCTTCCCCCAGAAACCTGCCCACCACTGCAGCCCCCACCATGCCACACTTCAGCCAACCCAGTTTGGGCCCTTTCTTTCCCCACGAATCTCGCAGGACTTGTGTTATTACCGAGATTAGGAGCACATGTGGGTAAGACCACCAAGTAGCTACCCTGTGGCCAAGGGGCACCCCAAGCCCTGGGGCCCCGACTTTGTATCTGACGTCATCTGTTTCGTCAGACTCAGGACTGAAAGTTCCTGCCCAAATGGGAGAAAGAGTGAGTGATGCCTTACCCCTCCATGGCCGCTTTCCTCTACCTGGAAACTGCCCTTACCTGGCTACCACTGGGTTCTGGATGCTTCCCTCCTCCTGCCCCTACTTCCCAGGATGGGCCCCTGGCCTCGCTGAGCATCCTGGAAAGGAGGCGTCCAAACCCGGGAGGGGTCTAACACCCCAGGCCACACCCCTACACCCAAGTTCTGCAGCTGAGTCTTATCTCCCAGCCTAGGAGGGTCCCAGATGCATGGGAGGGCACCCGGCTGGCCCTGAAATTCTGCCTCCGTGGGACTGACATTGGCTCATCCACTTTCAGGCACCCCAAATAAGGCGTGCTTCCAGGACCACCCCCCCATATGCTGCTGCCTCCCTGCCTCCACACCCACGTCACCTTCCAGCACTGACATTGCTGCCTCCCTGCCCACCACCCTGTCCAGCACCTCCCGAGGACCTTCTCCTCCTGTGGCAAAGAAAACAGGCTCTCTGGAGTGCTAACTGACAGCACAAATGAAATCCTGCACTCCTCCCTCGGAGATTTACAGGGGAAGTGAAATCTTATTTGCAATGCTGCCAAGCCTGGGACGAGATGAAATTATGCCTGAAGAAGAGACCCGGCCGGCCCGGAGAAGAAGCACCGCATCGGAGATGGGCTTATTAAAACCACGGCGGCCACATTTCAACCTGTTTCAGGTGTTAAGTAATTTACTGCCACCCAGAATTCAGTGGCAGGTTTTCATCATTTTTATTCTTGTGATACAGGCGAGTGCCCTGCAGGTCCCCGAGCAGGGAGCTGCGGGTCTAAATGCTCCCTGTCACCCCCGCTCCAGGCACTGCAGAGGGAATTGGGGGGGGAGCAGCAGCCTGAAGAGGGTGAGGACACCCGGACTCTCTCCAGGGTTACATCCAGCTTGGCCATAGCTCAGAGTGACAGGGAGGACAGGCTTTAAGACCCCCACCCTGCCCATGTGTGGGGGCTCCATGATCCCTCAAAGACCCTCAGAATGTTGTTTTTTGTTTTTGTTTTTGTTTTGATGGAGTATCGCTCTGTCACCCAGGCTGGTGTGCAGTGAGGTGATCTCAGCAGCCTCCACCTCCTGGGTTCTAGTGATTCTTCTGCCTCAACCTCCCGAGTAGCTGGGTGTACAGGCATGCACCACCAGGCCCGGCTAACTTTCGTATTTTTACTAGAGATGGGGTTTCTCCATGTTGACCAGGCTGGTCTTAAACTCCTGACCTCAATGATCCACCTGCCTCAGCCTCCCAAAGTACTGGGATGACAGGCGTGAGCCACCGCGCCTGGTCCCTCAGGATGTTTTCTGAAGGCAGCAGGAGTGTAAGCTCTCTGGGAACACAGACTACCCTTGTTACATCCAAGGAAGTTGTTAGGAAAGTGCCACACTTTGAAATCTGATTGATTCCTTTATTGCCGGCGACCGAGAGTCAGCTTATGCTCAAAATCTCTCGGCCCCAAGGAAGGAGTTTGATTTTCTTTTATATGTTGCTCAGGGGAAGGGGGCAAAGCGGAATTTTATAGAAGCAGAACAAGCAAGTTAGGGGAGGAGGCTGGTAACTAGGAGGAAGGAGGCTCCCATGATCGTTAACTAAAGAGGGTATACACAAGCAGGTCCCATGACTGCTGGTTACCAAGTCGGGGCCGGCATTCTGTACTTCCCATGTAATGAATCAAGGGGCTACTCACAATTGCGAGTGGGCTTGTCAAGCAGGGTATGGTTACAACGGTTATGTTTCTATAGTTCTAAGCACAGCATAACCCAGCACAGTGTGGCCCAGGTATGAACTCAAGTGAGGAAGGGCGGCGGGGAGAAGCTGAGATGGAGTCAGTCAGGCCTACATCTAAGATGGATTTAGTTTGATTCATCTCACCCTGTCTCAGGATGTGACTGCCAACCAAGCTTTTATTGAGCACCTACTGTATGCCAGGCCCTGCTCAGATGAGGAACATGTACCACATGGGATGGAGAGCCCCCTGCCCCATGGAGCTCAGGTGCTGCCTGCCGGTAAGCATTGAGTAAATAATTGTGGTTGGTTGATGAAAATCTCCTAGAGGCAAACAGGCCCTTGAAAGAGAAGCTGGCGAGGGGGTCAGGGAGAACTGGAGGGAAGTGAGCAGGAGGGTGGGCACATTTGACTAAGCATCTGCTACATGCCAGTCATCACAGTGTCTGGTGGCAGCCCTGGAAGTGGGGTCTCCCAACTTGGGAGCTGCTGGGGCCAGGTCTCTGCACCTTCCCCTGCTGCTCTGGAGAACTCTGCAGAAAGGGCTGATACTCCATCTCAACTCATGCGGAACACAGTCTCCCATTCATGGGGAGCTGGGGACAAGGGGACCTGCAGTCTGGGACCCAACGGGTTGGGAACAGCCCCGCAACCTCTGAACCCTCGCACCCTTTCTCGGTGGTCCCGGGAGGAGGGCTGTTTGATTTCTGCTGGCTTTTGGGGGATTAAGCCTATTATGGAGGCTCCCAGGGCTTATCCGATGCCCCCTTTCTCCACCTGTTTTCAGATACTCCAGGAAGACCGAGGGGAATCTTCTATGTCCAGGCTGAGCCAAGAGCAGAAATCCTTTAATTAGCTTTCTCTTGGATCAGGGCCCTGGCGAATGGATTGGTTGTTGGGGGTGGGGCGGGGGGCGGGGGGCAGGGGGACAGGGGAAAGGGATCGGAGTCCTCTTTAAAGCAGAGATTACAAGCCCAGGGTGAAGGGGTAAAGGGGCAGTTGCCAGGGACGGGTGGGTCCCAACCAGGCCCTCCCCAGTCAGCGGCTCCTCAGGGTCTGGCAGATGGAACCTGCCACCAGGAAGAAGCAGGGATGTGCTCTATCGAGCCCACAGTCCTCAGGAAGCTGGCACGGAGAGACACTTGGCATGGTCCAGGCTGTGTGCCCAGGTCTCCTAATGAACGCGCCTCTTCCCCACGTGACCATCCAGATCTGTAACTTCATAATTAGAGGGGATTTCCTGAAGAGGCGCCCATCTGCGAGAGGCAAGGCAGTGGGGGCCAGTGGTGCCAGGCACCAGGCATCTGCCACCAAGCTCTGTCCCCACGGCAGGAGGCGAGGCAGGCTGGCTTACTCCCATTTTAAAATGAGCAAACCAAGGCCCAGATCTAAGCAGCTTGGCCGAGGCCATGGTGACAGAGTTAGCTCTGGAACCAGGTCTGTCCGGATTCCTCCATTGCCCTGAGTCCTGGCCCCATGAGGCCTCATGAAGAGACCAGGCTGAGGGTCAGTGAGCTGGACACCCATGAGCTCCAGCCAGGAGCCCTGGGGGAGCTAGACCTCCCCAGGAAGACCTCCCGCAGGAAGCCATCCCTGAGCAGCCCACAGTGCCCTGGATTCCTGCACAGATGCACGGAGCCCCCACTCGATGCCCTGCTGCTGCCCCCGCACAGGAGCAGGGACTGGGTTTGGTGTTGGTTTTTTTTTTTGAGACAAAGTTTCACTCGTTGACCAAGCTGGAGTACAATGGCTCGACCTTGGCTCACTACAACCTTTGCCTCTTGGGTTCAAGCAATTCTCCTGCCTCAGTAGCTCAGTATTCAAGCAGTTCTCCTCCCAAGTAGCTGAGATTACAGGCATGCGCCACCACACGCGGCTAATTTCTTTGTATTTAATAGAGATGGGGTTTCACCATGTTGGTCAGGCTGGTCTCGAACTCCTGATCTCAGGTGATCCCCGCCTCAGCCTCCCAAAGTGCTGGGATTACAGGTGTGAGCCACCATGCCCGGCCAGGACTGGGTCTTAATCACTTCATGCCCTTTGAATGCAGAAAGGAAGGTGGCATCCATCTCAGCTTGAGGAACTAGCAGGAAGACTGGCAGGAGCCCAGAGGCACAGGATAGGCCAGGCTATGCCTCGGAGGACAGGGGACAGGGGCACAGGAGTGGAGAGAGGAGACTGCTGGGGATCCAGGCTGGAGCTCTTCTGCTGGCTGCCTTGCACAGGGAGGCACACGCAGGGTGAGAGGGCAGGAGGCTGAGCCAGATGCCCAGGACTGCGGCCGTGTCAAGCGTGGCCTGCATTCTCTCCCTTGATCTCTCCTGAAAGGCAGCTCCCCTGTGCTCCAGAAGCACTGGATGCAGGTCAGGCCTGCCCATATGGGGCAGGCAGAGGAAGACATCCTGACCCCATGAGCATGGCCCTGCCCTACCCTCCAGCCTCCCTTCCTGGTGCAGGAAGCTGAGCCACTCCCAGAGCAGGCTGCCCCAGGGCCCCTGGGCCCTGTCCCTGACTCTCAAACAGGTCTTCCCCTGGGATCTGGTCATGACAGGTGACTTGCAGGACCCTAGGGCACCCCAGCTGCCGGGACCCCATCTCCCTTGCTCCCCCTCTCAGCCCCAGCACCTAGTACCTGCTGCATGAATTAATGAAATGAATGAATGAATGACTGTTATGGAGCACATAGGAGCGATGGCAAACCCAGGTCCAGGGAGGTTCCTGGAGGGGATGGTTTCTCCACTGGGACTTGGAGGATGGTCAGAATCAGCGAAAGAAATGGAGGAGAGGGTGCTCCCGGCAGGGGTAAGCGCCCAGGCAAAGGCAGGACCAGAGGCAAATCATGAAGCTATAAAGCCCAAAGTCACTCGGCCTGGCTACAATGGACAGGGTAAGAGAGGGAATGCATGAGAAAAGGCAGAAGGTCTGGGACTGGATGATGAAGGTGGCCATCAAGGCACCCAGAAGGCTGAGGTCACTAGTAGGACAAGAGCTTCACCCAGTGGAAGATTCCAAAGAAGCCATGATAACAGCAGGGGCCACCCAGCTTTGGACGCCCCATGTCCATCACAGGCACTCCGCCCCACCCTGAGCTGTGCAGTGCGCCCCTGGCACCAGCCATGAGGTTGCAGGGAGAGCTGAAATCCTGAAGCAGGAAGCAGCATGCCCCCATTGAGTGGCCAAGCCCAGAAAGACCCCAGCCTCTGCCAAGGAAGTGTGTGGGCCCTGAGGACAAGGGAGCTGGGAGCTAGGGGTGAAACTGGAAGCTGAGCCCCAGGGAGGAGGGAAAGCAAAGGCTACAAAGGCAGTGGCGGTGGCGGCCCTG
Source organism: Cheracebus regulus (assembly GCA_963574635.1). Taxonomy (NCBI): domain Eukaryota; kingdom Metazoa; phylum Chordata; class Mammalia; order Primates; family Pitheciidae; genus Cheracebus; species Cheracebus regulus. The sequence continues at coordinate 210,603 of CAUYQU010049103.1, read as the reverse complement.
CTGAGACTTGCTGGGAGCAGAGAGGAGCCCCATCTAGCTGGCATGTATTTCCAGGCACCTACTCCGTGCCGGTTTGGTGTGAGATTCGGGGGTGGAGGACAGCACCCGAGAAAGCACCTGCCTCCCGTGGCCGCAAACACCTGTGCACACCAATACGTCCAGCGCCTGCCTCTCCGTGGGTGAAGAATGATGTCTCTTATTTCAATGAGCTTTTTCCTGATTACTAGTGGAGTTCTGCATCTTTTCACTTGTTTACTGGCCATTTGTTTTTCTCTACCGGGAACTGCCTGTCCACATCTTTCACCCATTTTTCTTATTGATTTGTAGGAGCTCTTCGCATATTAAGAGAGGAGTAGAGAAGCAGCCTTCTCCTAGGGCGGGGCCCTCAGTCTCTCTCGAGGGTCCTCGGTCCCAGGGAAGGCAGGAAGATTTGTGTGGGTTGCTGGGTGCTCCTGCTGAATCTCTGTCCCCTGCCCGGCTCCCCATCAGTCAACTCTGCCGGAAGATGAGGCACCTCCTGCAGGTGAGATCCTGCCAGGCCTGCATCCTGACCAGCAAGACCCAGAGGGCTTATTTTTCACTTATACTGTGAAGTCTACACTGCCAGTGGCTGGCAAGATGCCCCGGATGGCACCTGAAGAGAGCCAGCTGGCATACCCGGGCATCGCAGAGGACAGAATGACTCTCGCCATCTCAGGTCAGTCTGGAGGGACCATCTGACAAACGGGACAGGTCCAGAAGCCTCAGGCCGACTCTCCTACTAGAATTCCAGCCCCCACCCCGGCAGCCCCGGTCCCGGCACATGCCTTCCCTGTCCCCCTTTCCAGCTACCACGGTCCCTAAAGAGCAGCCCCAGCCTGTGAGACACACCGGAGCTCTTGCCCTATCCCTGCATTTTATTTTCCCTCCAGAGCAGCCCATATTTCAGCGAACAAACACGCAGGCCATAAAACTCATTTCCAAAGCCTATAAAGGCAATAACATTTAGGGAGGAGGAAAAATAAAGCTCCGCCTTTCCAGGAGTAACAACTGCCGGGAGTCCTCTCGGGGCTCTTCTGCAGCTGGGGGTGGCGTGGTTCGGGGCCAGCCCGCAGCCTTCCCTGCGCCAGGTGGTAAACAGCCACCCAACACATGTTCCGAGGGCCCACGGCAGCCAGGCAGACTGCAAACCGCCTGCTTTCCCTCCTCCCTGATGCCCCTGCCCATGGCTGTGTGGTTCCCCATGAACCAGGAAAGCCTCATTGGCACCCCGTGCCCACCCTCTCTCCCTTTCCCCCACTAAGCTCCCTGCAAGGACCCCTGGAGCAGCTTCCCAGCTGGTCCAAGTCACCCCTGCTGCAGCCAGCTCGGGGATGGCCCATGTTGCAGGTGGCCTGGGGGACGTCCTAGGCAGCCAAACCCACCATCCTGCTCCCCACCATGCTCTGGTGAGCCCTTTGGGAAATGCAAAGGACACTGCCACAAAGGCGGTCACCATGACCTCAATGGCAGAGGGGGATCAGAAAGCTCAGCTGTCCCCCAAGCTCTCCACACGCCCTCATCCTGGACTGTCACCAAGTTCACTAACCAGAACAACACCTAGCGTGGTCACCGTGTGCCCACTCCTCCTCATTCATTCATTCATTTACCCATTCACTGATGCATTTAAGGGCACTTCCCAGGATACACAGGGAAAAGATCTGGGTTCAAGCGTCCTGGATCCCAGCCAAGTCACTTACAGTCCCCACAGCATAGCTTTCCAGCCTGAGAAGCAGGGCACACAGCCACCCCGGCCATGACCGTGGTGGTTATGCTGGGCTGGGAGAGCTGCCGGATGACGGTGGGATGCGTTGTCAGCTCCAAGGCTGGGCCCGGGATAAGCGCAAGGTCCAGAGGGAAGGCGCCTGCCTGGAGGCCAGGGGATGCCCCAAAGGACCCCAACAGTCCTTTCCAGGCAAGGATGAAAGAAGGTCAGGGCGGGAGGCCTGCGGGAGGAACATTCCTGCCTCAGAGCAGAGCCACCGTGCAACTCACAGACCCGCCCTGGAGGCTCAGAGGGATACCCCTGACCTGTGAGGGACTCGGATGGCTTCCAGGAGCCCCAGGCCCGGAAGTCACTCATCCTCCTTCTCCTACGGGATTAAAACAAGTCATGACGTGAAATTACCCATAGGCTCAGCCTCTGAAAAGAGGTGGAGAGGGCTGGGTGTGGTGGCTCATGCCTGTAATCCCAGCACTCTGGGAGGCCGAGGTGGCTGGATTATGAGGTCAGGAGTTAAAGACCAGCCTGGCCGAGATGGTGAAACACCGTCTCTACTAAAAGTACAAAAATTAGCTGGGTGTGGTAGTGGGCACCTGTAATCCCAGTTACTTGGGAGGCTGAGGCAGAGAATTTCTTGAACCCAGGAGGCAGAGGTTCCAGTGGACCAAGATTGCACCACTGCACTCCAGCCGAGGCAACAGAGCAAGACTTTGTCTCAAAAAAAAGAGGTAGAGAAAATCAGGAGAGGGGGATCTTCTAACCAGGGAGCCCCTCCCTGCAGAGGCCTTCCCAAGTCTCTGCAGGGTTGGGGGGATGAGGAAGTGGGGTGCCAGCCCCCTTAACAGTGGGGAGGGCTGGCGCGGGGCTGGAGTGAGCATCTCAGTATTTGCATGGAGAGCTCTCTCTGTGGTGCTGAATGTATGCAGCTGCCTGTGTGATTCCTAAGGCGAGACGAATCTCCAGGCCGCTTTTCTCAGCAGGAACAAGGTTTTTCTTCAAATCGATGGTGACACATTTTTAAACTCCGATATTAAGGAGGGAAAGATTTTGCCAGCCCCCCGGGGGCAACCCTTATTAGTCACAGGCTCATCTGAGAGAAACAGCAGCGGCAGACCCAGTGGGCCTGGGCAAGATAAGAGGCCCCGAGGCCAGCGGCCATGAGGGACGCAGGGGAGTCCACAGCAGCAAACAGGAAGGCAGCAGGGGGGCAGGGGTCTCCCGAGCTGTGGGCACAGCCAGGCGAGGGGCGAGCACGTGGGGACAGGCTCTGGAGCAAGGGATAAACCATCCTTGGGGGAGATAAAGAACGCTGCTGAGGATACTGGAGAGGAAAATGAAAAAAGACCAAAAGGAGAAAGAAAAGGAAGCATTCAGCCAAAATTTCAATTGACTTCCAAGCTTGGAGTTATGGATCCTAAAATCTTGTTACAAATTTTGCAATGGCTGCTAGGAAGCTCAAAGCTGCATCTCATACTCAGTTGCAACAAATTGGCTCAGGCTAGTTTTGAGGCGTCCTCTGGGTAAGGTCAGGATAGGACACCAGAAGCCAAGATTCCCCAAGTAGCCATCAAGAGTGTAAACTACAAGGGCAAACACGAGCCACAGTTCCTCGGATGGCCACACACCAGCATCCAGTGGCAGGTGCTGGGGCAGAGAGCAGACCACGACCAGGAACCAGGCAAGAGGCTGGTAGCCTGGAAAGCGTGTGCTGAGGGCATCCAGTCCACAGGGTTCCAGGGGGGACCAAGAGCACAGCTCTCAGGAGACGCCCTGCACAGTGTCCCTGCTGTGGCTTCATTCTTTGTGGTCTTGTTTTGTTGTTTTTTTTTTGAGATGGAATTTCGCTCTTGTTGCCCAGGCTGGAGTCCAATGGTGCAATCTGGCTCACCACAACCTTTGCCTCCCAGGTTCAAGCGATTCTCCTGCCTTAGCCTCCCAAGTAGCTGGTATTACAGGCATGCACCACCACACTCAACTAATTTATATTTATATATGTGTATATATATATGTATTTTTTTTTTTTGTCCTTTCAACCCAGCTTTTCCGCAAGAGAAGGCCTAATTCTTTATATTTTCAGCAGAGTCGGGATTTCTCCCTGTTGGTCAGGCTGGTCTCAAACTCCTGACCTCAGGTGATCTGCCCGCCTCAGCCTCCCAAAGTGCTGGGATTACAGGCGTGAGCCACTGCGCCCAGCCATGCCCCTGTTTTAATGGTTCTCATTTTTACTGTTCCTATTTTTCAGTGAAAATAGGTAAGATAAATGTTTTTTTAAAAAATGCCAGCTCACACGCCCATTTCCTTGGTGACAGCAGTCACCATTTATTGAAGCCCAATGACGTGTCAAGTGTTTGCATGCACCATCCCCCGCCTTCGGAGTGGACGTCGCTCTCCTGGGTTTACAGATGAGGAAACTGAGGTTCAGGGGAGAGTATATCCTGGCCAAGGTCACAAGAGCTAGCAAGTGCCCACAACAGGACTCGAGCCCAGCCCTGTCCCATGCATACCGGGAAGCTCCTGCCTCCCTGTTAGGAGGCAGAGGAGGCAGGTAGAGGCTGAGGCCAGGGAGGCCTTGAGAGGCAGTCAGCTGACCCACAGAATCCCCTCCCTGGCTGGCCCTGCCTGGTCTCCTCCCAGGCAACCTACTCCACCTTCCTGTGACCCTCGCAGGGAAAGCTCCCCACCAGCCGCCAGAGGGGAATTTAGCTCCTTTGACAATCAAAGCTGCAAAGCTCCCATCACAAATGTCAATTCTGGGCCATTTGCTTCATAGATTTTAATGTTCCTGTTTCTCCTCAACATCCTCAGCAAGGTAGCTCTTGCTTTTCAAAAGGGATGTGGCGTTTGATGATGTTTAAACCATACCTGAAATACGGCCAGGCGGCAATAATAAAACAGCCTCGGGCCCTGCTGGCAGAGGAATGGCCAACAGCCGGGCCTCTGTCCCCACCTGTGACGCTGCTCGCTGCTCGGCTAGCTCTGGTTTTTATGGCAATTACAATGTCAAAGAGGGGGAGGAGGCAGCGGCGGGAGGAGGAAGCAGGGACAGTGCTCAAGGGCCACTCGTTGCCACTGGGAGGTGAGTGCCGCTGATGGCTTTTTTTTTTAAGACAGAGTCTTACTCTGTCACCCAGGCTGGAGTGCAGTGGTGTGATCTCGGCTCACTGCAACCTCCGCTTCCCAGGTTCAAGTGATTCTCCTGCCTCAGCCTCCCAAGTAGCTGGAATTACAGGCACCCACCATCATGCCCCGCTAATTTTTGTATTTTTTGTAGAGAAGGAGCTTCGCTATGTTGGTCAGGCTGGTCTTGAACTCCTGACCTCAGGTGATCCGCCTGCCTTGGCCTCCCAAAGTGCTGGGATTATAGGCATGAGCCACTGCACCTGGCCCCACTGATGGGTTTTAATGAACCGAAGGGGCTGCCAGCCATGCCTTAATGGAGGAAGCCGCCGGTGGCCTCTCAGCCCCACCTCTGCTCGCTGCCTCCTGTGCCACTGTGAGGACCAGCTCCGTCCTAGTGCCCATCCTCCCCTGGGTCTGCAGCCCACATGCTCTCTGTGCTCCTGTGTCCTCCCGTCCTCCCTGGTTTCCAGCTCCTGACACCCGCCACAGATATAAACAGCTGCATCCCTGTCCCTGCCAGGAGTGGACAGAGCGGGAGACCCCTGTACAGCCGTGCCCACCAGGGCTGCCTGCTTCCCCGTAAGGCTCCTTGGCCATGAGCCGTTGTGAGTTCCCGTATGTCCCTTCAGGGGCGGGCATGCTGGGGCTGCTCCCACCTTGGAGGAGCCCTGTCCAAGGACGGCGACCCAGAGTCCAAGAACCTGCCCCTGCCCTCAAGGTGCTTGGGGTCTAGTGGGTGGTGAAGTGAGATCCCTCACTACTAATAATCACTGCTGAGTGCAGGTGGTGGTTCACGCCTATAACTCCAGCACTTTGGGAGGTCGAGGTGGGTGGATCACCTGAGGTCAGGAGTTCGAGACCAGCCTGACCAACATGAAGAAGCTCCATCTCTATTGAAAATACAAAATTAACCGGCCATGGTGGTGCATGCCTGTAATCCCAGCTACTCGGGAGGCTGAGGCAGGAGAATCGCTTGAACCCAGGAGGCGGAGGTTGCGGTGAGACGAGATGGCGCCATTGCACTCCAGCCTAGGCAAAAAGGCAAAACTCCATCTCAAAAAAACAAAAAACAATCACCACTGTTTCCGAGCCCCTGCAATGTGGTGCTGGGCCTTCCAGGCGTTAGTGTATTTCTTTCCTGTGAATGCCCCCGTGAGGGACAGACGGGGAACCCGAGGCCTGAAGAAGCAGAGGGCTTGCCCAGCGTCGTGGTGGAACCGGCTCTTAGCTGACTCTGGTGAGAGCCACGGCCCTGGCCTCTGGGACCTCCGAGGCTGGCCAACCAAGCATGCCGGTGCCCTCCACCCCAGCCAGGGCCTCGCCACCGACCCCAGTGGCAGGGAGGTGGGGACCATAATGGCACCACCGCAGTAGAGCTCAAAAGGCAAGTGTCTGAAACGCATGAAGACCCTGAGCAGGGTGGCAGCTGCAGGGGACACCTTCAGGGGCCTTCGAGTCTGCCAGCTTATGCCTCAGCAGATGGCAGCCAGGCCCTAACAGGGCCACTTTGGTCACCTGGCTTCCCTGGGGACATCCCCTGTCCACGCTGTCCTAGCCTACCTCGCACCTCGCTGCACAGGCTGTTTCCATAAGACCACACATCCTGATGGAAGGCAGCGCAGGCACGGGCAGGCCTGCTGGTGGTGGGGAGCAAGGGGCCCAGCCTGCCCGCCCGGCGCCCTCACGGTCAGGAAACCCCATCCAAGAGACTCTGGCGGGCAGGAGAGGCCCGTCCCCTTGGCCACGCCAGGTCCAGCAGGTGACTCGATTCCCCACTGTGAATATGGGAAGGAGGTGCCCTCAGCCTGCTTGGAATACAGGGACCGTTCCCCTGTTCCCAGCCCCACCAAGCACTGGGTGCAGGGCAGGCGCTGGCTGATGGGACGCCTGGTTCAGCGGGTCCTCCCAGGGCAGCAGCTACGACAACAAGAACTACAGCTGGCATCTCCTGGGTGCTCGCTCTGTGCCAGGTACTGTACTGAACATCTTAATAAGCGGCCTCCTCTCAAACCCACAGTGCCAGGGCTTGGATCCCCGTGTACTCTTATCTCTGTTTTATAGACAAGAAAACAGGCTCAGAGAGGTTAAGTGATTTGCCTAAGGTCACACAGCTGGTACACGGTGAAGGTAGAACTTGTACCCAGGACTTCAACTCCCAGTTACAAGATGTCCCATATGGCTGGGCACAGTGGTTCATGCCTGTAATCCCAGCACTTTGGGAGGCCTAGGAAGGAGGCTCACTTGAGCCCAGGAGTTTGAGACCAGTCTGGGCAACATGGTGTAAATCTGCCTCTACCAAAAATACAAAAATTAGCAGGGCATGGTTGCATGAGCCTATGGTCCCAGCTACTCGGGAGGCTGAGGCAGGAGAATTGCTTGAGCCCAGTGCACTCCAGCCAGGGTGGCAGAGCAAGACCCTGTCTTTAAAAAAAAAGTCCCTTGGCCGGGCACGGTGGCTCGTGCCTATAATCTCAGCACTTTGGGAGGCCAACAAGGGTGGATCACGAGGTCAGGCGTTCAAGACCAGCCTGGCCAACATGGTGAAACCCCATCTCTACTAAAAATGCAAAAATTAGCTGGGCATGGTGGCACACACCTGTAGTCCCAGCTACTTGGGAGGCTGAGGCAGGAGAATTGCTTGAACTGGGACCCGGGAAGCGGAGGTTGCAGTGATCCAAGAACGTGCCACTGCACTCTGGCCTGGGCTACAGACTGAGACTCTGTCTTTAAAAAAAAAAAAAAAAAAAAAAAAGGTGTCCCACATGAAGACACCACAGTAGATGGGGCTGTTCATGGTGGGGGAGGTGAGGAGATGGGGCCTGGGTCCTGGAGGCCACGCCAAGCTGCGACCAGGCTGGGCCAGGACTCACCCAGGAAGCCCCAGGGTCAGGGCCTGGCGTGTCTGAGCCCACTCTAGGGGCCCAGGGAGAAGATTCAAGTCAACATGCTCACAGACATTGCCATCTGCACAGAACTGGGTGTTCAAAGGAAAAGAGACCCTGGTCTCCGGGGGTGGGGGCACTGTAGCCACTGTGTGCTGTTGCAGCCGGTCCCCTTCATGTCCTAGGGACACAGAGTACCCCTCGTTAAACGGGCAGGCAAGCCGAGGCCTCCTGGGGAGCCCTGAAGCCAGCTCAGCTGCGCCTTGCCAAGGCACTGGCGGCTGATTCCAGGAGAGCGAGCCAAGGGCTGCAGATCCAGCCCTTTTCATGCTTGGCCAATTTAATGGTCCCCATTAATTTCAAAACACACACATTCCCACAAGCTCCGGCCTCCTCGGCTCAGCGCTCGGGTGGACAGCACATCAGGGGCACAGGCAGGGGCACAGGTGCGGGCGCTGAGGCCTCAAGGACGGGGAGGAGCCAGAGAGGACGTGCTCGGGACACTCCGAAATGGATGGGAGGCAGGGTGGCCACCCATGGGAGGGCAGCAGACCCCTAGCTGCAGTCTCTAGCCGCGAGTCTGCCGGGAGGGGAGAAAAGGCTCCTGGGTTTGCAGCTCTGCTTTGCCACTTTCCTGCTGTGTGACCCTGAGCAGGCCACTGTCCCTCTCTGGGTTTTAGCTCCTCCCCAGTCTTCCTCTACAGGACTGCAAATGCCAGGAAGGCAGGCACTGGGTTTCACTGGGCCTTGTACCTCCAGCACCTGGAAAGGAGCCAGGAACCTCCTGACGACCCTAGAAATGCCTACCACCGTCCTAATCTGTAAAATGGATCAGCCCCTTCAGGCCCAGAGGGGTGGGGTGAGGGGCTGGGCTGGGCAGGAAGAGGGGACTTAGAGGGTGTCGCTGGTTCGTGGAGCCTCTCCCACCATCTGACCAACTCTCAAAGGCATGCAGTCACTCATTCATTCAACAAATACCAGCCCAGACACGGCAGCTCACACCAGTAATCCCACCACATTGGGAGGCCGAGGCACGAGAACGACTTGAGCTCGGGAGTTTGAGGTCAGCCTGGGCAACACAGGAAGACCCTACCTTTACAAAAAAGAAAAGAAAAGAAAAAAAGAGGCTGGGTACGTGGCTCCCGCCTGTAATCCCAGCACTTTGGGAGGCCGAGGCGGGCAGATAACCAGAGGTCGGGAGTTTGAGACCAGCCTGACCAACACAGAGAAACCCTGTGTCTACTAAAAATACAAAATGAGCCGAGCATGGTGGTGCACGCCTGTAATCCCAGTTACTCAGGAGACTGAGGCAGGACAGTCGCTTGAACCCGAGAGGCGGAGATTGCGGTGAGCTGAGATCACACCACTGTATTCCAGCCTGGGTAACAAGAGCGATACTCCAACTCAAAAAAAAAAAAAAAAGAAATGTACTGAAACCCAGGACAGAGTTATCGGGTCCACAGTCCACTCTCATATTCCGCATGGAAATGACAGAAGAACTTCGGGTAAGAAGCAGGGAACTTGGTGGAAGACCTCGGGGTGGAAGGGCCCCAGGAGGTCCTTCCCGAGTCCCGCCCCCTGGCCAATGCTCCGCCCACTGGGCCAGGCCCTGCGAGCCCACGAGGGCATCTCCATAATTCAGGAGGGATCCATCATTTATGAATTTATGTAAGCACTGCCCGACCTTGTGGGGATGAGCTGCCCTCCTCCTGCAGTCGTGGAAATTGGGTCGTGGCCACGTCTGGGTGTTCTGGGCTTTCTGATGTGGGGAGGGGCCTCTTGGACCCCAGGGATCCTGACTGGCCCCCCGATCGACTCTGCCCCTCACTCCCGATGACCCAGAGGGAGCTTGTGGAAAAGCAAACCTGGGCCGGGTATGGTGGCTCACGGCTGTAGTCCCAGCACTTTGGAAGGCTGAGGCGGGTGGATTGCTTGAACTCGGGAGTTCAAAATCAGCCTAGGCAACAAGCTGAGACCTTGTCTCTACAAAAAATTTAAAGATTAGCCAGAAGTGATGGCATGCCTGTGGTCCCTCTACTCAGGAGGCTGAGATGGGAGGATCACTTGAGCCCAGGAAGTTGAGGCTGCAGTGGGCCACAATTGCACTTCTGTACTCCAGCTTGGGGAACAGTGTGAGACCCTGTCAAAAAAAATAAAAAGGAAGAGAGGGAGGGAGAGAGGGACAGAAGGAGGGAAAGGAGGAAGAAGGAGGCAGGGAAGGGAGGAAGGAAAGAAAGAGGAAGGAAGAAAGGAAGGAAGGAAGCCAGCCTGCCTGCCTGTCTGCCTGCCTGATCGTCTCTTTCTTAAACCCCAAATCTGAAAGACGAGGGTTTGATTCCTAGCCCTGCCTTTTCCCCAGCGCCATGACCCGTGGGTGCCTCAGTGTCCTCATCTGTATAATGGGGGAAACGTCAGAGCCTGACTCAGACATGAGGCAACGTATGGAGCCGAGGGAATACCCAGCACCAGGCGGCAAGTGACAGGCAGCCCTCAGTCCAGAGCCAGGGCTCCATGGGGCTTGCCAGAGACTTGAGGGGGCTTGGGACACAGGACGCTGGGCAGGCTAAGAGAGCTGGAGCCCACCAGGAGGCTTAGAGAACCCAAGAGCCCAGATTCAGATGTTAGTTCCATCTTTTTACAACGACCCCTCCCCTGGTGGCAAAATTCTGCCCCACTCTCAGCTTCCAGGCCAGAACAGACAAGACACACTCACTGCTGGAACTCAAATTCATCAGCCAGAAAAAAAAGAACAGAGAGGATGTATTCCTTCCCCCAACACACACATACACTCACACACACTCAGACACACACACACACACTCTTTCCTGGGGCCTCTGGAGCTTGGCAAACCTCCCATCACAGCTCTACCACCATTTAGCTGTGTGACCTTAAGCAAATTGCTTCATGTCTCTGAGCTGCCGGTTCACCATTAGCACGATGAGGCTGAAATAATGCAAGAGCAGTGAATGCACGAGGTATGAACGCAGCGTAGACCTGGAGGGAGCCGCCTCCCACCCCACCCTCTGGGCCTCCCTGTCCTTATCGTCTCATGCTCCCTGCTCCCACTTTCCACCCAGCAGCCCAAGTGATCTGAGCAAGCCCCCAGCTCAGGCCCGTGCCATGCGGTGGCTCATTCCAAACCCCTCAGCGCCTCCCCAGTGTCCCGCCCACCTCAGCCCTCCCTGGCTGTGCTCTCTCACCCTCAGAATGTCCTTGCCTGACTTCTGACTTAGCACCCCATCTAACCCAAGCATCCTCCTCCAGGCAGCCTTCCCCCCTGCCGGCCAGACCCGTCCCTCCTGCACCGCGCTTCCTGTTCCACCACACATCTCACTCCTTATCTGGAATTAGAGACTGTGGCTTTTGCAGCCCAGGTCCACCCCAAGGCGTGGTGCCCAGCAGCCCTATCACTTATGTCTGCTGCATGGACGAAAGTGTCTAAGTTCGAATTCTGGCTCAGTCACCCACCGAGGTGGGGCGTGTTACTTGATCCCTGAAAATGGGGTAACAACCTTGCCTGCCTCTCGGGGCCTCTGAGAGCACTGCACACATCCAGAGTGGCCAGAGCACCGGAAAGCGGCTGGCCCTGCCTGCACTTGGCTTCCCCTGAGGAAGAGGGAGCCCAGGGCCAGGGCTCCTGTCTGTCGCTAACAGGCTCCAGCTGCAAAGTCTGCTGCGCAGTCAGCCCGGGCTCGCTGCTGCCTGAGGCCGGCCACCTTCCCTGCCCACTGCGGAGAGGTTTCTGCTGTGTGGTGGCCGGCAAGCCTCAGCAAACACATTTAAATCTGAAGTGACAGATAAAGCGATTTACGGCGACAGTTTAGCATCAGATCACTCCCCATAAGGCAGTCCGCATCCCTCCGGGCCCCCGCCTGGTAGTCCATCAAGGCGGTCTCTAAATCACAGACTCCCAGCGGCAGCCCAGGGACAGCCAGGCGCAGGGGCGGGTGGCCGCTCGGGTCCCGGCCTGCTCCTGGCCAGGCCAGGCTCTGCGGGGTGCTCCAGGTGGCAGGGGAAGACGAGCCTGGGGCTCCTGGTGCTTGGGAGGAGGGCAGTGATAAGCGGCGGGCAGATCCTCACAAATCAAAGCCCCGAGACTTAAGGAAACAGAGCGCCGCTTCATGACTTATTTTAAATAAATAAGCGGCTTAAAAAATCTCCGTGCGAGGCCAGCTTGTCGCTGTAAAACACGGCTTCCCACCCATCCCCGCCGCACGCCCGGGCCCCTCAAAGGCCTCGCCGACCCGCCTCGCCTCCCGCCACCTCCTTGCAGAATTAATTGGTCCCTGCGGCGTCGCATGGCACTTTGTTCAGACCTTGCTCCTGGCGCTCTGTCACATTATATTCTGCTTAGTCGCTCTCCCTCCCGACTTTCCAATAGTCATTTCCTGGGGACTCTTCATGCACCAGGGCCCAGGCCCAGGGCTGGATGGGCCCCAACTCCTGTCCTCCTCACCCTCTCCCTGCGGTGGGACTGATGGTGATGCCATTTCTCAGATGAGGAAGTGGACGCCACAGCACGGCCAGCAGGGGCGCTGGGACCCTGACCTGCTCCTGGCCACGGCGCCCACGGCCCACGCTCGCTGCTCTGGGCTAGCGCTGAAGAAAAGATCCCTTCCATCCTTCACAAAGCTTTGCATGCATCTCTGCTCTGTCCTCTTATGACCTGAGGGCCAAAGCCAGGCAGCCAGACCACTGGGCTGGCCCAGGGGATCTTGCGTTGATTTTTTTGAGATGGAGTCTTGCTCTTGCTGCCCAGGCTGGAGTGCAGTGGCACAATCTCGGCTCACTGCAACCTCTGCCTCCCAGGTTCAAGTGATTCTGCTGCCTCAGCCTCCTGAGTAGCTGGGACTATAGGCACGTGCCACTACATCCAGCTAATTTTTGTATTTTTAGTAGAGACTGGGTTTCACCATGTTGGCTGGTCTTGAATGCCTGACCTCGTGATCTACACACCTCGGCCTCCCAAAGTGCTAGGATTATAGGCGTGAGCCACCACGCCCGGCCAAGACTAGGGATCTTTCTTTGTGCCCGGACATTTCCTGGCTGGGACTCTGCTGTCAGGAACAAGGGGTCCACACACACAGGGCTGGTGCACCAGGAAACTCAAGGGCAGGGAGGTGGCCCACTCAACGTCACTGCACCCCTGTGGCAAAAAGAAGATGCAAGCGCCCTGGAAGCCTCAGCACCCCCTGGGTGAGACTCCCAGACCGGAACTCTCCTCAGACGCAGGCCTGAGGTCATAGGCCAGGCTGAAGAGGCTGGCACTGGCTCTGAGAACGTCCTCCTCCAGAAGAGGGGGCCTGTGGGGGCTTCCCAGCTTATCTCCTGCGCGAAGCAGCCCAATTTCATTAAGACAGATGCTCCATGCTCCTGTGGGCAGGAGCTGCGGCCGGCACAGATAGCAGGAGCCTGAGACTCTCGTGGGTGCTGCCTGAGCAAGCGGCCTTGGCTGGCAGCCCATGAGGCCAGGGCCCAGGGAGGCCTGCACTGTGCCCTTGGGTGGGGGGTTTTGTCCCATCCCTGTAACCTCAAGCTCTGCCACTCACCAGCCAGGCATCCCCATTTCTATGCTTCTGCCAACCTCCCACCACATCCCATACAAACACACATCACACCACACACACTGCATCACACACACCCCAAATCACACACACCGCATGCAGCACACAAGCACAGACACAAACACGCTACCTCACACACACAGGTGTCACACATCACACAAATGCATACACACTGCCACACACACAGGTGGAACTCCTAACCTCACACACACACCATCACACACACCTCAATCACATCTCACATAGCCCGATAATATGAGAGTGGAAACCACTCCTGAATTTCAAATGCCAGGAGATCAGTAAGGAAACAGTCTGATTTTCTTATTTTTATTTGTTTTTTGAGACAGGTCTCACTCTGTTGCCCAGGCTGGATGGAGTGCAGTGGCACAATCACAGCTCAGTGCAGCCTCGACCTCCCAGCTCAAGTGATCCTCCCACCTAGGCCTCCCGAGTAGCTGGGACTACAGGCATGCACCACCACATCGGCTCATTTTATTTTTTTGTAGAGATTAGGGTGCCACTGTGTTGCTCAAGCTGGTCTCAAACTCCTGCGCTCAAGCAATCTTCCCACTTCGGCCTCTCAAAGTGCTGGGACGACAGGAGTGAGCTACCACATGCAGCCTCAGAGTCTGATTTTCTTTTTTTCTGAGACAGAGTCTCGCTCTGCTGCCCAGGCTGGAGGGCAGCAGCACAATCATGGCCCACTCCAGCCTGGACCTCCTGGGTTCAAGTGTTTCTCCCGCCTCAGCCTCCCCAATAGCTGGGATTACAGGCACGTGCCACCAAGCCTGGCTCATTTTTGTATTTTTAGCAGAGAGATGGGATTTCATCATGTTAGCCAGGCTAGTCTCGAAACTCCTGGTCCCAAATGATCCGCCTGCCTCGGCCTCCTAAAGTCCTGGGATTACAGGCGGAGCCACCGTACCCAGCCCAGAGTCGGATGTTCTATTTTCTATTTGTTCCTTTTTTTTTTTTTTTTTTTTTTTTGAGATAGGGTCTCACTTTGTCACCCAGGCTGGAATGCAGTGCACCATCGTGGCTCACTGCAGCCTCGACCTCCCAGGTTTAAGCGATCCTCCCGCCTCAGCCTCCTGAGTAGCTGGGATTACAGGCACCCACCACCATGCCTGGCTCTTTTTTTTTTTTTTAAATTTTTTGTAGAGATAGGGTCTCATTATGTTGGCCAGGCTGGTCTCAATCTTCTGAGCTCAAGTGATCCTCTCACCTCGGCCTCCCATGGTGCTGGGATTACAGGAGTGAGCTACTGCACCCAGCCTAGAATCCAATTCTCAAAGGCCTGAGGGAGGTCGTAGGCAGATGCCTCTTCAGGGAGGGGAAGGAGTGAGGGGGGCAGGAAGGGGACATCTGACGCCCTCCCTCTCCAGGGATCCCCAGAGCCCTGCTGAGTGGCAGGAGGGATGCCCACAGCCTGGCTGGAGACTCCTTCAAGCCCACAGCTTTTCAGGATGGAGGAGGGTGGGGGGTTGGGAGCCCGCCCGCCTCCCTTCCCTCACAGCCCTCTCCCAGCTCCCCCTGCACCCTTCCCCTCCATATCCCTGGAGCTGGACCCATGCCCAGGCAGTGACAGCCCCTCCCATATGGCAGCAGGAACAAAGAGAACCGCCCCCCCCGCCTCCCCCCTCCCCCCCACACCCGCAACAAAATCCAGAAGCTCCGGCAGCCCGGCCTCAAGTTCCCAGCCCAGGACGACCCTCCTTGCTCTCCATGGGCCACTGATGCCTGTGGGGCCAGCACTGCCCCTGGTTTCAAAAATATAAATTTAAAAATCTCCACCCCAAGATAATTGCTGTCTCCTCTGGCTTATTGTGGTGGTTCGTGGTAGGCACTGAGAAGCAATTATTCACGGCTAATGATTATAATCAAGTCAAATAGAATTTAATGGACACGTATTCTCTTCCTGCTTGAAACTTTACATATGAATTAAGCACATATGGGTTTCACGAGGCACAGACGCAGATTTATGCAGCCCCGAAAAGCCCCGCCGTTGCCTGCGACTTTTATTCCACTAATAAACAGGCTGATTTATGGGCTCCCGGGAACTGCGATCTCTGCTGCCCCCTGGTGGGCGAAGAGGCTGGGGTGGGAGCCAAGGCCACCCAGGACTCTGGAGGCCTGACCAGTGCCGAGGCGACTTTGAACGCTGGGGCTCCATAAAGCCCTGGATGGCCCAGAATAGACTCAGGCTCTATGTGGGAAGCCTGTGTCTAGACTCTGCCTCCACCATCCCCTGGGATTTCAGGCAGGTACTGGGTCCTCCTGGCTGTACAGGCTTCTGAGGACCCTGGCTGGGTCCTCCTAGAAATAAAAAGATCCCAGGAAAACACATCAAGAGGTGTGTGGGTAAACTGAGGCAAGCAGGGGGAAGTGAAAGCTAACCATCTGCAAGAGGTGCCGTGTCCCTTGGCACCCCCAGGACAGGGGTGATGCCCAGATGGCGCTGAGGACACCAGTTTCAGCACCAACTCGAGGTGCCGGGCCTGATTCCCACCGGGTGCTGAGTGACTGTCATGTGCACATCACGGGCATCAGCTCCGAGTGCCCCCGGCAACCTGACGGGTGGTTTCCTCGCCACCCTCACTGGGCAGAGGAGGAAACAGGCCAAGGCAAGGGCACAGAGAATGGGAGTCCCCAGAGAAACTTGGCCAGTGCCACCCCAACCCTGGCCCCGCTGCGAACGGAGCTGGCACTAACACGCTTCTGACGGAGCTGCCACATCCAAAGCCTGGCACCTCGCAAGGGCCGTTAGGAAGAGGTATTAACCACACCGCAGTCCGGGTGCAGCCTCCGGAGTGCCCCTGTTCCATCTGCATCTGCCATCACCCCACCCTGGTCCCTGCACCCTTTCTCCCGGCCCATGTTCCAGCCAACCACCAATCCAGGGGAGACAGCTCACAGGATGCCTCATTTTCCTTCTGACCACTTTGCAGCTCAGCAAGAAGATCCCTCTGGGCACCTCTCGCACGCTTGCCAGTGACTGGCAAGGCTAGGGTACCCAGTGGCCTGCCTGACTGCCCCCTCAGCCACAGCCCCAAGGCTCTGTCCTCCTGCTCCAGGCCAGCCTGTCCCTGGGTACAGGCAGCAAGAACACCCTACTCCCCTAGGTCTCTGTAACATCCGCCAACCCAGATGTGGCTTTGTCTTAGCCATGTGTCCCCAGACGGACTAGCAGTCCTCGTCCTAGTGGCCCCAGAGAAACACACCAGAACCACCTGCAGGAGCCCAAGGTGACCCTAGCTCCCTCTGCCCCCCTCGGCCAGACACTCTGAGCAGTAACTCCTGCCTACGTGTGACTTGTCATCTGTGTGCCTAGATAGGCGATGTGTGGGCAAGGCACCCCCATATGACTATCCGGCTTTGCCATCACTGGCTGCTTCAGGAAACACAACTCAGACCCCACGGACCAGGCCCGGGGCAGCCGAGTGACCTCCCCTCTCTGGATCCCAGAGCCCGTCACTCACAGAGATCAATGGAAATGCTCACAGCATCCGCACCACCACACCCCAGTCACTGGGGGACAGCGCTGGGGCCAGGTGCCACCACTACAAGCCCAAAGTGGGGACAAAGGACACTTGAGAAGCTCTGGTGGTGGCCCAGGCCTGCACAGGTTGGGAAGGGGCTGGCAGGCAGGATTCTCCCTGTGAGCTGGAGCCCAAGATGAGAGGGTCCACCCCCACATTCAGGGCCTGAGAAAGAGGCCTCCCTTCCTCCGACGCTAGGTACAGATGCTGGGTAAGCAAAGGAGGGGGAAGCAGGCAGGTGAGGGTTGGGGTTCAGCCGCCAGTCGACCTGTTCCACCGGCCACCTGCTGGACCTAACCGGCCCCTGGAACCCCACTCCAAAGTCCTTTCCCGGCGCCTTTCGACCTTGCCAGACAACCACCGCCTGCACAACGAGTAGCCCCCTTCCTCCCCCGACAAAGAAGAGCCGGCTCCCACACTCATCACAATAAACTGCCGAGCCAGCAAGAGGCGAGCGCAGGAAGCTGAGCAGCTCCGTTTCCAGGCGCTGGAAAGCCGCCAGGATGCCACAGGGGACCCCTCTGCCCCCACTGTCCCCTCAATGAGCTCCCTCACCTGCCCAGGCCTGAAGGGGGGCAGGGCAAGCCAAAGACAGAGGAAGGCAGGCAGTGGGGGGCATCTGCGGCCCCCCAAGGTCAGACCTCCCTGCTCTGGCCTCCGCCTTCCTGGCAGGGCAGCCCAGCTCTAGCCCAGCTCTCCCACTTTCCCAGCCACTAATGGGTCTCCGCGGAGCAAGGCGCCCCCGACAGAGCAGGTCAGGGTTTCAGGGGAAGAGGAGCCGAGTGGCCGACACGCTAGGCTCCCGCGGCGCCAGCAGGCCATCCTTGCCGGCAACCCGAGCCTCCCTGGAGCCAGGTGGTGTCCACCAGGCCTGGCATAGCATAGTGGAGCGACGGCAGCAGGGCGGCCACCAGAGCTCTGGCTCAGGCCAGCCACTCACCAGCATTGACGATGGCATCCACCTCCAACTTGGTGATGTCGCTGCGGAGCAAGGAGATCTTCTCGTTGAGCTGCTTGTCCTTTTTATACTTGGGCTCCTCCACCTTCATGGTCACCCCTGGAACAAGCAGGGACCAGAGAGGTCACAGCGAGGCTGGCTACTGCAGAGGGACCCAGCCAGGACCCAGGGCCTTCCCCATCGACGTCCCTCCACCTCCAGAGGTAGCCTGCAGTGCCATGACTGCTGACCCCGTACCGGGAAGCCACGCTGAGGGGCACCTACTGCGCGCCAGCACCATGAGGGGACTTCTTGCATCTTCACAGCAAGGCCACCAGCAGGTACAGTGCTAATATCATCCATCCCCTTTCAAAGAGGAGGAAACTAAGGCTCAGGTGGGCCAGAGACTTGCCGAGGGTTATGGGTCACCAGGTCCACTGTCTCACCAACACACCCCACGGTAAGCAACCAGACTGCACCTTCACACCCCAGCTCCCCACAAGCAAGGAGTCT
The DNA here is from genome assembly GCA_963574635.1 of Cheracebus regulus. Classification (NCBI taxonomy): domain Eukaryota; kingdom Metazoa; phylum Chordata; class Mammalia; order Primates; family Pitheciidae; genus Cheracebus; species Cheracebus regulus. The sequence continues at coordinate 192,307 of CAUYQU010049103.1, read as the reverse complement.
CCGGCAGGTGGCTCACCTGACCTAGGGCTGTTTCCTACCATATAATGGCGATAAAAGTTCCACTTGCCTCAGGCTGTGTTAATAATTGAATAGGGTGGCCAGGCACGGTGGCTCACGCCTGTAATCCCAGCACTTTGGGAGGCTGAGTCGGGCAGATCATTTGAGGTCAGGAGTTCGAGACCAGCCTAGCCAACATAGTGAAACCCAATCTCTACTAAATATACAAAAATTAGTCAGGCGTAGTGGTGCATGCCTTGTAATCCAAGCTACTTGGGAGGCTGAGGCAGGAGAATTGCTTGAACCCAGCGGGCAGAGTTTGTAGTGAGTAGAGATTACACCACTGCACTCCAGTCTTGGCAACAGAGACTCCATCTCAAAAAAGAAACATAAATAAATAAATAAATAAATAAATAATTGAATGAGGTGGCCAGGTGTGGTCGTTCATGCCTATAATCCCAGCACTCTGGGAGGCTGAGGTGGGCAGATTACTCGAGGTCAGGAGTTCAAGACCAGCCTGGCCAACATTGTAAGAGCCTGGCCCGTCTCGATTAAAAGCACAAAATTAGCCAGCCATGGTGGTAGGCACCTATAATCCCAGCTACTCGGGAGGGTGAAGCAGAAGAATACTTGAACCCAGGAGGTGGAGGGTGCAGTGAGCTGAGATCACGCCATGACACTCCAACCTGGGCAAAAAGAGTGAAACTCCGTCTTAAAAAATAAAACAACTCAATGAGGTGATACACAGAGTGCCTACGCACAGCAAGCACTCGATACGCACTGCCAGACTCACTCTTCTCATCTGCATGATTCTTCCAGGCCGCGGGTCTGGAGCACACCCACCAGAGCCTCCCTGAGCAGAGCCTACCTTTTGCCATCTCCTTCCACGTGGGGATCTTCTTCAGCCTCACAAAGTCCTTGCAGAAGTAATGTTCCTCCCGCTGCCTGTCACTCAGGCCCTTCAGAAAGGCTGCAGGAACAGGAAGGAGGGTCAGGGCTAGAGGAGAGGAGTGGGCCGGGCGCTCCCACACCTAGGTGTCCCCTCTTGCCTCATCCAAGAATGCAAACCAGCCCTTCCTGCCCATCCTTCCCTGGGCACACAGGGTGGGCATGCTGGGGGAGCCTCAGAGGCCCCTAGAACATCTAGAACATCTTGTCCTGTTCTCTTTGTTCAGGGAGGGAAACTGAGGCCTGGGGAGGCTGAGGGACCAGCTCAGGCATCGCAGACCTGGGTTCAGAATTCAGCTCTGCCACTTTCCAGCAGAGTCCACATCTCTCCGGGTCCCAGCTCAGAGCTTCCTCCCACACGCTAAGGCCAGGCCGGTTGGAAGCCTCACCAGTGACATTATCCGTCAGTCCCACTGCCAGTCAGTTCTGCCTCATTGTCACTGCATGCAGGCAGCGGGACGCTGTCCTCCTCCAGGAGCTGCAGGACCAAGCAGACCTGGCACCTGTCCCCAACATCCCCGGCAGCGGCTGAGGGCTCCCAGCGTGGCCAAGGCGGCTGGAATCATCCCCATTTTACAGATGAGGAAACAGGGGCTCAGGGAGGTTAAGAGGCCACCCTCACACAGCAGAGACTCGAGTGAGGGGTCAGGCCCTCCCACCCGCTCACAGACTCTGGATCTACCCTGGCCACATCCCCCTGCCCAGGCACCGCCCCATGGGCCCCGCCTTCCCTTGGGGGTGGCACCAGGCACAGAAACTCCGAATTGGCTCCGAAGCGCCGGCCCTGGCCAGGCTCACAGCTCGAGGGCTCCCCCTGCTGGCCTGAGGCCGCCTGCACACCCAGGCTCTCAGCCCAGCCTTACACCCTGGACCACAGTCTCCAGGGATGGGGCAGCCCCCATGGCAAACAGCAAAGATTACAATTGAGAAACTCAAAAGCATCAAGAAGTATGAAGAGGTGTGAGGGCAATTTGAGGAGGTGGTGAGAAAGGAACGATTGACGCCTGGAAGCTTCTACGCACATGGCAGTGAGGGGTGGGCACTTAAGAGACAGGTAGGTCCCTCCACAAATGCCCTTTTCCCGGCCAGAGTCACTTCGCCATCAAGGCCTCCATCTCCTCATCTGTCTGCTGCTGACAGCGGTGATAACGACCTAAGGACACCAAGAGCATCAGATGACAGAACTCATGCGAGGGGCCCAGTACAGAGGCCCTGCTGGATGCGATGTGGGGTCATCAGAAAAGGCTAAGCCACGGCCAGGCGCAGTGGCTCACACCCGTAGTCCCAGCACTTTGGGAGGCTGAGGTGGGTAGATCACAAGGTCAAGAGATCGAGATCATCCTGGTCAACATGATGAAACCCCATCTCTCTAAAAATACAAAAATTAGCTCAGCGTGGTGGCATGCACCTGTAGTCCCAGCTACTCGGGAGGCTGAGGAAGGAGAATGGCTTGAACCTGGGAGGCAGAGGTTGCAGTGAGCCAAGATCATGCCATTGCATTCCACCCTGGTGACAGAGCGAGACCCCATCTCAAAAAAAAAAAAAAAGGAGGCTAGGACCATCCCTGGTTTGCTTCAACTGCTGCCTGAGCCAGAGCCACTTATGGAAGCAGGGAGAAGTGGCTGCCACTTCTCCCCTCTCCCATAAATATGTTTGGGCCTGAGTAGGTACTGCACTCAGTGCCAGGATGTATTGAGCAGGCTGACCTGACCCTGGCCCTTGTGAATCTACAACCCAGCCAGGGAGACGGAGGCTGGTCCAGGTGCTTCAGTGAAGCAATTCTAATTCTGAGACACACTATGAGACACTCAGCGGCTGGGAGAGGAGTTCCCTGGAACCCTGGCCAGGCAGGTGTCGGCGGAGGCTTAAGGGAGACTCGGAAGAGGAGTGGGAAGTAGCCAGGGCTGGAAAGGGTCTTTGGTGGCAGCAACAGCATATACGAGGTCATAGGAGAATAAAATTGTTTGTGGAGTGATGGCAGGGGCGGAGGGGCACAGGCTTCATCCCGGGGGCACCATAACCAAACTGACAATGCTTCCACCTGGCCAGGTGCAGTGGCTCACGCCTGTCATCCCAGCACTTCGGGAGGCCGAGGTGGATGGATCATGAGGTCAGGAGTTCCAGACCAGCCTGACCAACGCGGTGAAACCCTGTCTCTACTAATAATACAAAAAATAGCTGGGCGTGATTGTGGGCACCTGTAGTTCCAGCTACTCAGGAGGCTGAGGCAGGAGAATCGCTTGAACCCGGGATGTGGAGGTTGCAGTGAGCTGAGATCATACTAGCCTGGGCGACACAGCGAGACTCCACCAAAAAAAAAAAAAAAAAAAAAAAAGCTTTCACCAGGCCAGGCACAATGGCTCAAGCCTATAATCCCATCACTTTGGGAAGCTGAGGTGGGTGGATCACCTGAGGTTGGGAGTTTGAGACCAGCCTGATCAACATGGAGAAACACCATCTCTACTAAAAATACAAAATTAGCTGGACGTGGTGGCACGTGCCTGTAGTCCAGCTACTCAGGAGGTTGAGGAAGGAAAATCACTTGAAGCCGGGAGGCAAAGACTATGGTGAGCCAAGATTGCACCACTGCACTCCAGCCTGGGCAACAAGAGCAAAGCTCTGTCTCAGGAGGAAAAAAAAAAAGCCTGGCACAGTGGCTCATGCCTGTAATCCCAGCACTTTGGGAGGTTGAGGCGAGCAGATTACGAGATCAGGCATTCGAGACCAGCCTGGCCAACATGATGAAACCCTGTCTCTACTAAAAATACAAAAATTAGCTGAGCATGGTGGTGCCTGCCTGTAATCCCAGCTACTCAGGAGGCTGAGGCAGGAGATCACTTGAACCTGGGAGGTGGAGGTTGCAGTGAGCCGAGATTGTGCCTGGTGACAGAGTGAGAGTCCGTCTCAAAAAAATAAAAAGAATGCTTTCACCAGACACTTCCCATGAGTGTGCCATGTGCCCTCTAAGAGGCCAAGGGTACCCCTGCTGGCCCCTCCATCACTAGCGTCCCTCGCTGCTCACAGCCCATTCCCTGCCCCCCTTTTTGAGAAGCCAGCCTCCCCACTGGCACATGGCCCAAGCAGGACTCAAGGAGCAGGCCGAGGGCTCCCATCTGAAGACCCCTTTCTTTGTTGGGGTCGGGGATGCTGGTATCTGGAAGGAGCTGCAGCATTTCCAAGCCTCTGCTGTCCTCTTCCGTATAGTGAAGCTGTGGGAAGCTACCTCCTGTGTTTCACAGGAATTGGACCGGGCTAGTCTGGCATGTGGCAAAGGGCTGAGCTCCCGGCAGCCGGTACCACCTACCGAGGGCAAAGAACAGGCCAGGGAGGAGAGGCAGCTCAAATGCCAATAAGTCCGTTCATAAATATTTATCAAGCATCCTCACCTTCACCAAGGTGAGGTCCTGGGGCCTGCCAAGCAGAGGGGAGCACAGGAAAGCTCCAGGAAGTGGCCACCGTTTCTCTGGTTGGTCCCAGGGGCTGTAAATCACTGGAGGAAATCCTACCAAGCAGAAGACTGCCTCTAAATGTTTTACCTCCCCTGTGGGGGGCTCTGTTGGCCCAGCCACTCAGCGGCCGCTTTGGAAGTAGACTCCCCTCCCCCGCTCTTCCCCGCCGCCCCCATTCCTCCTCCAGCTGCTGTCCTCCCCACCGAGCTGGGCACCTCCACCACCTGCCCGCACCTTGTCCTCCCTCCCTCAGGTCACTGGGCACGAGGGTTCCTCCTGCCAGCGCTGCCTCGTGCCAGGCCCACCTCCCAGAGGACTCACTGCTGCAGGACCCCTCCACCAGGCTGTCCTGTCTGCCCTCAGACAATCCTGTCCCCTCCCTCAACGCCCACATTCCACGCCCCTGCAGCCGCCCCCTCCTCCGTGCACGCCTATCTCCACTTCCCCCATCCAACGCTCCCTCCAGCTCGCCCAGTCTGGGTCTCCCTCCAACAAGGTCAAGGTCACCGTGCCTTCCCTGTGGACAGAAAGTGTCCCTGCTGCTTTCCTCCCTAGGTCTTCTAATCAATTGCATGGATTCAAACTCCCTTGAAGCAAGCGCCCTCCAGGGCTGTCCCTCCACACTCTTCTGAGCCTCTGACCCCCTCTCATTCCCCAAAGGGCAGGCAGGCAACATAGAATGTTTGACTCTCCCCCAAAACGTCATTTGTCTCTCCATTCTTCCCCCTTCTTTGCTCCCAGGCCTTGAACCAGGGGTCCCCCTCTTTCCTTCCTCTTCCTCCCATGTCCCAACCAGCCACAGACCTGTTGGATTGATCTCTGTGTCACCCCAGAAACCAAGTCTTCCTTTCACACACACACCCCTACCAGGGCCGAGACTTCCTCATGGCTCCCTAGACCCCAACAGACACCCCCAACTCCCAGCTGATCCCCGAGTGCACCTCACCCCAATCTGTTCCTCGACCTCAGCCCCGGATCCTGGGAACATAACTCAGGCGCTATTCTCCTCTGTTCAAAATTCCATTCAAACTCCGGTCCCCCGTCTCTATCCTACCTCACTCCCAATGCCACCTTCCCTACCACGCAGGTTCCCCCAATAGCCAGGCTGCTTCCTGGCCCAGGGCCTTCGTACCTGCTGTGCCTCTGTAGGATATGGGATAGTCTGCCTTTGTTTACATTTATTCCTTTATAACTTCTTTTGAGATGGACTCTCTCTGTTGCCCAGACTGGAATGCAGCGACACAATCTCGGCTCACTGCAATCTCCGCTCCTGGGTTCAAACAATTCTCCTGCCTCAGTCTCCCTAGTAGCTGGGATTACAGGCACGTACCACCACGCCCAGCTAATTTTTATATTTTAGTAGAGACAGGGTTTCACCACGTTGGCCAGGCTGCTCTTGTACTCCTGATCTCAAGCAATTCACCCGCCTCAGCCTCATGAAGTGCTGGGATTACAGGTGTGAGCCACGGCACCCGGCCTCCTTTCTTGATCTTGGCCATCCTGGCCTGTAGGTTCCATAGAGGATCTGTTGTGTTTATCGTCGGATTCCCACCACCCACACAGTATACAGACCCCTGAGGGTGGCTGAGGGGCGCACTGAGGAATGAATGAGCCAAGACCAAAGGCTGAGGGCGGGTTTGCTAAGAACAGTCTTCCAGGCAGAGGGAACAGCGTGTGCAAAAGCCCGGAGGTAAGAGGGAGCGAGAGATGACCCTCTAGAGCATTTGGGTGGAGAAAGTGAGGCAAGTCGGTCTCTCCGGGTCTGCCTCCCCGTCTGAGGATGGGCAGATGCTGGCAGCACCCAGCCTAGACCCAGGCTGTTGCTGAGGCTCTTCTTCTGTTCCAGGTCCCGCCAGGTTTGGGCCTATGACCTCCCGACACCATGCTCAGTTTGGAGCCTCAGTTTTCCCATCTCTAGCAAGGCCTTCCCTTGCTAGCATCCAGGCCTGCTGGGAGGGTCAAAGGAGAAGCTGGCTGTGGAAACATTCTGTAAGCTGCAAAGTATCGTCTACACGTCAGACACACTCACTCCTTCCTGGCGGTGAAATAAGACTCAAAGAGAACAAAGCCAACAGGACAGAACTCTGGAGGAGAACTTTTTTTTCCAACTCGGGGACACAGCAGGTGGAGGAGCTTTTCTAATTATTTGGGTCCCCAGCACTTGGGGAGGCCAAGGCAGGCCAATGGCTTGAGCCCTGGAGTTCGAGACCAGCCTGGACAACATGGAGAAACCCCATCTCTCAAAAGAACACAAAAAATCAGCCAAGCGTGGTGAATGTGCCTGTAGTCCCAACTGCCCAGAGGCTGAGGCGGGAGGATCACTTGAGCCTGGGAGTTCGAGGCTGCAGTGAACTGTGATTGCGCCTTTGCACTTCCAGACTGGGCAACAGTGATCCTGTCTCTAAATAATAATGTGGGTCCCTATATGTGTCACCTTGTGCAACTGTGACCTCCCCACTGTGAGGCCTTGGCATGCCACTGTGTGGGCACTCCCAGACGGCTACACCTGTGACCAGAAAGGCAGGTACCCACCGTGATGCTGGTTGGACTGGTGGGCTGGGACCCCACAGGCCTTGCTGAGTGTCTCTGGCTAGGCAGGCCCTGGGCACCCCATGGAACCAGACCGGGGTGCCCAGAGACACCTCAGGTGCCCTGGCAGACATCATCTGGCAGGTGCCACCACCTTGTTCTAGAGAAGAGGCAGAGTGACCTGCCCCCGGTCACACACAAGTGAGAGGAACCTGGGCTTGCTCCCGTGCTGTCTTCTCTAAGCGTGGTGGCCTGGTCTGAGTGACCCACAGCTCACACAGCCGCTTCTCTCAGCAAAGCCCACAGGACAGCTTCACTTCCCAAAGACAGCAGGCCAGCTCTGCCACCAGCCGGCTGGGTGCCGACCTTGGGGACATCTGTCAGCCTGTCCCTTCTAGTCTGTGGAGCCCAAGTGCATACCTTAGAAGGCCAGCAGGCCAGGCGGCACATCTGTCCTCAGAACAAGGCTGTGGCCTGACGGATCCCCAAAGACCTACACGCTGCACTGGTTTCTGATTAACGGGAAAGAAAAGGCCAACAACGCGGTCAGCAGCAGTCCTCGCCCGCCAGGCCCCTCTTCACTCCCCAGGAGGAGAACGGGGAGCTGAAGCCAGACACATGTCCCATGCATTTGGGTTTTTATTTTTTTGAGACAGTCTCACTCTGTCACCCAGGCTGGAGTGCAGCCATGCAACCTCACTGCAACCTCCACCTCCCGGGTTTAAGTGATTCTCCTCCCTCAGCCTCCTGAGTAGCTGGGATTACAGGCGCCCAACACCACACCCAACTAATTTTCTGTATTTTAAGTAGAGACAGGGTTTCACCATGTTGCCCGGGCTGGTCTTGATCTCTTGACCTCAGATGATCTGCCCGCCTCAACCTCCAGAAGTGCTAGGATTGCAGGTGTGAGACGCCGCGCCCGGCCTTGCCCCACGAATTTCTAACATTTCCCATCTCCTCCTGTAAGAAGGACAGATGCAGACTTAAAGCACAAGTGAGTTTTATTTTTTTTTTATATAGAAGATGTAAAACATGCATTTTCATTCCTTTCATTTTTGAAGAGGCGAGAGTATTTCACAGCTCAGTGAGACAGGTGTTGTAAAAAGATGTTCGCAGTAAATTTTGATAGCGAGGCCTGACCCCGGACGCAGCTTCCAGTCGCTCCCAGGCACCAAAGCCGAGCGGGAGGAAGCAGGCTCCGCCAGAACCATAAAGTGCAGCGGGGAACGGGAATTCAATGATGTGTTTTAAGAAGTGTCTTTATGGCACTTTGCAAGATGGTGTTCAGAGAGCTGAGGGCAGGCTGGCGTGCCGGGGGCGGGGGGGGGCTCCTCTCAGAGAGAATGCCAGGGGGGCTGGGCTGATAAAAGCTGGGCTCCCAGAACGCGGCAGCATTTAGACTCATGGCAGGGGCATTCATCACCTGTGCTCACCGGCCAGCAAGACCAAGGTCTTGTCAAAGCCCACGGCTCACACGAAGGAGAGACGGGACACGCAGCGCCTCTCTCCTCTCCCCTGCCCCTGTCTCCACCCATCACCGGGGCATCAGCAAGGCTGCATCCCCAGAAGACAGGTGGGAGAAGCCCCCTCCCCCACTCCCAGGGGTACCTGGAAAATGTGCCCCTGCTGCAGTCAAATCAGATGAGACATCCACTCTGGATGAAATCACATGGGGCTGAAATGAGTCCCTGCTTCCAAGCAGTGTGGCATGAGGCTGGAGCGCAGCAGCCCCACCTTGAGCCACCATGGAGAGGATGAGGCTGTGCAGGCTCAGGGTCCCAGCACGTGAGACAAGCTACAAGAGCCTGGTGTCACCATGGCCAGCACAGAGCAGAGAGAGGAGACAGGCCTGAGGGCCCCAGGGATGACAAGGAAGGGGGGCCGCTGTACCCACTCTGGCCCATGGTATATAAAATGGTTTCTTTTCTTATTTTTAGGAGAGACAAGGTCTTGATATGTCGCCCAGGCTGGTCTCAAACTCTTGGGCTCTATCAATCCTCTCACCTTGGCCCTTAAAGTGCTGGGATTACAGGCATGAGTCACTACGCCTGGCTCAAAATGGTTTCTAATGTGATCCCAGCACAACCTCCAAGCAGGTGCTATTGGTCCCATTTTAAAGATGAGAAGACTGAGGCTTGCAGAGTGAGGAAGCAGCAGCGTGTGCCCGCATCTGATGACACCCATGTCCCTGCTCTCTGCAGCACACAGCTCTGCCTGCGGTGGGGTTGGAACAAGGACCCAAGGCCCGAACCTCCTGTGATGACACAGCACCCAGAGACCCCCAAGGGCCCAACCAGAAGTCCCTTCATGCCCAACTGCCTTTACAGCGAGGCTGTTTCCATGAACGAAGTGGCCCAAAACTGAGGATATTAAATTAGATAAAGTCAGCCAGGTGCAGTGACTCATGCCTATAATCCCAGCACTTTAGGAGGCTGAGTCAGGCAGATTGCTCGAACTCATGAGTTCAAGACCAGCCTAGCCAACATGGCGGAACCCCCGTCTCTACAAAACATACAAATATTAGCAGGGCATGGTGGTACACACCTGTAATCCCAGGTACTCAGAAGGCTGAGGTGAGAGGATCGCTGGAGTCTGGGAGGCAGAGGCTGCTGTGAGCCGAGATCCCGCTGCTGCACTCCAGCCTGGGCGACTTTATTCCCAAGAATGCTCAGGGCAGCTTTATTCATAAGAAACCCAAATGCCTATCAACAAAAGAGCCAGGCATCATGGCTCAACAAAGTGAGACCCTGTCTCAAATAAATAAATAGGCCAGGTGCAGTGGCTCACGCCTGTAAGCACAACTTTGAGAGGCTGAGGCGGGTGGATCACCTGAGGTCAGCAGTTGGAGACCAGCCTGGCCAACATGGAGAAATCCCGTCTCTACTAAAAATATAAAATTAGCTGGGCGTGGTGGCACATGCCTGTAATCCCAGCTACTTGGGAGGCTGAGATATGAGAATCGCTTGAACCTGGGAGGCAGAGGTTGCGGTGAGCCGAGATTGCGCCATTGCACTCCAGCCTGGGGAACAAGAGCAAAACTCTGTCTCAAGATAAATAAATAAACAAACCCCGGCCAATAAAACCGGACACTGCTGAAGTCTCCCCAGAAGACTGAAAGTCTCCCAGCCAGAGAGATCCAGCCTGAAGGCGTCTCCATACCTGGAGGGAAATGGGCCCACAGAAATGAGCATCAGCTTGGAGGTAAAGAAACGGAGCACCTGGGGGAAGCTGAATTGGCCATCAGCCTGGAGGACAAGCTGGGCATCCTTACAGGGGACCTGAGCAGGCACTCAGCACTGCAAATAGACAGAAATACTGGGCAAACGCCCGGGGAAGGGGATCCTTGTGGGTGGGCTGACCCTTCTCAAGCAGGGAAGCTTGTCTGCCTTGCCCACGGCAAGGCTTCCAAAATCACACAACCAGCCCTGGATGAGAACACATGCTCTAAGCAATCCTAAGGTTACAATTTGGGTTCCATGAGACTTTCCCATAGGGACAGGAGGCTCTGCCCAGGCACACCTGAGTTTTCAGAACCACTGCCATATTTCCCCACCATGAACTGCACATCTGCCTTCTGACCTATACATTAGTCTCTTATGAGTTTGGTTACTGTGTGCCAGGCTTTGAGAGAGGAGCCTCTCAGGCAGACAAGTATTTGGAGGTCTATCTAGGTATATCCCCGAAATGAGAGCACATGTCTATCAAAGACATGGAGAGAACGTTCAGGAAGCAGGGCACAGTGGCGCACGTCTGTAATCTCAGCATTTAGCACTTTCGCAGCTGGAGGTGGGAGGATCACTTAAGCCCAGGAGTTCAAGATCAGCCTGGGGCAACATAATGAGAACCTGTCTCTGCAAAACATTTTTAAAAACATTAGCCGGGCATAGTGGCACATGCCTATAGTCCCAGCTACTCAGGAGGCTGAGGTGGGAGGATCGTTTGAGCCCACGAGTTGGAGGCTGTAGTGAGCTGTGATTGCACCACTGCACTCCAGCCTGGGCAACAGAATGAGACCCTGTCGCAAATAAATAAAGAAATAATAGACAGATAGATAGAATGTTCAGTGCAGCTTTATTCACAAGAAACCCAAATGCCTATCAATCAACAAGAGTGGGGGCTGGGTGCAGTGGCTCATGCCTGTAATCCCAGCACTTTGGGAGGCTGAGGTGGGTGGATCACCTGAGGTCGGGAGTTCGAGACTAGCCTGGCCAACATGGCAAAACCCTTTCTCTAATAAAATAGAAAAATTAGCCAGGTGTGCTTGTGGGTGCCTGTAATCCTAGCAACTCGGGAGGGTGAGGCAGGAGAATGGCTTGAACCCGGAAGGCAGAGGTTGCAGTGAACAGGGATCACACCACTACACTCCAGCCTGGGCAATGGAGCAAGACTCCATCCCAAAAAACACAACCACCAGAGTGGGAAGCAAGCTGTGGTACATTCATACACTGGAACACTATACAGCAATAAAAAAGAATGAACCACTGCCACACCCAATAACGTGGACAAACTGCCCAGATACTGAGTAAAAGGGGCCGGACTTCAAGAAGATACAAAATGAACAGATGTCGCAAGAGTAATTAGCTCCAGACGGTACCAAGCGAAAAGAGGCAACTTCTGGGGTGATGGCAACGTTCTTACCTTTTGACCCAAGTAGTAGCTGTGCAGTTGCATACACTGTGCACTGATGATCTGTATGCTTGGGCACTTTACTGTCAAATGTAACTTGGCTGAAAGTGTGATTTAAATGTAAGATGAAAAGTGCAGGAGTCATCAAGGGCCATGGCTCAGATCCTAATCAGAGGCCGAGTCCAGCTGAAGCAGCCCCCCAGAGCTCCCATAATGTGATGGCTTGAAAATAACTCGGCAGGCACAGTGGCTCACGCCTGTAATCCCAGCATTTTGAGAGGCTGAGGCGGGTAGGTCCCTTGAGGCCAGGAGTTCAAGACCAACCTGGGCAACATGGTGAGACGCAGTCTCTACAATAGTTTTTAAAACATTAGCTGCTGGTGGCTCACACCTGTAATCTCAGCACTTTGGGAGGCTGAGGTGGGTAGATTGTTTGAGCTTAGGAGTTTAAGACCAGCCTGGGCAACATGTCAAAACTCCATCTCTACAAAAAATACAAAAATTTAGCTGGGCATGGTGGTGTGTGCCTGTAGTTCCAGCTACTTGGGAGTCTGAAGTGGGAGGATCGCTTGAGCCCAGGAGGTCAAGGATGCAGTGAGCTGAGATCTCACGACTGCACTCCAGCCTGGGCAACAGACTCTGCCTCAAAAGAGCTCTTTGAGGAAGACGCAGTCATAGTAGTTTTGGGTCGTGGAATTCTGCACACTCCTGCTCCTGACGCACTGCTGTTCGCTCTCGCTGAGTAACAAGTGGGTCAGGAAGCTGGGCAGCAGCCATGGCTTTTAAGGATACTAGAAAAACACCCATAGAGCTGGAGGTGGCAGTTCACTCAATTCCAATCACTCTAATGAGCCACAACGTAAAATCCCTGGGGAAGGAAGGTACTGACTTGATCAGAGGAGCAAAGCTTTAAAAAGAATCTCAAAGTGAAAGGACCAGTTCAAATGCCTACCAAGACCTTGAGAATCACTACAAGAAAAACTCCTTGTGGTGAAGGTTCTAAGACGTGGGATCGTTTCCAGATAAGAATCCACAAGTGCCGGGTGCCGTGGCTCACACCTGTAATCCCAGCACTTTGGGAGGCCGAGGTGAGCGGATCACCTGAGGTCGGGATTTCGAGACTAGCTTGACCAACATGAAGAAACCCCATCTCTACTAAAAATACAAAATCAGCTAGGCGTGGTGGCACATGCCTGTAATCCCAGCTACTCGGGAGGCTGAGGAGGAGAATCGCTTGAACCTGGGAGGCGGAAGTTGCAGTGAGAACATACCACTGCACTCCAGCCTGGGCGACAAGAGCGAAACTTCATCTCAAAAAAAAAAAAAGAATCTACAAGTGACTCATTGACTTGTACAGTCCTTTGAGATTCTTAAGCAGATGACTTCCAACGGTACTGAGCCAGGAGTTGAGGTGGAAGTCGCCATTGCAGATCCTTAAATCAACTATTTTAATAAATTGATTACCAGTTGTTAAAAAAGAAAAATCAGTTGCATATGGTGATGCACACCTGTAGTTCCAAATACTCGGGAGGCGCAGGCAGGAGGGTTGCTGAGCCCAGGACGTAAGAGTGCACTGAGCTACGGTTACACCACTGCACGTCAGCCTGAGCAACAGAACAACACCCTGTTTCAACAAAAATTAAAAACTAATTTTTTAAATTTTAAGAAAATTGGTCAGACGCAGTGGCTCACACCTGTAATCCCAGCACTTTGGGAGGCAGAGGTAGGCAGATCACCTGAGGTCAGGAGTTCAAGACCAGCCTAGCCACTAAAAATACAAAATTAGGCTGGGTGAGATGGCTCACTCCTGTCATCCCAGCACTTTGGGAGGCTCAGGCGGTAGGTCACGAGGTCAGGAGACTGAGACCATCCTGGCTGACATGGTGAAACCCGGTCTCTACGAAAAATACAAAAAATTAGCCAGGCGTGGTGGCAGGTGCCTATAGTCCCAGCTGCTCAGGAGGCTGAGGAGGAGAATCGCTTGAACCTGGGAGGCAGAGGTTGCAGTGAGATTGTACCATTGCACTCCAGCCTGGGCAAAAAGAGCAAAACTCTGTCTCAAAATTCATTTAAGAAAATAAAAGACACCTGCAAATTCTTTGAGAGTCTTTCCTTCAAAAGGTGGAGACTAATTTCCCTCCCCTGGAGTGTGGCCAGACTCCCTGACTCGATTCTAAGCCCTAGAAAAACACAGGGGAGACAGTGCAAGACTTCGAAGATGAGGTCACAAAGAAGGCACTGTGGCTGCGTTGGGGTCTCCTCACTCTCCCTCTCATGCAGCACATGCTGTGGGGGAAAGGTGCAGGACATCTATGCCGTAAGACACTTAAGCAGCTCCGTGGAGTGGCCCCAAGGTGACGAACCCAGGCCTCTCACCAAATGCCATTTCATGGGAGGGAGCTGTCTAGGACACCCATCCTCCCGCCCTAACCAAGCCCTAGCCGGCCTCAGGGGAGGGAGACCCTGAGCTAGAACCACTCAGCTAAGCTTCCCTCCATTTTCCTGACCCTCAGGGACTGAGAGGATGCAGGTTTGTTTTAAGCCACTAAGGTTCGGGTGTTTTGTGACACAGCAACAGCTAACTATTGGGAGACATCCACGTCCCACGCCCAAAAGCTCCCTCTAACTGTGGCTTCAGTGCCAGGCAGAGCCCCAGACCAGCCCGCCTCCTGAGCCTGGCCCACTATCACTCAATGACAGGTCTGGAATGCCATTCCCCAGCTAGAGGCCTCTTCCAGGCCACCACCTCTGAGACCGCCTCCTCTGATCTCCCCAGCTCAGGTGGCCCCATCTGCCATGGTGTCTTCACAGCACTGAGGTTACCGGGCCTTGCGGCTGCTAGAACACATTGTTTACAATACATTATTTGTAATCTTCCCACTAGGTGGCAAGCTCCATGAGGGCAGGGCCCTTGCCTGTGTGACATACATCTGAGTCCTCAGCCTGGCCACCTAGAGGGCATTCATTAAGAGTTTGCTGCATGATTGGAAATCCCAGCTAGAAGCAAAGAGGGAGACCCTAGCGACAGCACAGCAGCCTGGGAACCCCAGCCCCCCCAGGTCTGGCTGCTTTCATAGCACCGAGGAGTGGGGTGTGGGGGCTGGATCCTAGAAACAGCGCAGCTCACGAGCAGGGGCCTGGGCGACTGGTCTCCCTAGCTCTTTCCCACCCTCCTGGGTTACTGTTCTCTGAGAGAGTGCTGGGGAAGCAGGGGTCTCTGTGGGGACAGCGGCTCCCCCTCCAGAGGTGTCTGCTAGCCCCCACTCCTCCTGCTGTTCTGGGGCAAGGGCCAAGCACCTGACAAGTTCTCCATTTGCTCATGGACTAAAGTCGTTGCTTTCTGGCGTCACTTTCAGATCCCGGCACAGGCCACACAATTCATGTCAGGAGTAAATCATTCTGATTTCCACCTCCCTTCCCAAGACAGCCAGCTTCTCTTTAGCCGTCACACAGCATGCTCCTCCATCCTGCCCGCCCAGCCCGAGGCCGCGCGCACTCCACCGTGGGGGCCCAGCCAATGAGCCACTTCCCTGCACTTCTGAAAGGGGATCCAGCTGGGAAGTCACAGGATCCCAGGAGGCAGCCCCTGAAGGGCAGCGGCAGCTGGGTGCCCGGCAGGGCTATTTGGGGCTTGTCTCGGGTTCTCTCCCTTCCCAGGCCCAGGCCTCATGCCCCTCCCAGGAGTGGGAGGAGGTAGCGTGATTCTTGGGGGTGTCATCAGTTGTCACAGGAACAAGACTCCACCTCCGCCCTGCCCCTCTAACCTCTGTTCCTGGCATGAGCAAGCTGCTCACAGTGGCCAGAGGCCAGCGAGGAGGGGAAAAGCACCAGACCACGTGCCCAGGAAGGCAAAGTGCACGCTTGGGGTGGGGTGAAGGCAGGACAGGCCAGCCCAAGGAGGTCACTCTGTGGGGTCACGTGCCCCACCAGGTGGGACGCCAGCCCGGGAGCTGTTCCCTGGGCCCATTCCCGAGCACTTGAGAACCACACTGTGCAAAGTTTGGGGATTCCGGGATCATAACCTCCACTTTGACAATAGCTCCCCAAGTGACCTTGGGGAAATCGGCTGTGGCACTCGGCCTCAGTTTCCTCCTACACAGGGGAGGAGGTAGCTCCTGCACAATCTCGGGGTACCCTGTGACCCATTCCATTGGGTAAGGAAGGCCTCCTTCCTCACGCTGCCACCCTGCGTGGACACAGGGACCTGGTCTGGAGTGAACTGTCCCGTAGGGGTGGGAACAGGCGGGAGTTGGAGTGGCTGTGAAGGGGGAGGAGGGGTCCGTTCCAGGGGAGATGGGGCCTCAGCTTCCCCAGGTCTCTGGGCGGAAGGGGCTGCTCAGCCAGGAAGCCCCACGTGGGGCCGCCCTCTCCCTCAAGACCCTCGTGCTTACACTTACATTTCGCCTCCTTCCAGTCTGTGGAGGTGCTCAGGTCCACCTTCGCCGCCATGGCCAGGGGGGCCCAAGTGCGCACCCCGGCTGTCCGCCCCACCGCCGCCGACCCCCACACCCCAACTCCCGCTGAGGTTTGCGCGCGGCGGCCGAACCCGCCCAGGGACGCCGGGGGACCGCACGCGCTGCTGCGGGTCCGCGGGGCACCCCCCAAGTGCCCGGGCCAGGGGCGCGGGGCGACCAGCAGCGGCGCCGCCGCGCGCAGCTGTGCCAGGCGGCCGGACACTCGGCTCTGCAGAGACATGAGCGGGCGGCGCGGGGCAGCTCTCCGCCCACTTGGACTCTATTTACGGTGCTCGGGAGTGTCTCTCCCTTATTTACTCTGGGACTGGGTGGCGACTGCCAGCCAGTGGCGACCTGCTCGGAGACGGCCGGCGGCGCGGCCAGAAAACCCGGGAGCGCCGCTGGGCACGCTGGAACTTGTAGTCCTGGACGCCGGGTGGGCCCACGCACTTGTATACACACGTGCGCGCCCGCCCCGGCTCCCAGTGCCGCGGGTGGAGCCACGCCCGAGCCCCTCCCACTTTCCCGTGGCCCCCGGGCGCCTGCCCCCGCTTCCCCGTGGCCTCGGCCCCCTCCAATTTCCTGGTTGGCTACGCCTCGGCTTCCCCCCAAGGGCTGAAGCCTCCGGGCTTTCCATGCAGTGTCGGCCCCCTCTGCCTCTCGGTTCCGCTGCGGAGCAGGCGCGCGGGGCGCTCCGTACTGAGTTGGGAGAGCGGAGCGCGGCTGCCGCGGTGCGGAGCGTTTTGCAGCCTCGGAGACCAGGGCTTGTCTCCCCACGGGTCCGCAGGGCACCGCCTCCACACCCCAGCCCGCTCTTCTAGGGATAGGTGCTATGAACGGGTAAATCCGGTTTAGGAAGTCCTACCCAGAGCCTCTGCCTCCTAATAGCCCCAGTGCCAAGGCTCGGCTGGAGCAGAATCTAGGACAGCTGAGGAGCTGAGAGTGGAAATAGTGGAATTTGGAGGCAGTACACTTGGGCTTCAAGTGGAATTCAAAAGGTGAAGAATTGGGGTGATGTTTTGTTTTGTTTTTCTTTTAGAGGCGGGGTTTCACCATGTTGGTCAGGCTGGTCTTGAACTCTGGACCTCAGGTAATCCGCCCGCCTCGGCCTCCCAAAGTGCTGGGATTACAGGTGTAAGCCACTGCACCCGGCCTATGTTTTCATATTTTTTCTTTTTTACAAAAACCATGAGGATGGATTTTTAAGTACTTTTATATGTTTTCCTGTACTATTAATCTTTATGATAAATATAATAATACAGGCCGGGCCATTATAATATAATGGATATAATAATATTGAACAGGTGCCTCACACCTGTAATCTGAGCACTTTGGGAGGCTGAAGCAAGAGGATTATCAGAGGCCGGGAGTTCAAAACCAGCCTGGGCAACATAGTGATACACCCCCGCCATCTCTACCCCGAGGAAAAAAAATGACTTTGGTGTGATTGGTAGTAGGTGCTCACCTCTAGTTCCAGCTACTCCAGAGGCTAAGGTGGGCAAGCACTTGGGCCCAAGAGTTCAAGGCTGCAGAGAGCTGTGATGGCACCGCTGCACTACAGCCTGGACAAGAGTGAGACCCTATCAAAAGTAATAATAATAATGAGTATATTTTAATACCCGGGGGAACAAGCCAGGGTTTTGGAGAAGGTTCCAGTACTAGTGTTGCTGCCCTGGGGTACCCTAGCCCCTGGGAGTCGAGCTCCTTGAGCTGTCAGTCAGGAATAAGAGAGTGGCTGGTTGCAAAGCTGCTCCTGTGTTCCAGGCCTCTGGCTCTGAGTGTGGCAATAACCCTGGCCAGCTGTGGGCAGATCCCTGACACGCTGTGGATGCAAATGGCATCACTGGGATGGAGACATGGGCTCAGCCTTGCGCTTCAGATGTTAAATCCACCCAAGACAAGATCAGCATAGACTTGCCAGCAGCAGGGTGGGCCATAATCAGTCTTGGGAGTGAGGGCAAAGGGGAGGCCAGAGGCCAGGAGGGAAGAGCCCACGGCCCCCAACATTCTAGGACCGCCAGCAAGGCCTGCATCTTCTGAAAACATCAGCAAGACATGGTTCAGGACGCAGGAGTCAGGCCCTGGGTCACCTCACCAGTTATAGCCCCTCCAGTCACTCAGAATAAAAGAAGGACCTTGCCAGCTGCAACCAGGACAACCATCTACAGGCACGAAGCCCCAGCTGTACTGAGCTAAGCCCTCTGCGTCCATTCCCGCTACCTCCATTAGCCCGTTACATCCTCAGCTCTCACCGCCTCTAGGCAGAGAGATGACTGGTCCAAGGTCAGCACAGCATCAGGATCAGAGCCCCGACTTGGGTCCAGGTCTGTTTGGTTCCCATCTGTGGTCTGGAAAGTGGTTATGCAGATGTCACTGATTGGTGAAATGAAACATGTGAGTGATGCTGTATATTCTCCATTGCTGCTGTACCATTACTTCAAATTCACTGGCTTCAATGACACACATTTAGTATCTTACAGTTCTGTAGGACAGAAATCTGATGTAGGTATCATTGGTCTAAAATCAAGGGGTCACCAGGGCCGTGTTCCTTTCTGGAAGCCCTAGCAGAGAGTCTATTTCATTGCCTTTTCTGATTTCCAGAGACCATCCACATTCTTTGGCTCAAGACCTCTTCCTCCATGTTCAAAGCCACCGCGGTTGCCTCTGAGCATTCTTCTGCAGTGGCATTTCCCTCTCATGCTCTCCATCTGGCTCTCTCTTCCATCTTCAGGGACCCTTGTGATTACATGGACCCACCTAGATAATCTGTGGTAATTTCTCTACTTAGCGGATTTGCTGCCTTCATTCCCCTTTGCCAGGTAATGTGACATATTACAGGTTGTAGGATGTGGAATCTTTGTAGGGCCGTTATTCTGCCCTGTGCAACCTCCTGGCAATGAGTAGGGAGGATTATGAGGCAGAGGCTGGGGCCCCAGCCATAAGAAAGTCTTGGCCGGGCCAGGTGTAGTGGTTCAAGCCTATAATCCCAGCACTTTGGAGGCTGGCGGGCAGATCACGAGGGCAATAGATTGAGACCATCCTAGCCAGCATGGTGAAACCCATCTCCACTAAAAATACAAATAATTAGCTGGGTATGGTGGTGCACGCCTGTAGTCCCAGCTACTTAGGAGGCTGAGGCATGAGAATTGCTTGAACCTGGGAGGCAGAGGTTGCAGTGAGCAATATAGCAAGACTCCATCTCAAAAAAAAAAAGTCTTGGCCAGGTGCAGTGGCTCACACCTGTAATCTCAGCACTTTGGGAGGCCGAGGCAGGTAGATCATGAGGTGAGGAGTTCGAGACCATCCGGCCAACATGGTGAAACCCCATATCTACTAGATACAAAAATTAGCTTGGTGTGGTAGCACGCACCTGGAATCCCAGCTACTCGGCAGGCTGAGGCAGGAGAATCACTTGAACCTGGGAGGCGGAGGTTGCAGTGAGCCAAGATCGTGCCACTGCACTCCAGCCTGGGTGACAGAGCAAGACTCCATCTCAAAAAACAAAAAACAAAGTCCTGGTGCTCAGGCTGGGCACAGTGGGTCATGCCTATAATCTCAGCACGTTAGGAGGCCAAGGCAGGTAGATCAATCACCTGAGGTCAGGAGTTCGAGACCAGCCTGGCCAACATGGTGAAACCCTATCTCTAATAAAAATACGACAACATAATCAGCCAGGTTTGGTGGCCTGAGCCTGTAATCCCAGCTACTCAGGAGGCCGAGGCAGAACCTGCAAAGCAGAGACTGCAGTGAGCAGAGATCACACCATTGCACTCCAGCCTGGGTGACAGAGTGAGACTCCATCTCAAGAAAAGGAAGTCTTGGTCCTCAACTAGAGGCTACCTTCCACCCAGCTATTGGGGAGACTGAGGTGGAAGAGGCCACGAGTTGGAGGCTGTAGTGTACTTTGAGTGTACCTATAAATAGCCATGGCACTCTAGTCTAGACAACATAGCAAGATCGCATCTCTAAAAGACAATTGAACAAAAATGATTAACTTAGAATTAATATAGAATAATTTCATTATCCTGATTGTTGTGATGGTTTCATAGATCCTTAGGTCAAACTCTCCACATTGTGGCTGGGCGTGGTGGCTGATGCCTGCAATCCTAGCACTTTGGGAGACCCAGCTGGGAGGATCGTTTGCACAATTCAACATCAGCCTGGGTAACATAGCAAGACATCATCACTACAAAAAAGGAATTTAAGAAAATTTAAAAACTAACCACATTGTGCATTTTTAATGAAAGCACTTTTTTTTTTACTGTGAACTCTGCAGAGAAGCAAATATGTGCAGTGTATTGTGTGCCAATTATGACTCAATAAAACTGTCAAAAAACCACAAGAAAAAATTTGTAGCCACCAGGCGCAGTGGCTCACACCTGTAATCCCACCAATTTGGGAGGCCAAGGGGAGTGGATCACCTGAGGTCAGGAACTAGAGAACAGCCTGGCCAACATGGCGGAACCCCATCTCTACTAAAAATACAAAAAAGAAAAAAAAATAGCTGGGCATGGTGGCACATATCTGTAGTCCCGGCAACTAGGGAGCTTGAGGCAGGAGAATCACTCAAACCTGGGAGGCGGAGGTTGCAGTGAGCAGAGATCATGCCATTGCACTCCAGCCTGGGTGACAGAGCGAGACTCCGTCTCAAAAAAAAAAAAAATATCAAGGCAGGTACAGTGGGTCACACCTGTAGTCCCAACTACTTGGGAAGCTCAATCGGGAAGATCACTGGAGTCCAGGAGCTGGAGGTCAGCCTGGGAAACGCAGTGAGATCCTGTCTCTACAAATAAATAAATAAATAACATGTATGTATGTATATATTTTGAGACAGAGTCTGGCTCTGTTGCCCAGGCTGGAGTGCAGTGGTGCAGTCGGGGCTCACTGCAACCTGGCCCCCCAGATTCAAGCAATTCTGCCTCAGCCTCCTGAGTATCTGGGATTACAGGCATGCGCCACCATGCCTGGCTCATTTTTGTATTTTTATTACAGGCAAGTTTTCACCATATTGGTCAGGTTGGTCTCAAACTCCTGACCTCAGATGATCCACCCACCTCAGTCTCCCAAAGTGCTGGGATTACAGGCTTGAGCCACTGCACCCGGCCAACAAACATGGATTTTTAAAAAAATTGTATCATGTTATTCGCCTGCTCAGAAATCTCCAAAATCCATGCCCTACATGGCCAGGCTGCTGAAGCTCCCTGGATGCCCACTATGTGCCAGTGCTACTGTTTCTTTTTGCTGGGATTCAGCTCTGTTCTCACACAGATAGTGAAGGTCCCAGTTAACAGCTCTCCGAGGTCTACTAGAGGCCTGGGTCACATGTGCAAGTGGTCCTGGGCAGGAAGCCGGATTTTGACACTGGTGAAGGAGGATATCTTCGTAGAATTTGAGCTAGACCTTTTGGAAAAAGTAAACTTTTGCCGGGTATAGAAGGTGTGTGTGTGTCAGGGGCATTCCAGGCAGAGGGACCCACAGAAGCAAAAGCGTGGAAGTCTGTGGAATGCTTAGTCTTCCACTGGGCCATAGGGTGTTGTCAGTTGAGGATTTTTAATGGAGAGGGGCTTTTGTGCAGAGAAAAGCTACCTACTGCTGCTTGTGTTTAAATTAATGCTGTATTTATTAAACGAATAAATTTTAAAAACTAGTTTTTCTTAAACATCCAAGTGTCATTTGTAAATCGTTTTCTATGTATAAGCCTTCTAATTTTTTTTAAAAAATAATAACAATTATGTTCACTTATTCTTTGATTAATATTTAATTAACTCATAAGTTCAACAGATTAAATTCTTCCAAAAATGAATGCCAATGACAAACTTAGGTAATTATCTAATAGATTTTAAACTTTATTTTACAGAGTTAAAGTAGCTGATCTCCCAAACACCTCAAGTTCCTAGCAGAAGGAAAAACAAGATTTACAAGGCCTTTTTTTTTCTTATCACTTAAGCAGCTCTTTTTCTTTTTTCCTTTTTTCAGAGATGGGGTCTACAGGGTCTGGAGCAATCATAGGTCACTCAGCCTTGACTTTCAGGGCTCAAGCGATCCTCCAGCCTCAGCCTCCTGAGCAGCTGAGACTACAGGTATATGCTACCATGCCCAGCTAATTTTTTTTTTTTTTGGTAGAGATGGGGTCTCACTGTGTTGCCCAGGCTGGTCTCAAACTCCTGGGCTCAAGCAATCTTCTTGCTTCAGCCTTCCAAAGTGTTAGGATTACAGGCATGTGCACTGTGCCCAGCCAAGCAACTCTTTATTATTTATTTATTTATTTTGTTTGTTTTTTTCAGACAGAGTCTCACTCTGTCGCCCAGGCTGGAGTGCAGTGGCCCGATCTCGGCTCACTGCAACCTCTGCCTCCCAGGTTCAAGCAATTCTCCTACCTCAGCCTCCCGAGTAACTGGGATTACAGGCGCCTGCCACCATGCCCAGCTAATTTTTGCATTTTTAGTAGAGATGGGGTTTCATCATATTGGCCAGGCTGGTCTCGAACTCCTGACCTCAGGCAATCTGCCTGCCTCAGCCTCCCAAAGTGCTGGGATTACAGGCGTGAGCCATTGCCCCTGGCTAAGCGACTCTTTTATACTAATAAACTTATAAATGTGGCAAATCAGTTATCTTAAATATTCAATACTGTTTCCGAACTTAGATCCTCTTAGACTGTCACGGTTATCTATTGCTTTGTAATAAGTCACTGAAAATTTACTGGCTTAAAATAACAACGGTTCTAAGTCAGCAGTTTGGGCTGGGCTAAGCTAGCTGGTTCATCTCTTGGTGTCACTGGGTCGCTCCTGCAGCTGAAGCTATAGTCATCTGACAACCCAACTGGGCTTGGGGGATCCAAGGTGGTCTCATTCACATGACTGATGGTTGGTGCTTGCTGTCAGCTGAGGCCCCTTGGCTCTGCTCCACATGGTCTCATTTTTCAAGATGGCAAAGTCATCCAGAGGAGCAGATACACCATCACAGCAGGGCTGAAGTTGCAGTGACACTTCACTGTGGCAGGACCACAGTATAGTTAGGGTTTTCCTGCCACTGGTTTGAGATTTAAGACTAGACCAGGACCCAGGAGAATTCTACCATATCTAAAGGGATCCCCAAATCCATGCCTCTCCCTGGGACTTAATGTTAATGACTGATTCATTACTGTTTCCTGTTTTCTTTTTTTTCTTTTTCTTTTTTCTGAGACAGAGTTTTGTTCTTGTTGCCCAGGCTGGAGTACAGTGGTGCAATCTCGGCTCACCGGGTTCAAGCAATTCTCCTGCCTCAGCCTCCCGAGTAGCTGGGATTACAGACGTGCACCATCACACCTCGGCTAATTTTTTATTTTTAGTATCGACGGGGTTTCTTCATGTTGGTCAGGCTGGTCTCAAACTCCCGACCTCAGGTGATCCACCTGCCTCAGCCTCCTGAAGGGCTGGGATTACAGGTGTGAGTCACCTCGCCCAGCCTCCTGAGAGTCTTTCGAGTGGCAGCTCTCCCTGATTTTTTCCTAGCCATCTTTCTATTTTTTATCGCCTCATTTGGGTTAGACGAACTCCAGCTCTCAGATTCTCCTGCCATCTTCTCTGTCTGATGACAATTTTGCATTCCACCCTCATCCAGAATGTACTACTCTCTTCATATTTCACTTTATTACTTGCCTATGTTTCATTTTACTATCCGTTTCATTGGCCATATTGTACAGTCATTATGTTGAGAGGTATATAAGGGAAGGATGGATTATTACAAGGTATTAAATGTCCAGAGGTTGTAGCTATAAACCAGGAGCCTGGAAAACAGACGATGCCCCTCCACCTGATTTTTATTTATTTATTTTTTTTTGAGATGGAGTCTCATTCTGTCGCCCAGGCTGGAGTGCAGTGGTGCAATTCCGGTCCACTGCCACCTCTGCCTCCCAGGTTCAAGCGATTCTCCTGCCTCAGCCTCCCGAGTAGCTGGGATTACAGGCACGTGCCACCATGCCCGGCTAACTTTTCTATTTCTGTACAGATGAGGTTTTGCAATCTTGGCCAGGCTGGTCTCAAACTCTTGACCTCAGATGATCCACCTGCCTCACCCTTCCAAAGTGCTGGGATTACAGGCGTGAGCCACCTGACCCAGCCTTTACCTGATGTTTGGCAGAGTGGTCTGAAGACCACATCGGCTATCTGGGAAAGGCCTCAGTGACGGCCAGATAGGTACTGAATGTTCTTATTCCATGCCACCTTCCCCAGGGGAAAGGCCTTAATGGGCCGGGGGTTTTGTCTCTGGAGCCAGCAGAGGGAGGGCTTCAGCTCCCCTACTCTGACTTCAGAGGACACCCAAGAAGGAGGTGGATACTTCAGGGGCATTTGGATTGAATTGCACAAAAACCTTTAAAAGTAATGTTTATTATAATACATTTTAACAACATAGAGATAAAGTAAAAAGTGAAAGCCAGCAGGGTGCTGTCGCTCAGGCCTGGAATCACAGTACTATGGGAGGCTAAGGCAGGAGGATTGCTTGAGCCTGGAAGTTTGAGACCAGCCTGGGAAGCATAGTAGGACCTGACTCCACAAAAAATAAAAATATTAGCTGGGCGTGGTGGTGCTCCTGTAGCCCCAGCTAATCCGGAGGCTGAGGTTAGAGAATTACTTGAGCCCAGGAGTTCAAGACTAGCCTAGGCAACATAGCAAGACCCCGTTTCTACTAAAACAAAACAAAACAAAACAAAAAAAGGTGAAAACCTTTGTTTGGGGCTGAATGGTGTCGTGTCTGCCTGTAGCTCAGGATGTGACTATATTTGCATACAGGGCCTTTAAAGAATTAATTAAGGCCGGGCACAGTGGCTCATGCCTGTAATCCCAGCACTGTGGGAGGCCCAGGCAGGCAGATCACCTGAGGTCAGGAGTTTGAGACCAGCCTGGCCAACATGGAGAAACCACATCTCTACTGAAAAATACAAAAATTAGCTGGGGCGTGGTGGTATATACCTGTAATCCCAGCTACTTGGGAGGCTGAGGCTGAAGAATCACTTCAACCTGGGAGATGGAGGTTGCAGTGAGCTGAGATCACGCCACTGCACTCAAGCCTGGGCGACAGAGTGAGACTCCGTCTCAAAAAAAAAAACAGGTAGAGATAATTAAGTTAAAATCAGCCCATTAGAGTGACCCTACTCCAGTCTGACTGGTGTTCTTTTTTTTGAGACAGAGTCTCAATCTGTCACCCAGCCTGGAGTGCAGTGGCAAGCTCTCAGCTCACTGCAACTTCTGTCTCCCAGGTTTAAGCAATTCTCACACCTCAGCCTCCCAAGTAGCTGAGATTACAGGCGTCCGCCACCACACCCAGTTAATTTTTTTATTTTTAGTAGATGGGGTTTCACCATGTTGGCCAGGCTGGCCTCAAACTCCTGACGTCAAGTGATCCACCTGCCTCAACCTCCCAAAGTGCTGGGATTACAGGCATGAGCCACCATGCCCAGCCTGACTGATAGACTTTTAAGAGGAAGGTTGGGGGCTGGGTGCAGTGGCTCATGCCTGTAATCCCAGCACTTTGGGAGGCTGAGGCGGGTGGATCACTTGAGGTCAGGAGTTTGAGACCAGCCTGGCCAACATGGTGAAACACCATCTTTACTAAAAAATACAAAAATGAGGCCAGGTGCGGTGGCTCGCGCCTGTAATCCCAGCACTTTGGGAGGCTGAGGTAGGTGGATCACGAGGTCCGGAGTTTGAGACCAGCCTGGCCAGCATGGTGAAACCCCGTCTCTACTAAAAATGCAAAAAAATTAGCTAGGCATGGTGGCACACACCTGTAGTCCTAGCTGCTGGGGAGGATGAGGCAGAGAATTGCTTGAACCTGGCAGGTGGAGGTTGCAGAGGGCCAAGATCATGCCACTGCACTCCAGCCTGGGCGACAGAGTAAGATGCCATCCAAAAAAAAAAAATTAGCCGGGCGTGGCAGTGCTCAGCTATAATCCCAGCCACTTGGGAAGCTGAGGCAGGACAATCACTTGAACCTGGGAGGTGGAGATTGCAGAGAGCCGAGATCTGGCACTCCAGCGTGGGGGAGAGAGCAAGATTCCATCTAAAGAAAAAAAAAAAAGAGGAAAGTTGGACACACAAAGAGACACTAAGGATGCAGGAGTGCAGAGGAGGGACCATGTGAGGCTGCAGGAAGAAGGCGGCCGTCTGCCTGCCACAGAGAGAGGCCTCAGAGGAAACCGTACCTGCTGACGCCTCGAACCTGGGCTTGCAGCCTCCAGAACTGTAAGAAAACACATTTTTGTTGTTTAAGCCACCCCGTCTGTGGCATTCTGTTATGACACCCCGAGCAAACTAACACAGCCACCGCCTCCCTGTTCCCAGTCCACAGAGGTAATTCCTTTAGCTGTTGGCTATGTATCCCCCTAGATTTTCCCCATGCATGTATAATCATATGTGAAGAAGTATACACATCATTTTATTTTTACAAAAATGGGATTCAGCCATACACACGGTTCTACAACAGTGTCTGTGGAATGCTTTTTTTTTTCCTCCCAACACTTCTGACACCAAATGTGTGGTTTCTTTTTCCACACCAACCAATTCTCCAACACCATCTGGGTGTCCTACAATTGAATCCATTCTGATACTCTCAACCTGGAGTCAGCATCTGATCCCACACGTTAAGTGCCCAGTCCCACAAGACTGCCCCCACTTCAAACTCCAGGAGCAAGTCCTGGGCCCCCCATACTTCTGACATATGAATTGGGGGTTCCCGTGACCCCCTCCTCAGGTTTAATAATTTGCTATAAAAGTCCAGGTACGATGGCTCATGCCTGTAATCCCAGCACCTTGGGAGGCCGAGGCGGGTGGATCACGAGGTCAGGAGTTTGAGACCAGCCTGCCCAATATGGTAAAACCCCGTCTCTACTAAAAATACAAGAAAACTTAGCTGGGCGTGGTGGCAGACGCCTGTAATCCCAACTATTGGGAGGCTGAGGCAGGAGAATCACATGAACTTGGGAGGTGGAGGTTGCAGTGAGCCAAGATCGTGCCACTGCACTCCAGCCTGATGACAGAGTAAGACTCCATCTCAAAAAAAAAAAAAAGTAATTTGCTAAAAGAGCTCACAGAACTCAGGAAAACAGTTTACTTACTTTTTTTTTTTTTTTTTTTTTTTGAGACAGAATGTCTCTGTCTGGAGTACAGTGGTGCTCACTGCAGCCTTGACCTCCTGGGCTCAAGCAATCCTCTTACCTCAGCCTCCTGAGTAGCTAGGACTACAGGCATGTGCCACTGCACTCAGCCTTACTTACTATTGCTGGTTTATTATAAAGGATACAAGTTCAGGAACAACCAGACAGAAGACATGCAGAGGGCAAGGCGTGGAGGGCGGGGTGAAGAGCCTCCAAGTCCTCTCGGGTTGCGCCACCCTCCCAGCACCTCCATGTGCTCTTCTGAGCCCTGCCATTCAGGTGTTGTTTTTTGTTTTTTGTTTTTGAGATGTAGTTTTGCTCTGTCACCCAGGCTGGAGTGCAGTGGTGCAATCTTGGCTCACTGTGACCTCTGCCTCCCACCAGGGTCAAGCGATTCTCCTGCCTCAGCCTCCTGAGCAGCTGGGATTACAGGTATGTGCCACCACACCTGGCTCACTTTTGTATTTTTGAATTTATTTTTGTTGAGACGGAGTCTCCCTCTGTCACCCAGGCTGGAGTGCAGTGGTGTGATCTCGGCTCACTACAACCTCCGCCTCCTGGGTTCAAGCGATTCTCCTGCCTCAGCCTCCCAAGTAGCTGAGACAACAGGCGCACGCCACCAGTCCTGGCTAATTTTTGTATTTTTAGTAGAGACAAGTTTCACTATGTTGGCCAGGCTGGTCTCGAACTCCTGACCTTGTGATCTGCCCTCCTCGGCCCTCCCAAAGTGCTGGGATTACAGGCATGAGCCACTGCACCTGGCTTATTTTTGTATTTTTAGTAGAGACAGGGTTTTACCATGTTGGCCAGGCTGGTCTTGAAATCCTGACCTCAGGTGATCCACCTGCCTCAGCCTCTCAAAGTGCTGGGGTGACAGGCATGAGCCACTGCGTCTAGCCTCATTTAGGAGTGTTATGGCGGCTTCATTATATAGGTATAATTAATTAACTCCATCTCCGCCTCATCTTCCGTTCCCAGGGTTCGAACCCTCTAATCACTTGCTGGGTTCCCCTGGCTACCACCCTCATCCTCCAAGAGTCACCTCATTAGCATAAACTCAGGTATGGCTGAAAAGGGCTCATTATGAGTAACAACCCCTCCATCACTCAAGAAATTACAGGCATTTCAGGAGCTCCGTGCCAGGAACTGGAAGTGAAACCCAAATATGCATACTTATTATATCACAATATCACAACTGCTAACTTTTTTCATTCTACCATATGTCACTGCCATGTCAATATCTACCCAAATGTTGTTTCTTCACACTTGCCAATATCCCATCCTATGGAGGTAGCATCATGTTTTCCAGTATCCTCCATGGTTGGACTCAAGTGGTTTCCATCCCTTTTGCTGACCCAGACAGTGCTATGTTAGACATCCTGTGCCACCAGGGTGCAGTCACCCGTGGGAAACATTCCTAAGAGCGTAATCACTTCTGTGTTCTCAATAGCTATTGCTAAGCATACCTTCCCACCGGCGCTGTAGGAGAGGCACATATACCACCCATGCACACACATGCACACTCTCCACCACTTGGAATTTCTCAACAAAGGTGCTGGAAAGGAGACTGGGGTTGGGCCATTTAGATCTGAGGGGCTACAACTATTTGGCTCGAAAAGAATAAGCAGGATAGGGAGTGAGGAAGTCCAGAGGGAAGGTCTGAGGGGACTCCCAGGGCAGCAGAGCGTGACTAGTTCCATTGGCTCATTTGACAAACACAAAGCGCTGGGCCAGGCGCGGTGGCTCACGCCTGTAATCCCAGCGATTTGGGAGAACGAGGTGGGCAGATCATGAGGTCAGGAGATCGAGACCATCCTGGCTAACACAGTGAAACCCATCTCTACTTAAAATACAAAAAATTAGCTGGGCGTGGTGGTACATGCCTGTAGTCCCAGCTACTCAGGAGGCTGAGGCAGGGGAATCGCTTGAACCCGGAAGGCAGAGGTTACAGTGAGCCGAGATCACGCCACTGCACTCCAGCCTGGGAGACAGAGTGAGACTCTGTCTCAGTAAAAACAAAAAAGACAAACACTAAGCACTGACAATGCCCTGGGCTCTGCACTGGGGCCAGCACACGGCAGTCGACACATGGGAGTCATATCAGAGAGTGCTCGGATCAGCGGGCTGGGGTGGCTGGAGGGGAGCAGGTGCAACAATCACTAGCATGACACTGGCTCACGAGAATCCCTGAGAATTTCTGCCATACATGGAGAGGGGGAAAGTACAGGAAAAAACCCCTGAGGGTGACTGTTCTGGTACCTACTGCTGTGGAACAAATGAGCTTAAGCAACCTTGCTTTTCTGGCTGGAACAACAGCTATTTAATTCTATCTCAAGATTTTGTGGGTCAGGGCTCTGCTAGGTGATTCTTCTGCTCCATGTGTCCTCCACTTGGGTCACTCGGTGAGATTCACTGGAGACTGGGCTGGGCTAGAGGGCTCAAGACAGCTGCCTTCACGCACCTGGAGCCCATGCTGTATTGCAGAACAGTTGGCTTGCCACAAGGCTAGCTTGGGCTTCCCCACACCATGGTGGCCTCAGGGCACTCAGACTTCTTCAGTGGCAGCAAGGGCTCCAAGAGAGTGTGCCCCAAGAAACAGGAAGTGGAAGCTGCCAGTTTTATAAGGCTTGGAACCTGCAAGATGTTATTTCTATTGTAGTCCATAGGTCAGAGTAATCCCAAGTCCATGGAATTCAAGGGGAGGGAACACAGACCTCCCACCTTGCAATGAGAGAGGGGTGTCGAGTATGTGCTATCTTTTATCTCCCACAGTGACCCTTGAGATCTTTCTTGCCATTGGATGTCACGTTATGTGCTGTGGTCAGTTTCAATCTGCCTGTCACATAGCAGGTTACACCCTTGAGCCTCAAGCTCAGGCATGCAAGAACTTCTGTGTTTTCTATTAATATTTCTTTCCCTTAGCTCTATTGACATTTGGAGCCAAGTAACTGTGATGGCTATTCTGTGCCTTGTAGGGTGTTTAGCAGCAGCCCTGGCCACTATAGCACGTGCATGCACACGCACACTCACACACACACTCAGTTATGATAACCTAAAATGTCTCCAGACATTGTTAAAGGACAGCTGGGGACACCCTGGCTGAAAACCATTGCCTCAGCTGGGCACTGTGGCTCATGCCTGTAATCCCAGCACTTTGGGAGGCCGCAGCAAATGGATCATCTGAGGTCAGGAATTCAAGACGAACCTTGCCAACATGGCGATAACCCATCTCTAGTAAAAATACAAAAATTAGCTGGGTGTGGTGGTGCATACCTGTAATCCCAGCTACTAGGGAGGCTGAGGCAGAAGAATTGCTTGAACCTGGAAGGCAGAGGTTGCAGTGAGCCGAGATTGCATCATTTCACTCCAGCATGGGTGACAGAGGGCGACTCTGTCTCAAAAAAACAAAAAACCAGAAAACCATTCCCTTGGGATCACCTTGTTCTGACTCTAAGCCACCAGAGCGGTGAGGAAACCATTCCCTTCCCAGTCCATGGGGACCTTAACCCTTGGGAAGGGCTCTGATCTACTGTATGCCATGGCTGCCACAGAGTTGTCCTCACCTCAGCAGTCCCCTGAAATATAGAGTCTCTCCTCCTGCACCCCAACCCAACCCCTGCCTTGTGGGGGATATGCTGGGTGCCCATGCTGGGGGGGGCCACTTGTAGGGTGTCTTAGAACATTTTCACCCCTGATTCTGGCCATCTACTAGCCCAGGGAGCAACACTCCTTCCTCCCGACACCCTGAGGGGGTACTGGGGGTCTGCATCCAGCTGACAGAATTAGCTGATGGAGTGGATGTGGACTGTGAAAGAGATGAGTCAAGAATGCCTCTGGCCAGGCGTGGTGGTTCAAGCCTGTAATCCCAGCACTTTGGGAGGCCAAGGTGGGTGAATCACAAGGTCAGGAGTTGAACACCAACCTGACCAAGATGGTGAAACCTTGTCTCTACTAAAAATTTAAAAATTAGCTGGGCATGGTGGCACTCGCCTGTAATCCCAGCTACTTGGGAGGCTGAGGCAGAGAATTACTTGAAGCAGGGAGATGGAGGTTGCAGTGAGCCGAGATTAGGCCACTGCACTCCAGCCTGGGCAATAGAGGGAAACTCTGTCTCAAAAAAAAAAAAAAAAAAAAAAAATGGCCAGGCACGGTGGCTCACGCCTGTAATCCCAGCACTTTGGGAGGTCGAGGTGGGTGGATCACGAGATCAAGAGATCGAGACCATCCTGGCCAACATGGTGAAACCCCATCTCTACTAAAAATACAAAAAATTAGCTGGGTGTGATGGTGCACGCCTGCAGTCCCAGTTACATGGGAGACTGAGGCAGGAGAATGGCTTGAACCCAGGAGGCAGAGGTTGCAGTGAGCTGAGATCGTGCCACTGCACTCCACCCTGGCAAGAGACTAAGACTTCATCTCAAAAAAAAAAAAAAAAAAAAAATGCTTCCACAGTTTTCAGCCTGAGGCGCTGGAAGAATAATGATGCCCTTGGCAAGAAGAAGCCAAGGGCGGGCGGGGTTGGGAGGGAAATTAGGAGTTCTGAATTGAGCACCCTGGGAAGTCCGTCAGCCATCCAAACGAAGATGTCAAGACAGCAGCTGGATAGATAAGTCTGGGACTGGGGGTTGAGATCTGTGCTGAGGATAGAATTACGGGAGTCATCTGAGATGGCAGTTATAGCCATGAGACTGGCTGGATCTCCCACTGAGGGAGGTGTGGATAGCAAGGCCCAGGACTGGGCTCCAGGGTTCTCTGATTAATAATTATTAGATAATAATTATCATTTTATTCCTTGAAGCATCTGGCACAGTGCCTGGCTCTATACAAGTCCTCGAAATTGGACAGAACTCTACAGTACTTTATTTTCCCCACTAATGAGGATGCCAATTCTATCTTAGCAGAAGAGCTACAAGTTACGATTAGTTACATAGGAAATTAAGAGATTTCTTAGGAATTTCAAACAAAAATTCCAGGTTCTCAGATCCCAAATTCTGAGCTGCAATTCCTCCCCAACCCCTACTCCCACCTATGCTAAGATCCAGCTCTGTTAGTTTGTCTCAGAGAATTTTAAAGTTGCGAATTTACTCTGCTGCGACTCAGTCACCCTCACTGTCCCTTCAGTGCCACTGCTGCAAGAACTCCAGCCTTCACGTTGACTCCAGACACAGCCTTGCCATGTCTCTGCCTACCCTTGACTGCAGCAGCACTGAAATAGCAGCATGAATCACTAGGGACGTCACATGATTCCCAGGCCAGGATGCAGCTGTGGCTGGTGATCCTGTGTTCCAGGGACCCGGGACGAAGACCCTGGCCGGCCAGAGTGGCTGCCTCCCTCACCTCCTCCGAGTCCACCAAGGGGCTTGGAGAAGACTGAGTTGGTAGAAGTTATAAGAGCTAACACTTCTGGGTGTTCAGAGGTGGCTTTAACGAAACATTAAAGCATCTTAAACATCGGGGATCCCATTTGTGATCTTTCTAAAGGCCCACACCTCATTTTTTGTGTGTTTCTTTTCTCAAAGCAAGCTCTCAAATGTTCATAAGCTTCAGGTCTGACAAGACTCAAGTCCAACCCGGGAGGATTATATTGCTCAATCTGCATACTAACCTTGGGAAGTCAAGGGCACTTCATCCTCCCCACCTTCACCTCGTCCCCACCTTATAGATGAGGACACTTAGAGCACAGAAAAGCCTTCCTTAAGTTTCTTGAAAATTCTAGGTCAGGGCCAGGAGTGGTGGCTCACCCCTGTATAATCCCAGCACTTTGGAAGGCCAAGGCCAGGTGGATCACTAGAGGTCAGGAGTTTTGAGACCAGCCTAGCTAACGTGGTGAAACCCCATCTCCACTAAAAATACAAAAAAAAAAAAAAAAAAAATTAGCTGGGCATAGTGGTGAGTGCCTGTAATCCCAGCTACTTGGGAGGCTGAGGCAGAAAAATTCCTTGAACCCAGGAGGCAGAGGTTGCAGTGAGCTGAGATAGCACCACTGTACTCCAGCCTGGGCAACAGAGACTCTGTTCCCCAGCCAAAAAAAGAAAGATAAAAAGAAAATTATGAATTTGCCCTGGCCTCAGGATCTTTGCCTCTTCTGTTGCCCCCAGGTTTCTCCTCGTCCCATCTCTGGCGACCTTCCCTAACCACTCACCTCTGGGAGTGCCTCCCTTCACTGCCTCCCAGGTCATATCTGTGCCTTGTCTTTTGTGTTCTCTGTAGCACTCACTCTTGAGAATTATCATTTGTGCAGCGATTTTGATTTAATAAATCCACATAGTGCTTATTTCACAGCCAGGCACTGTTCTTTTTTTTTGGGGGGGGGCGGGGGGCGGAGGAGATGGAGTCTTTCTCTGTCCCCTAGGCTGGAGTGCAGTGGTATGATCTTGGCTCACTGCAACCTCTGCCTGTGGGTACAAGCGATTCTCTTGACTCAGTCCCTGAGTAGCCGGGACTGCAGGCGTCCACCACCACACCTAATTTTTGTATTTTTAGCAGAGACAGGGTTTCTCCATGTTGGCCAGGCTGGTCTCAAACTCCTGACCTCCGGCGATCCCAGGCACTGTTCTTGACAGGTTCTAGGTGCTTCACAAATATTAAATCATTTAATCCTCACAACTACTATGACATCAACACTTTTTAATCCCCATTTTAAGATGGAGACAATGGAAATACAGAGAGGTTGTGCAAGTTGCTTGAAGTCACACAGCTGACAGTTTAGGTATCATCTGTTTCATAGAAAAGCTTCATCTGGGGCTGCCCTGGTCACTGCTACAGCCTTGCACCCACAGCAGTGCAACACACACTGCAGGATTCTAAGAAAGCTGTGTGGGAAATGGGACCCGGCCACTCAGAGAGGCTGCTGGGGAGAAGATGGACGCCTGGAAAGGCCACTGCTGGTCAGGTGGGCAGCAGTGTGGTGGCCTGGAGACAGTGCCAAGAAATGAAAGGTGTCCTTGACAGAATGGATGTTGATGAATAACAGAGGAGGCCAAGGACTGGGGAGAACCCCTGACCCCACTTCCCTTCATGCTCCCTCCAAAATGCATCCAGAACCCAACTCCTGTCTCCTCCTCTGCTCCCACCCTGGCCCATGCCACCATCCCAGCTCCCTGGGATAACTGCAACAGCCTCCTAAGAGGTATCCCTGCTCTCACCCTCCCCTCTTCCTCCACACAGCAGCCACACAGATCCTGAGAAAACTAAGATCATGTCACTTCTTTGCTCAAAACCTGCCAGTGTGTTTGGAAGTGGCAAAGGCCTCTAACCCTGCAGGACCTGGCCCCTGCTGCTTCTCAGCAGCTGTGCCTCCTGCCATCCTGGCCACTCCAGGGCAGCTCCCACCCCAGGGCCTTTTCACTGGCTATTCCATGGGCCAGTAAGGTTCTCCCCTACATTTCCATGGATCTCACTTCCTTGCTATCTTCATCTTTTCTCACCATGCCCACTATTGAAAATGCAACACCGCTGGGCACGGTGGCTCACGTCTGTAATCCCAGCACTTTGGGAGGCCGAGGTGGGCAGATCACTTGAGGTAAGGAGTCTGAGATCAGCTGGCCAACATGGTGAAACCCCATCTCTACTAAAAATACTAAATTTAGCCAGGCATGGTGGTGCACACCTGTAATCCCAGCTACTTGGGAGACTGAGGAAGGATAATTGCTTGAACCAGGGAGTCAGAGGTTGCAGTGAGCCGAGATCACACCACTGTACTCCAGCCTGCACTCCAGACAGAGGGAAAGTTTAAGACCAGCCTGGACAACACAGCGAAATCTGTCTATACAAAAATTAGCCGGTCGTGGTGGTGGCTGCCTGTAACCCCAGCTACTTGGGAGGCTGAGGTGGGAGGATGGCTTGAGCTCAGGAAATCGAAGCTGCAGTGAGCTGTGATGGAGGCAGGAAGGAGGTGGGCAAGGGACAGGACGGCAAGGGGTGGAAAAGGAAGAGAAGAGGAGGCAGACGGTTAGATTACACAGGCCCTGAACTCAATCCTAACGCCTCTCAAGACTTTCAAGCAAGAGATTACCAGGTTTGTGCATCTGCTGCAACTTGGCTGCAGTGTCCAAAATGGGTGGGACAGGTGGGATGAAAGATGAGGCTTTGTAGACAAGCTACTGGCAGAGAGGACACACTTTAAACCCTGGGAAGATAGCATTACCCAGAGACGGGGAAGGACGAGGACACTGCAGGGCCCAAGACCATCACCAGACCCGAGTCATGCGGCTCTTTTGTTCTAGGAACCACAGCTGACCCGAGAAGCAATAGCAGCATTTTCACTCCGCAGGTGTATCTCTTCCACACTTTGAGGTGCCTGCCTGCCTCTGACTTCTGGGGCTGGGATTTAAGGCCCTACTAGGCCATAACTCGCCCGCCAATAGGGGGTCAACTACCTGATTCAGCTCTTCGTCTCCTTCACCCCTTTATATCGGACTCACGAGGGCTGGGGGGCAGCTCCCTTTTGTTAAGTGCTTCCCGCGTGCTAAACACCGCATGAATTCCCCTTGGCCCTACAGGACGAAACGATCCGCGCGCGGGCTCAGAGAGGGTATGCGGTCCACTGAGGACGCCCAGCGGGACAACCGGGCTCGCAGCGGTGAGATCCCCGGCCTGTCCAGCTCAAGCCCCCGGCGCCCTCGCGGCATTTCTAGAACATTCAGAACCTAACAGCCAGGATGCAGGAGGGCCGGGCCCGAGGTCGGAGCGCTGGACAGCACGGGCAGCTGGCGGTCCAGGGCCAGGAAGCGCCCACCGGCAGGGACCCCCATCCCGATACGCGGGCGAAGGGCTGGGATCCTGTGCCGCTGGCGATCCCGGGGACCGCCTGGGACTCGCTGCCCTCGCGACCCAGAGGAAAGAAACTCGGAGAACCCACAGCCGCCGGAGCCACAGTAGAGTCTGCCTGCGGCCGGGACTGCTATACTCAACCAGCGGGGCAAAACCCGGCCTTTTGAAGGACAGCAATTTAAACCAATCGGCGCAAAGGGCTAGCAACCCTCTGCCCAATTGGAATTTCTCTCATTCTAAAGGCGGTTCCTACATGGAGTCCGGCAGCCCAATGGGAGAGGTGGAAATTTCCAGAACGAACAGGACCAATGGGCGCGGCCAGCGCGGACAGGATTGGCAGAGCAAAAAACCAATCCGTGTCGCAGAAGTCCGCTCCGCCCTCCATTCGTAGAGCCTGAGATGGGTGGGGTTTATAGAGGAGGGAGCAATCCAGAGGTGAGGGGGCGGTAGGGTTGAGGGAATTACTCCCCGCTGTCCAATGAAAGGGAAGCAGAGATGATGGGCTGAACCTCAATCCAATAGTAAAGCAGCACAGAGAGCCCCTAGAAGAACTCGACCAGTGAGCAGGCGAGGAAGGGGCGGGAGCCGGGGTTCCCGGCAGCTTCTAGTAGGTTCCAGAAGGCGGCGCGTGCGGTTGGTAACGCGGAGCGGACGGATTCGATTCAACGGGGTTCCGGGCTGCGCTGCGCTATGGAGCAGGTGAAGGGGGAGGGGCGGGCTAAGGCTCCGAGACCGCTCGGGGACCGGCGGAGGCCAGGCCGCGGTAGGGGGCGGGGCGGGTGACGGATCGAGGCGACCGGAGAGGGGTGCTGGGGCCGGACGGAGCTGCGGCGGGGAGGCGAGGGTGTGAGGGCCGCGGCCGGCGGGCGGGAGCGGGGTCTGTAGCGAGGCCGGGCCGTGGGGATCGCCCATCACCTCTTGGTTGGTTGAGGAGGGCCGGGAGGAGGCCCCAGCTCGTGAGTCCGGCCGGCGGCGGGAAGAGGGGCAGCCGGCGGGCCGTAAAGGCGTCCCGAGGGGCGGCTGGAAGCCGAGCAGGGGACGGTTGTGGGCCGCACGGGGCGGGGTGGAGGTGGGCGAGGGGCCGGGGTCCGCACCCGCGAGGTCGTCCTTCGGGAGATCGGAGACGGCCGACGGAGAAACCGCTCGGACTGGCCACGAGCAACTTGGACGGATCCAGGGAGCGGGGACGGGACTACACTGGGAGTCGCCGAGGGTCGTAGCAGCCTGGGACCCAGTTGGGGCAAATTCTACTCTTCAGGGTGGGAGAGTGTTGAGCGGGTGTTCGAGGAGCTCCCCGCTGACTGCCTGATGCGGGAAGGGGAGGGTGCCACAAAAGTCCTTGGAACGAATTCCATCTGTGCCCGTGTTTTACAAATGTATTGCGGCACCCCCTCCCCTTCTCGTATGCTTGTGTGTGATTGTCGAGTGACCGAGGACTGACACTTCCGAAAGGTGGGTTTTTGACCACGCGAGGGAATTCGTGGTTGTAGACAATTTACACTACAGAGATCAGCAGCTGGAAGTTATAGGCCTCCATTGAGCATTTGGGGGGCCGAGTATGAAGCGGCTGCTGCTTGCTTTCAGTGACTTGGTTATGTCCTCAGTAGCTTGTGGTTGTGAAAGGCCTATAGATTTTGTTCCATTGGAAGCTGTCATTGAGCTGTAATGATTCATCGGAAGAAAAAGGACAAAACAGCTCACTTTTTTTGGTGTGAGGCAGAGCTGAGCCCTTTGGTCTCCTGTAGCAGTTGGTTCTTTGAGCAAAACTCGAGCTTCCTTGCTGTGTTAAAAGACTAGAAATGAAGTTTAAACTTTTTGTTGCCCATGTAATAGTAAAGTTGTATCTAGGGTTAAATGGCCTGTAGTGTAGGGGAGGAAAGATTTCGGGAATAAGACATTGCTCTTTTAAGAAAATATGTCAGCTGGGCGCGGTGGATCACGCCTGTAATCCCAGCACTTAGGGAGGCTGAGCCCAACAGATCACCTGAGGTCAGGAGTTTGAGACCAGCCTGGCCAACATGGTGAAACCCTGTCTCTACTAAAAATACCAAAAAAAATTAGCTGGGTTTGGTGGCACACACCTGTAATCCCAGCTACTCGAGAGGCTGAGGCAGGAGAATCGCTCAGTCCAGGGAGTTGGAGGTTGCAGTGAGCTGAGATCGCGCCACTACACTCCAGCCTGGCAACAGAGTGAGACTCAGTCTCAAAAAAAAAAAAAAGAAAGAAAGAAAGGATCTCTTCCTAATGTTACCAAATTTTATTTTTTAGAGACAGGGTGTGGTTCTGTGGCCCAGGCTGAAGTGCACTGGCAGGATCGTATAGCTCACTGCAGCCTTAAATTCTTGGCCTCAAGTGTTCCTCCTGCCTCAGCCTCCTGAGTAGCTGGGCACACCAGCACCACAACTGTCTAATTTCTAAATTTTTTGTAGAGGTGGGGGTTTCGCTATGTTTCCCAGGCTGCTCTTGAATTTCTGGGCTTAGGCAATCCTCCAGCCTTGGCCTCCCACAGCGGTAGCACTAGGATTACAGGTGTGAGTCACCTTGCCTGAACTTAAAATGTTTGTTTGTTTTTAAATCACTCCACCCATTATAGAAGTGTATGTACAAGTAGATAGTCAACAAATATTTCACTAAACTCACTACTGCTAACTGATGTGGTTTCTGTACAGATGACCTGCCATTTAACCCCAGGTGTATTTGGGCCCACTGTCTTGAAACCATTACTGAAAATAAACTCGCAACTTCTCTACCTTTTGTTTTCATTTTCAACTGTCAAGTTTGTATTTCAGTTTAGAAAATACTCAAGTTGGGCCAGCCCGATGGCTCACACCTGTAATCCCAGCACTTTGGGAGGCTGAGTGAGCAGATCTCGTGCTCAGGAGTTCGAGATCAACCTGGCCAGCCTGGTGAAACCCCATCTCTACTAAAAATGCAAAAAAAAAAAAAAAGAATTAGCCTGGCATGGTGGTACATGCCTGTAGTCTCAGCTACTTGGGAGGCTGAGGCAAGAGAATTGCTTGAACCTGGCAGGCGGAGGTTGGAGTGAGCTGAGATTGTGCCACTGCACTCCAGCCTGTGTGACAGAGCAAGACACGGTCTCAAAAAAAAAAAAAAAAAAGATACTCAAGTTGGACAGATTTTGAGTATTAAAGCTTGTAATGTTTTTTAGTAGGGGCCTTTCAAATAAATCCCACAATGATACACTTCTTCCATTTAACCCAGCACAGGCATACGGCTGTGTAACACATTCAGCAAAACAGTATTTACTGCTATGTGCACTGTGTGCTGGTATTTTTTGTCCCACTTGGTCTTTTAAAATGCTGGTCATAACCTACGAAATTGATTTCCTGACCCACTGCCGGTCACTACTCTGTTTGAAAAATGCTTTTCTAAAGGATAGACAGGAACTTCACCAGCTGCCTCTTGACACCACTTGAGTTTTGTTAACTCCTTGTCTTCTGGCCTCCATCTTGGGCTCTAGGATTTTTTATCCCATTTGCTTAATTTGGCAGGTCCCTTCTGCCCTTCCCTAAGGTCTCTGATTGATGGAAGTTTCTGATCTCTCTATTTCAGGTTTCCAAAATCATTTCTCTTTTTTTTATTTTGAGACAAGACTCTCACTCTTTTCCCCCAGGCGAGAATGCAGTGGCGCGATCTTGGCTCACAGCTACCTCCACCTCCCAGGTTCAAGCAGTTCTTCTGCCTCAGCTTCGCAAGTATCTAGGTCTACAGGCATGCACCACCACATCCGGCTAATTTTTATATTTTTAGTGGCGGTGGGGTTTCACCATGCTGCCCAGACTGGTCTCAAACTCCTGACCTCAGGTGATCCACCCACCTCGGCCTCCCAAAGTGCCGAGATTACAGCCTAACATCGTTTCTCTTAACAAAATTATTTCTTGCATCAATTTACTGGGTCATGGGTGGATAATACATATAATGAGTTAGTAACTTTGGTGACATAGCTCCATCTCACAGAATGTTTACCTCTTAAAGGGATCCTTTGGCCTGGTGTGGTGATTCACCTTTGGGAGGCTGAGGCAGGAGGTTGCTTTAGGCCAAGAGTTTGAGACAAGCCTGGACAATATGGTGATACGCCATCTGTACCACACACACACACACACACACACACACACACACACACACACAAACACACACAATACAATATGGTGATACGCCATCTGTACCACACACACACACACACACACAAAATTTAGCCAGGCCTGGTGACACACGCCTGTAGTTCCAGCTACTTAAAAGGCTGAGTCAGGATTGCTTGAGTCCAGGAGCTCAAGGTTACAGTGAGCTATGATCATGCTGCTGCACTCCAGGCTGGGTAACGGAGTGAGATGCTGTCTTAAATACAGCTGGGGTCTCTGGCTTATGCCTGTAATCCCAGCACTTTGGGAGGCCGAGGTGGGCAGAACATGAGGTTAGGAGTTTAAGACCAGTCTGGCCAACATGGTGAAACCCCATCTCTACTAAAAATACAAAAGTTAGCAGGGTGTGGTGGTGGGTGCCTATATTCCCAGCTACTCAGGAGGCTGAGGCAGGAGAATCACTTGAACCCAGGAGGTAGAGGTTGCAATGAGCTGAGATCACACCATTGCACTCCAGCTTGGGTGACAGAGCAAGACTATGTCTTAAAATAAATTAATGAATGAGTGGAGCTTCTTGAGGGGTCCCTGCCCTCAGGTAGGCTTTTATGAGGCAGCTCAGTAAGGATAAGCCCTTTAGTGAGGACCCTGTTCTGACAGGGCCAAGGCTTGCCTCTCTTTTTAAAACTGCTGTATCCCACCAGGCGCAGTAGGTCACGCCTGTAATCCCAGCACTTTGGGAGGCCGAGGCAGGTGAATCACCTGTGGTCAGGAGTTCGAGACCAGCCTGACCAATATGGTGAAACCCTGTCTCTACTAAAATTTAAAAAATTAGCTGGGCGTGATAATGTGCGCCTGTAGTCCCATCTACTCGGGAGCCTGAGGCAGGAGAATTTCTTGAACCCAGGAGTGGAGATTGCAGTGAGATACTGCATTCCAGCCTGGTGACAGAGTGAGACTCCATCTCAAAAAACAAAAAAACTCCTGCTGTATCCCTATTTCTTGCATTCTAAATGTTTGAGAAGGGAGAGGTTTCAATCACAACAGTATTTCTTTATCCTCCATCCTCTTTGTAATGTAATATTTAAGCATGGCAAGAATCAATTTGGGGGCTAGCTTGACTCTTACCCATTAATGAACATTTATATATCGTGTGGTGACATGTTGCCACAGCAGGACATGGAAACCGGTTCTTCTCTAATGAGAAGACATGGTAACCACGCCATAGGCAAGCTTCTTGCCGCTCCTAAGAAAGAGAAGTCTCCCTGCAATCCCACAGCCTTTGGCTCACTGGAGTATGTATCAGTGCCACTCCATCCACCTTCTTGCTGTGAAGGGTGACTAGGCCTGTGCTCTGTTTGTCTTTTGAATGCTTTGGAAATCTGTAACAAATGAATTTACTCTTCCATGAAAGGAACGTGTGGGTCTGTCCTGGAGTGGCTTCCTGAGCTCCACGTGGAGACTGGAAGAGTGGCAGAGCCCTCGTTCATCAGATGGCGCCAGCGTGGTGCACAGCCTGGGCTCTTTGCCTCTGCTTATTTTTTCTTTGTTGGCTCCCTAAGGAAGGTGTAGGAAATTAAATAAAAATGAACCTGTTTTCTCTCTTCTGATCTATAAAGTAACCTATTTATTTGTTGGTAACTACATAAAAGAATGAGTGTCATCTTAAAAGCTTGGGATGAAATGGGCACGTCATAGAGAAGCTGTGTGCTCTTTTTCCCTCAGGTCAATGAGCTGAAAGAGAAGGGCAACAAGGCCCTGAGTGCAGGCAACATTGATGATGCCTTACGGTGCTACTCCGAAGCCATTAAGTTGGATCCCCACAACCACTTGCTCTACAGCAACCGTTCTGCCGCCTATGCCAAGAAAGGAGACTACCAGAAGGCTTACGAGGATGGCTGCAAGACTGTCGACCTAAAGCCTGACTGGGGCAAGGTCAGCTGTGGGTGGCGGAGAGGGAGGGGCCCTTCATACCTTTACAGAAATGCCCTTTGGTGGCATGAGGCTCACCTGTCTTGGTAGACTGATAATTACCTACCCACCTCCCTGTTTGAGTATCCTCCTCAGAAATGGAATTTTTCATCAAAGCTAAGATACCCATTAAATGTAATACAGGCTTTATTTTTGGTGCTAAGAAGGAAGAGGCCAGGGCTGGGCGTGGTGTCACACATCTGTAATCCCAACACTTTGGGAGGCTAAGGTGGGCGGATCACTTGAGGTCAGGAGTTTGAGACCAGCCTGACCAACATGGTGAAACCCTGTATGTACTAAAAATGCAAAACAGAGCCAGGCATGGTGGTATGAGCCTATAGTCCCAACTACTCAGGAGGCTAAGGCAGGCGGATCACCTGAACTCAGGAGGTTCAGCCCAGAGTGAGCTGAGATTGTGTCACTGCACTCCAGCCTGGGTAACAGAGCGAGACCCCGTCTCAAAAAAAAAAAAAGGTGCTGTGGCTCCTGCCTATAATCCTAACACTTTGGGAGGTTGAGGCATTACTTGGTTACTTGAGCCCAAGGGTTTGGGTCCAGCCTGGGCAACATGAGGAGTCCCTCTGTCTACCCAGAATAAAAAAATACCTAAATGGAAAAAATGCTGCCACAGAAACTGACAACAGTTGGTGAGGCGAACAAGGTGGGGCAGACGTGCCCCTGCTATTTGGATGGATTCTTAAAGTAGCAGCCTTGGCCTCGTAGCCTACTCTCTCCTTTTTCCTCTTTGGCCTTTATGTGAATTTTTTTTTTTTTTTCCATAAAACGTAGGATTGTTCTTTTCTGAGTTTGTCTTCTGGATTTACCTCTGAGTGTTCTTTATTTTGTGTCTTTCTTTGCTGGTTTAAGGGCTATTCACGAAAAGCAGCAGCTCTTGAGTTCTTAAACCGGTTTGAAGAAGCCAAGCGAACCTACGAGGAGGGCTTAAAACATGAGGCAAATAACCCTCAGCTAAAAGAGGGTTTACAGAATATGGAGGCCAGGTTGGCAGGTAGGCACCACATACCATTTTCTTTCTTACTGTTTTCTTAATGGAATTAATTTTGAGGTCGTCTCCCCCTTCCCCCCCGCAAAATGTCTGTCTGGTAGAGTATGGGATGCAGTAATTCTAGTGAACTTATTTCATAGTGATGTGCTTTCCTTTACTCGGACAGAGAGAAAATTCATGAACCCTTTCAACATGCCCAATCTGTATCAGAAGTTGGAGAGTGATCCCAGGACAAGGACACTGCTCAGTGATCCCACCTACCGGGAGCTGGTAGAGCAGCTGCGAAACAAGCCTTCTGACCTGGGCACGTAAGTGGATGCAGCTCATTGAGGTTCTGGCAATGGGGGGGAATGTTATGCTGTCTTCCTGTAACCTCGCAGCAGAGGGTTCTCTGGTCTAAATCGCAGAGTTCCCGCCTTTGCTTATTCTCTGCAGAGCAGTAGGAGGTGATCGTTTATTTGTAATTTTAGAAAGGGTCGGGGGAGCACATATCACGTAATCTAGAATGTTCCTCATAGTCCATATACACCTCTTGCCTGGTCTCCTAGAACTCTGATCTAGCGTTAACCCCATCCTTTCCATCTACTTAGGCCTTACTGTCTCTGTTGGTATATGGGAGTGGAAACAGGGTTGAAGTTCATGTGTAAAGCTGTGTCTAAGTCTTGTAACTGGTATCCGTCTCTGTCTCAATCCTCTGGCCCCTGAGATGAGTTAGGGAAGTATACCTGTAACAACTCATTCCTCTGTATCTGCCAGCTTTGAGGAATAAACTTGACCTCTGTTACTTCATTTTATTTTACTTTTTTCGAGCTGGAGTCTCACTCTGTCACCCA
This sequence comes from Cheracebus regulus, assembly GCA_963574635.1. Lineage (NCBI taxonomy): Eukaryota > Metazoa > Chordata > Mammalia > Primates > Pitheciidae > Cheracebus > Cheracebus regulus. The sequence continues at coordinate 148,494 of CAUYQU010049103.1, read as the reverse complement.
GGCTGGATGGAGTGCAGTGGCGTGATCTCGGTTCACTGCAACCTCCACTTCCTGGGTTCAAGGGATTCTCCTGCCTCAGCCTCCCTAGTAGCTGGGTTTACAGGTACACACCGCCACACCCAGCTAATTTTTGTATTTTTAGTAGAGACGGGGTTTTACCATGTTGGCTAGGCTGATCTCGAACTTCTGACCTCAAGTGGTCCGCCTGCCTGGGGCTCCCAAAGTGCTGGGATTCCAGGTGTGAGCCACTGTGCCTGCCCATCTGTGACTTCATTTTATTTATTTTTTATTTTTTTGACTTTATTTTAGATGAATGGTGTTTTGAAGGTTTGAGTTTTCCTTAGTTGTAGCTCATGAGTGGTACAAAATCTAGATCTGACTTTGATAGTAAGTAGAAGTTAAAGATTGATTGTGGAGAGGAGTAATTGCAATACTTCTTTTTCTTTTTAAATCAATACTAGGAAACTACAAGATCCCCGGATCATGACCACTCTCAGTGTCCTCCTTGGGGTCGATCTGGGCAGCATGGATGAAGAGGAAGAGGTTGCAACACCTCCACCACCACCCCCTCCCAAAAAAGAGACCAAGCCAGAGCCAATGGAAGAAGATCTTCCAGAGAATAAGAAGCAGGTCTCGTATCCCTCCTCACTGTCATATATTTGTGAACAACTAGAAATCTTTATGTTAAATGGGAACATTTGTTGACCTTGAATGACCGTGATGATGATGATGATTATTATTTTAGAGGTCTCACTGTATTTCCCAGGTTAGTCTTGAACTCCTGGGAAACACAGCTCTTTTGCTTTTCAGCTAGAATTACAGTCATGAGCCAGTGTGCCCAGCTGTAACTATTTTGAGTGCTTTAGTATGTGCTAAGCTTATGGCTATTATTCATTAGAGTGGTGAGCATGTTAAAAGACCAGCTTCAGGCTAGGCATGGTGGCTCACACCTATAATCTCAGCACTTTGGGAGGCTGAGGTGGGTGGATCACCTGAGGTCCAGAGTTCAAGAGCAGCCTGGCCAACATGGGGAAGCCCTGTCTCTACTAAAAATACAAACATTAGCCAAGTGTTATGGCATGCGCCTGTAGTCCCAGCTTCTTGGGAGGCTGAGGCAGAAGAATCGCTTGAACCCAGGAGGCGGAGGTTGCAGTGAGCCGAGATTGTGTCACTGCACTCCAGCCTGGGCAAAAGAATGAGACTCCGTCTCAAAAAAAAAGATCAGCTTCAAAAGAGATTTCCTAGGAGTAACATAGAGTGAAGACTGAGCAACACAGCGGCTGTGTTGCTGCCAGTGTGTGAATGTTGGTCAAAGCAAGACTAGAAAGTTGTGAGCAATTCAGGTCCTTGCCATGATCCAGAAGAGTGTTGTCCACATCAGTCCCTCGGCTTTTGCTTCCTGGCTGGACATGGTGTATAGTTGGGAGTGTCTGCTAAACAGCACTCTTGCAGCAGGAGGCATGTGCCTCAACAACTTCATTTTCCTCCTTGTAAACTGGACAGCAGATTGTTGCTAAATTTAGCACCTTGAAATGGGTGACTGTTGGTTGTTCAGGGCGTCTCAGCTGGAAAAAGGCCTCCAGTGTGGGCAGTAGTGAGTTCTGCTGAAGACTCGTGCCGCTCACCCCCTTCTCCCCATCCTCTCACCACCCCCTCTGCTATGGTTCCCTGACACTAAGACCCTGAGGCTGCCACACAACCAAAACCAGATCTGCTGTAGCCTCTCAGAATAAAGCCTGGTCCAAAACTGTACTGTCATCACCAGTTGCTTCAAGTCAGAGGGATTTCTTCTCCCCTAAAGAAACTCTCTGCTTCCTGACAAAGATCCAGGATAGTAGGTGGGAAAGGGGGAGTTTCAGAGCAAGCAAAGATGAAGTTAGTTTTCATTCTAATGGCTTATAACTGACTGTATTGTCTATAGCTGATGAAGAGGTCTTCAGGAGAACTTGCTAGAATTCTATATATATTAGTTGTATTTCAGAACTTGACAGATCATAGATTCTTGCTTTCTTTGTCACCTGAGTTAAATTTGCTCAGCACTCACTTCTAAACCTCATATAGGCACTGAAAGAAAAAGAGCTGGGGAACGATGCCTACAAGAAGAAAGATTTTGACACAGCCTTGAAGCATTACGACAAAGCCAAGGAGCTGGACCCCACCAACATGACTTACATTACCAATCAAGCAGGTGAGGCCTAGAAATAAGGGGCAAGGGAGTTGTTGGGTGTCTCTGAGGGAAGGAGCAAGGACTGATTGTTCCTTCTTAACCATCCTGCCTGGCAGCGGTATACTTTGAAAAGGGCGACTACGATAAGTGTCGGGAGCTTTGTGAGAAGGCCATTGAAGTGGGGAGAGAAAACCGAGAAGACTATCGACAGATTGCCAAGTATGCTCGACCTTCCAGAATACCTTGAGTAGCACAGAGGGTTTGCTGTCCAAGACTTCAGTTTCCCTGCATGGGGAGGAGGGCTCCTGGCTATAGAATCTGCTGTATTAAGAAAGGGTTGGCAAGAACGTCACCGGAGCCAAGACAAAAGGTGTTGAAAGGCAGTGATGCGGGCCTTTCTAGTTGCAGATGTGTTTTCTCTGCAGGAGCTGACCTTATCTCTTTGTCCTAAGCAGTACTTGTCCCTGTTTTCTTTATCAGAGCTTATGCTCGAATTGGCAACTCCTACTTCAAAGAAGAAAAGTACAAGGATGCCATCCATTTCTATAACAAGTCTTTAGCAGAGCACCGAACCCCAGATGTGCTCAAGAAATGCCAGCAGGTGGGTAGGAAAAGAATAGGAGTATTAATAATTGAACTGTTGTTTCTTACTGTTTTATTTATTTAATAATGAACTTTACCTTTTTCTTTTTGAGACTTAGTGTTGCTCTTGTCGCCCATGCTGGAGTGCAGTGGCACAATCTCAGCTCACTGCAACCTCCGCCTCCCAGGTTCAAGCCATTCTGCTGCCTCAGCCTCCTGAGTAGCTGGGATTACAGGCATCCACCACCATGCCCAGTTGATTTTCTTTGTATTTTTAGGAGAGATGGGGTTTCACTATGTTGACCAGGCTGGTCTCTGACCCCGTGATCCGCCCACCTCGGACTCCCAAAGCACTGGGATTACAGGCGTGAGCCACTGTGCCCAACTTATTTTTTTATTTTTAGAGAAAGGGTCTCACGGTGTTGCCCAGGCTGGTCTCAAACTCCTGAGCTCAAGTGATCCGCCCTCCTCAGCCTCCCAAAGCACTGGGATTATAGGCGTGAGCCACTATGCCTGGCTGAATCTGACTTTTTTAGGTTGTGGCTTTGGTCGTCTTCTATGGTTCTTTCTCTGTCATTTAACAGTGACAACATGTAGGAGATGATCTGGCTTTTTTTGCAGCTTTTTTATTGGCCAGGAGTTCAGCCCTAAATGTGTTACTATTGAGGGCCTGTGCATTAACAGTATTAGTTCTTGTAACAACGTTTTTACTATTTTATACAACAAAAATGGTGTGAATTAGGCCAATTGTCTTAAATTATGTAGAGGGTGAGTTTATTCACAAAAGGGTTGGTGAGAAAATAAATGGGGCTGGCTAGGCATGCATCCTTTTCATACAGGCCTTATTTTTGTACCAAGTGTTGTGTCAGTGCCATTCGTTCTCTTTCATGGTATAGTTTAATAATAAAGACTGCACATTTCTTTTAAAATCTTGCCAGCAGTCCTCTGAAAATTAAAATCCTAATTTGGTTTTTAAGTCCAATATTTAGATGTTTATGAGCATTAAATTACTATTCCAAGAATTATTTTTTGTAGGCAGAGAAAATCCTGAAGGAGCAAGAGCGGCTGGCCTACATAAACCCTGACCTGGCTTTGGAGGAGAAGAACAAAGGCAACGAGTGTTTTCAGAAAGGTAACTGCCTGCAGCTCAGGGTGCTGGGTGTGTGAGAGTGGTGCTGGGTGCTTCCCATGCCTGACTGTGGGGTAAATAGGGCCTAGTACACATGGAGGCTTTTGAAAAGATTGTCTTTGTTTTTCTTCCACAGGAGACTATCCCCAGGCCATGAAGCATTATACAGAAGCCATCAAAAGGAACCCAAAAGATGCCAAATTATACAGTAATAGAGCTGCCTGCTACACCAAACTTCTGGAGTTCCAGCTGGCACTCAAGGTAAGACCCAGTTGTGTGGGCACAGCCATTACTGTAAACCTGCAGATGAGGAGAGGGTTTTCTCTTTGTGTTTTCATCAACTTTGGGTTGATGATGTTTGAGATAGTCCCACCTCAGCCTCCTGAGGAGCTAGGACCACAGCACATGCCACCACACCCAGCTACATTTTTAATTTTTTTATAGAGTTGCGGTGTTGCTATATTGCCCAGAATTTCCTCACATTTTTTCTTTGTTTTTGCCTTTTTTGTTTTTTTTTTTTGGCTTTTTTGAGACAGAGTCTCACATTGTTGCTGGGGCTGGAGTGCAATGGCATGATCTTGGCTCACTGCAACCTCTGCCTCCTGGGTTCAAGCGATTCTCCTGCCTCAGCCTCCTGAGTAGCTGGGATTACAGGTGTGTGCCACCACACCCGGCTAATTTTTTGTATTTTTAGTAGAGATGGGGTTTCATTATGTTGGCCAGGGTGGTCTTGAACTCCTGACCTTGTGATTCACCTGCCTCAGCCTCCCAAAGTGCTGCACCCAGCCTGTATTTGCTTTTTTTTTTTTCCCCCTCTTTTTGAGATGGAGTCTCACTCTGTTGCCCAGGCTGGAGTGCAATAGCACAATCTCAGCTCACTGCAACCTCTGCCTCCCAGGTTCAAGCAATTCTCCTTCCTCGGCCTCCTGAGTAGCTGGGGTTACAGGCTTGTGCCACCACGCCCGGCTAATTTTTGTATTTGTAGTAGAGATGGGGTTTCACCATGTTGGCCAGGCTGGTCTTGATTCCTGACCTCAGGTGATCTGCCCACTTCGGCCTCCGAAAGTACTGGGATTACAGGTGTGAGCAACTGCGCCCAGCCATTTTTTTTTTTTTTTTTTTTTTTTCTGAGGCAAGGTCTGGCTCTATCGCCCAGACTGGCTGGAGTGCAGTGGCACAATCTCAGCTCACTGTAACGTCCACTTCCCTTGCTTAAGCCATCCTCCCACCTCAGCCTCCTGAGTAGCTGGGACTACAGGCATGCATCATTGTACCCAGCTAATTTTTGTATTTTTTATAGACAGGGTTTCAACATGTTTTCCCAGGCTGGTATCAAACTCCTGGGCTCAAGAGATCCTCCTGCCTTGGACTCAAAGTCCTGGGATTATAGGCATGAGCCACTGAGCACAGCCTGTGTTTAATTTTTTAGGAACGACCCTGTTGTTTTTTTCAGCAGCTACACTATCCTTCCTTGCTTTTCTGTTTCGCTCAGGTAGGTAGGTCTGCTGTTCTCAGTCATATAAAGTTTGGTCAGATACGATTAAGTTTGACACCATGGAGTTCCCATCATTCTCTTAAATATCAGCCACCTTGCCTCTATCAGAGTTTTTTGGACTGTTCTCTAGCTGACATACCTGGACCATACTGTGGGAAGGTGACAAAGTGTGATCTGTCTAGAAGCAACCATACCTGGGTTTATGTTGGTTTTATGTTTTGTGCCACTGTCTTCTGGGTCTGTGTCTTGGCCTAGAGACAGCATTTCCACTAGTAGAATTGTCTTAAGAGTCATGTCAAAAGCGTATCGATTTGTGATGCAAAGACTAGCAGGTTGTCAGTCACCTGGGAGGTGGGCAGTACTTTCCCAGTCATGAAAGCGTAGAATAAGAATGAATGGGATTTCTGCTGCTCTGCTGACTTGATGGAAGGGTTGGAATTAGGCCCAGACATGCTCAGTGTGCTGCATCATGTTCTTTTCTTCATAATTTCTTTTTCTTTTTCTTTTTTTTTTTTTTTTTTGAGACACCTTCTCTTTCTGCAAATGTGCATCTTCATGATTTCTTACTTGGAAGATGTTTCAAAAAGAAGAATACATAGTGAATTCCTGGTGTAATTTCCACCTTTGTTCGACAATTAAATATTGACCTGTTAATGACCTGTTATTGCTGAACCGTTTGCAAAAGAATCGTATACATTTGGCACTTAGAATGAGACATCCAAGTCTCATGCACACATTGCCTGAAAAGACTCCCTGTCCAGTGCAGCACTGTCAGCACAGGTGACCTCATCTATACCAAGGCCTAATGCCATCTGCTGTCTCTCCATCCATACTCAGATTTGCCCACTTGTCCAAAAATATGTTTTGAAACTCTGCGGTTATTTATTTAATTTTATTTTTTTGAAATGGAATTAGTTTGTGGTCGCCCAGGCTGGAGTGAAATGGCATGATCTTGGCTCACTGCAACCTCCGCCACCTGGGTTCAAGCGATTCTCCTGCCTCAGCCTCTCAAGTCGCTGGGATTATTGTAGGTGCAGCCAGTAGCCCAGCAAAAAAAAATTTTTTAAGTAGAGATGGGGTTTCATCATGTTGGGCAGGCTGGTGTTGAACTCCTGACTTCAGGTGATCCACCTGCCATAGCCTCCCAAAGTGCTGGAATTACAGGTGTGAGCCACCGCGCCTGGCCTTGTTTTGTTTCTTTTTTGTTTTTGTTTTTGTTTTTATTTGTTTCTTTTAGACAGGATTTCATTCTTGTTGCCCAGGCTAGAGTACAATGGCACAATCTCAACTCACTGAAACCTCCACCTCCAGGGTTCAAGCAATTCTCCTGCCTCTACCTCCCAAATAGGATTACAGGCGTGTGCCACCACGGCCAGCTAATTTTTTAAAAGATATTTTTAGGCCAGGCGTGGTGGCTCACGCCTGTAATCCCAGCACTTTGGGAGGCCAAGGTGGGTGGATCACCTGAGGTCAGGAGTTCTAGAGCAGCCTGGCCAACATGGTGAAACCCCATCTCTATTTTTAAAATTAAAAAAAAAAAATACGTATACATATACATCTATATGTATATGTTTTTTGTTTGTTTGTTTGTTTGTTTTTTAGTAGAGACGGGTTTCTCCATGTTGGTCAGGCTGGTCTCAAACTCCCGACCTCAGCCCCGCAAAGTGCTGGGATTACAGGCGTGAGCCATTGTGCCCGGCCTGTTTTGTTTTTTAAACAGCAGTGCTTTTGGATTCAGAAGCTCTCAGCACCAACACCCATACATTTTATGTAGTTGTCATGTACTCTTCAGTTTCTCAAACTGGAATTGTTCCCTCCTTGTGTGTATTTCCGTAACCTCAGCCTCTTGCAGTCTGGGCCGTTTGTCTTGTGCGGGATGTTCCATCATCTGGAGTTGTCTTTCCTGATGTGTCACCTCTGTGTGGTGCTGGGTCAGGCTTTAAGAGTTGGAAGTCCACATGCTCGAGCTGCCTGTAGTGAGCTTGTCCAAGGGAATGAGCCTAATTTCTTTCTGCCACTTCTTCCTAGGACTGTGAGGAATGTATCCAGCTGGAGCCGACCTTCAGTAAGTGCCTTTTTGCTGCCTGTCCCCTGTCTCCTGTTTCTAGCCAGAAGATTAGAGAAGGAAAGGGCAAGTCCTTTGTCTACCTGTATGTCCTTGGGACCTGTAGCATTTAGGCGGCCCAGCATCAGCAGGCATGAACGGTGTTGGTGTGCAGGTGAAGAGGCGCAGGGAGCAGCCTTGGACACTACTTGTGGATAATGTGCCACCTCTCCTGTTTGTAGTCAAGGGTTATACCCGGAAAGCCGCTGCCCTGGAAGCGATGAAGGACTACACCAAAGCCATGGATGTGTACCAGAAGGCACTTGACCTGGACTCCAGCTGTAAGGTGGGGCTGCTTCTGGCCTCCAGGGGACTCCCCCTGCCTCTTTCTCTGTTGGGTCTTTTCCGTGTCCAGTCCCTGATATCTTCCCTGTTGCCTCCATTTCTCTGGGTTTCTCTCTTACTTGCTCTCTCTCCCCTTGTCAGTTACCTGTTGTCTTGGGCCTGCTGAAGCAGTGAGCCGGGTGGTGGTCACACTCTTCCCCTTTGTTTCCTCTGGACTGCAGGAGGCAGCAGACGGCTACCAGCGCTGTATGATGGCGCAGTACAACCGGCATGACAGCCCCGAAGATGTGAAGCGACGAGCCATGGCTGACCCTGAGGTGCAGCAGATCATGAGTGACCCAGCCATGCGCCTTATCCTGGAACAGATGCAGAAGGACCCCCAGGCACTCAGCGAGTATGTAGAGTCAGAGCGGCAGCCTTGCTGGACTTGGGAACAAAAGCAGGCAGATGAGAGTGCACGCAGCTGGGAGGGTTGTGCTCGGTCTTCGAGGAAGAGGAATTGTATCATTCCTCCCAAACCTATGGAGATTGGCAGCGGGTGGTGAGCTGGAAGGGCTTTGTTAGTTGTGATAGCTTAAGCAATCATTTGGAAAGGCCTATTGAGCTGGAAGAAAGGTCTTGGCTGGAAGCTGTGGTGTGGGCTTGGAGTTGGACTGGCAAGTTCTGCAAGGTGGAGCAGGCCTCTGTGGTCTGTGCGCCTGGCCTCGCCAGGACTCCTCCCTGCCAGGGCCTTCTGGAATGGGGGTTGAATTGGAGTTTGCTCTGAGAGCAAGCTTGTCTCATTTCATATAACTGCCTCTTCCTCCGTAGACACTTAAAGAATCCTGTAATAGCACAGAAGATCCAGAAGCTGATGGATGTGGGTCTGATTGCAATTCGGTGATGACTTGTTCATCCCCCTTTCCCTTCGCCCTCATGTGGAAAGAGGAGCTGGGACCGCGGCGAGCAGCACGGAGTGGAAGGGAGAGCAGGGGGAAAGAAGGCCTCATCTCTATATTTATACATAACCCCGGGAAGACACAGAGACTTGTACTTGGCGCTGTTCGTGCCGCTGCTGCCTCTGGGCCTTCCCAGCACACGCATGGTCTCTTCACCGCTGCCCTCGAGTTCTGTGTCTCCTTCCCCTGCCCCTAGTTGCTGTCTCGGCTGCTCTCCCATAGTTGGTTATTTTTTATTTTGGGCAGTGGGCATGTATGGGGAGGGAAGGGGGTTCTTCCCAGCCTCAGGTCCCAGCTGTTTCATGTTGTTTATTCCACGTCCCCTTCTCCAATAAAAAAGCCAGTTGGGCGTGGTTATATGTTGCTTTGGCCTTGAGTGATTTTTTTTTTTAACCAAAAGTTGGTCCTGCAGGGGCTGCTCCTGGAACCTGAGCTTGTTCTCTCTAGGTGGGCCTAGGAGGAGTCAGGTGCTTGTCAGGGCTCCCTGGCTTTGCTGAGAGGGTTGCCAGGTGGCGCTGTTGCTCATCAGCTAGAAGGGAATCTGGGGAATCTGGAGGCTTCCCCACCCCATATGGTACCAATGAGAGGTTCAGATAAGCTTTGGGGTAACCCTAGTGCTGTTAATTCTCCACGTTACAGTCTCAAAGAAACTGGCTAGATCCAGAGCTCAGTGGGTCCAACCCAGGAATAAGGTTTTTTTTTTTTTTTTTTTTTTTTTTTTTTTTGAGACATAGTCTTACTCTGTTGCCCTGGCTGGAGTGCAGTGGCAATATGTCTGCTCACTGCAACCTCTACCTCCTGTGTTCAGGTGATTTTCCGGCCTCAGCCTCCCGAGTAGCTGGGACTATAGGCGCATGCCACCAATCCCGGCTAATTTTTTTTATTTTTCGTGGAGACAGGGTTTCACTGTATTAGCCAGGATGGTCTCGATCTCCAGACCTCATGATCCACCTGCCTCAGCTTCCCAAAGTGCTGGGATTACAGGCGTAAGCCACCTTGCCTGGCCAGAATCAGGGTTCTGATGTGAGATGCTGAGACCTCTGGGGAGAGGCAGCTCTGCCGTCAGCTGCTGTTAGATGTAGGAGTTGGGTCATGGATTATTTTTTTGCTTTTGTTTTTGTTTTGTTATTTGAGATGAAGTTTCAGGCTGGAGTGCAGTGGCACTGTCTCGGCTCAGTGCAACCTCCACTTCCTGGTTTCAAGCAATTCTCCTGCCTCAGCCTCCCCAGTAGCTGGGATTGCAGGTGCCCGCTACCACACCCAGCTAATTATTTTAGTAAGACAGTGTTTCGCCATATTGACCAGGCTAGTCTCAAACTCCTGACCTCAAGCGATCCACCTGCCTCAACCTCTCAAATCCTCACGCTGGGATTACGGGCATGAGCCACCGTGCCTTGCTGGATGATGGTTTTAAAGAACGCATGGCTTTGTGGGTCACCTGAAGTCAGGAGTTCAAGACCAGTCTGACCGACATGGAGAAACCTTGTCCCTACTAAAAATAGAAAATTAGCCAGGTGTGGTGGCACATGCCTGTAATCCCAGCTACTTGGGAGGCTGAGGCAGGAGAATGACTTGAAGCTGGGAGGCAGAGGTTGTGATGAGCCGAAATCACACCATTGCACTCCAGCCTGGACAACAGAGTGAAACTCTGTCTCAAAGAATGCACGGCTCTCACCTGAGAACTTAGGGTCTGAGAACTTAGGGTGCTAAGCTTTAATTAGACTTTTCCATGGTTGCAACAGACTGTGTTTTCTTTCTTTCTTTTTTTTTTTTTTGAGACAGAGTTTCACTCTTGTTACCCAGGCTGGAGTGCAATGGCGCAATCTCAGCTCACTGCAACCTCCACCTCCTGGGTTCAAGCAATTCTGCCTTAGCCTCCCAAGTAGCTGGGAGTACAGGCGTGCACCACCATGCCCAGTTAATTTTTGTATCTTTAGTAGAGACAGGGTTTCACCATGTTGACCAGGATGGTCTTGATCTCTTGACCTCATGATCTACCCGCCTCGGCCTCCCAAAGTGCTGGGATTACAGGCGTGAGCCACTGTACCCGGCCAACAAACTGCATTTTCTAAAGCTCTCTTCCTGGACTGGGCAGGCCTTTGGGGCAGGAGTGAAACTTCCTCATTTGCTCCAAGAGCGCTGCTTTCTGGGCTAGGAAGGCGCCGAGACTAGCAGCTGGCTGGACTTCCTGCTGCTAGTTTCATCAGCTGACTTTTCCCCTGGGAATCCCCGGCAGGCCCCCTTCCCCATCTGGGTGGCCCCAGTCAGGCAGTCCCCACTCCTAGACAGGACTCTGCTGCCCCCAGGCCTGCCCACCCTCTATGCTCCAACCCCCAGTGTGTTCACTGGAAAGGCCATCGTCCTGTGCAGAGCTGGTGGCAGACATAACCTTGGTCTACTGGAGCCCATGTCCTAGGGCAGGTGATGGGCAGGAGGATGATAGACCACCAGAGACCCCTGAGGTGACACCTAAGCAGGGATGTGATGGGAGTGAGCCTCTGGGTACTGGGGAGGCACATCCAGGAGGAGCACAATGGAGGTGTCGAATTTGGAGCTGGGGGCCCTGAGGGCCCGGGAGGTTGTGGGTGGTCAGGGCCAAGTTCTGTTCACTTGTTCACCTGGCAGGTCTGAGTTCATGAGTTTGGAAGTAGCCCAATGTGGAGCTAGGAAAAATTGCAAAATGGACTTATATCTCTCTGTGGGGGTCTTGAGGGATCCTTGGTTGGCAGGGACAGCCAGGCTGGAGCCAATTAGACTTGTGAGTCCCAAATAACCTGGATCCACTCTGCCAGCTCCTGGGCTGTCCCTCTGGCAGCCCAGTGATGTTTTAAAGCCTGAGGTCCCCACCTCATGACAGGCTGGGGATGGGAGACGCTTCCCACAAAGACGTAGCCCTGAATGCAAACGGTGGGGGGGCTCTTTGAGTTTCACTGAGCTTCCCTCCAGTGAGGCAGGGGACATTTTCATGGTGTTGAGTCGTTAAGCCCTGTTCTTCTGTGCTCTCTGGGGACAAAGGTGGGGGCCCCTGGAGCCCTCTGCAGGCTGGTAGCGTGCTTCCTGCACCCAGCGCCAGCCCGCCCTGGGGAGGGGCTGAGCCCGCCCTGCTGATAAAGCAGAGAGGCAAGGGCTGCCCTGAAGGAAGCTCCAAAGAGAAAGGAGGGCAGGGAGCCCACGGCCCACAGGGGAGTACCCGAGACCCGCCGGCAGCCCTTGCCTGGAAAGGTAAGCTTGGGCCTCGCTGGGACCCCAGGCCCTTCTCTTCCTCGACCTCCGGCAGCCTCTGCCCAGCCTGCCTCTCACCACGCGGCAGCCTGAACTTTCCACCTCCCCAGGGAGGCTTTGGCTGGTTTGTCATGTTGGCATCTGAGCTGTGGGCCAGGATCGAAACTACTTCCTGGTCTGGGTACAAAGTCATGGCCAGAGTGGGCAGCTGCCCTTGTGGGTCTGGGGTGAGCTGTGGGCTGGGGAAGCCACCCCTGGGCTGTATCCAACTCTGGCATCCAGCAGGGTGGTCCTGAGTGAATCCCTTCTTACCCAGCCTCAGTCTTGCCGCCTATAGGATGGGAGTGGGTTGGACTACATGGTCTCTGAGGGCCCTTTCAGCTCAAGCGCCAGCGCTGATGAAAGGGTGTGAGGATACCACGGCGTGCTGGCCTGGGGCTCACTCCCCCCTCCTTCCCGGGTGTGTCCAGGGCACCACGGGGCTCCTCTGCCCACCTTGTCTCCTTCCCCGTTCTCTGTAGAAGCAGCCGAAGCCATGGCGGGGATGAAGACCGCCTCCGGGGACTACATTGACTCTTCCTGGGAGCTGCGGGTGTTTGTGGGAGAGGAGGACCCAGAGGCCGAGTCGGTCACCCTGCGGGTCACCGGGGAGTCGCACATCGGTGGGGTGCTCCTGAAGATCGTGGAGAAGATCAGTGAGTGTCCGCTGCCCTCCTTCAGCCCTCGGCACCGTGGGTGGCTGCCACAGGTGTCTCCAGGCACTTCTGGGCCATCCCTGCTGTGTGGCTCTTGATAATGGTGTCACGGTGACTCAGGCATTAGCTTAATCATTTGGTTCCAAAAAAGACATTTCCCCAACTTCCTCTCCCTCCCACCCTATTCCCTCCCTCCCTCCTGCTCCAGCTGGTCTGCTAAGGATCAGACCTAGCCATGATACCCCATTCAGCCACCTCTAGGGGCAGAAGGGGGAGTCTTGCCTGGGATGAGGCTGAAGCCACATTGCTCAGCTCTGAGGGGGTCTAGGTGGCCTAGGGGCCTGCTCCCACACTCCCTCCCCCTGGCGGAAGCTCTCAGCAAGCTGGTGACAGCCCAGCCTGGGTGCGGAGGCCCTGCCCCCACAGGAAGTTACGGCAGGGCTGCCTGTGGTATCAGTGGGGGGCCACAGGGCCAGTGACTCGGGGGCTCCTCATCTTCCTTCCCTGCCGGGGGTTGGGGCTGCCCCTTCCTGGGAGGGCAGCAGGAAGACCCTGATAGAGCAGATGCCAGGCCCACCATAGTCCCAGCCGAGAGCCTGGGCCTGGGCTGCTGGCTAGGCGGTGTGATGCGGGGGAGGCTTCCTCAGACCCCGCCAGGCCACCACGTGCAGCTCAGGAGGTCAGTCTGACTATAGAGAGGACAGGGCCCAGGACGGCCCGGCCACAAGGCTGAGGCCTGGAGCGGCTGTGAGAGCAGAAGTGGGGAACAGAGAGAGGATGGTGAAGACCTGGGCAGCCCCAGGGCACGGCATGAGGGTAATGTAGAAGGCCTTAACCTGGAGTCAGACAGACCCCGCTGCTCTACCTGCTGTTGGCACCCAGGGTGAGTTCCTTTAGCTCCGTGTCCCCGTGGTGGGGACACTGTCACTCCTAAGTGCATCAGCTCTGTCTACTGATGCTCAGCCTGGCCACCCCGGGCCAGTCCCTGGCCTCCCGGAGCACCAGCAGATGAGGCTGACCCTTGGAGGCTGCATGCCAGCTGCCGCACAGAGGGAGCTATCATGGGGGCCTGAAGCCCGAAGAGGGGGCTGCCCCAAGCCCAGGATGGGGATACCCTCAGGAGAAGTCGTGAGGTGGCCTCAGGGAGGCCGGGGTGGGGTGCTGGGACTCGGAGTGCTGTGAATTAGGGCTCTCAGCCAGTGAGGACGCCTGGACCATGACCAGAAATGAGGCTGGATGGTGCCTGGCCAGCTCTGCACAGCCCTGAAGGCCTCCAGGAGGGGTCTAGACTTTCTTCCGGAGGGGAAGGTGGCCACCAAACGGTTCTCAGCAGGAGGCCGTCCTGCTAAGGTCAGCAGCGGGGCAGAGGGCTGGAGGCTGTGGAGCTCTGAGGAGGCTGTGGTCCTGGTCAGAGACCCCAGGGCCTCCTAAGGCCAGGCAGGGAGGGCAGAGAGGAGGGTGGATTTTGGAGGTGGGATTGACACTGATCACATGTGGCAGCTAGGAAAGGGAGATGCCCGGGCCTCTGGCAAGAGTCCTCGTCCCCCAGCCCTGAGAGGTGGCATGGGGAGCTGGTGAGGAGAGGGCACCTCTTTGCAGAGTCTGAGCTGAGCGCCAAAAGCCGGCATCAGGAGTCGTGGCGCTTACAATCCCAGTGTCAGGCTCTTGGCCAGGGGATCAGGCGTTTCTGAAGGGAGGAAGCCAGTGGACAGGCCCGTCGGCCAATGGCACATGGGTTTCTGGCCGGGATCCCAGGGCAGGATCTGGACCAAGGGCCACGTACAGGGCTGGCAGCAGAAAATGGCAACTGAAGCCACAGAATAGGGAAACTCAGTCAAGGGGCATGGCTGAGACAGGAGCAGAGGGTCCAGCTCGAACCTGGGGAAAGGACAAGGTAAGGGGCAGGTCAGGAGAGGGGCCAGAGAGGACAGAAGAGCAAGGAGCCAAGTGACGGGGAAGTGGCAGCACACAGTCAGGGCCCAGCTGGGGCACCCAGGAGGGAGAACCAGTCCTGGGCGGGGAGGCGTGGGAGGGTGGGCGCTTCTCTTGGTTTGGTAGATGTGGTGATGCCTGGAGTGTGGAGCGGGGTGGGTGGGGAGTGGAGTTGGGGGCCTTGAGGCGGGTGGCATGCAGCAGGAATCAGAAACTTGCCAGAGGACCCGGGAGGAACTCAGGAAACAGGGCTTTGCAAACTCTTGAGGGCTGTGCGCCCAGAGCAGCTTCTGGGCAGCCTTTTTTGAGTGCGCCCTCCCGCTGGGTCCTACTCCTGGAGGGAGGGGTGGGGAGACCTGCGCCTTCCATTACTATGCGCTCAGTTCCTAGCTGGCTGACAAGGGACATGCACACATCTCTAACTCAATGCTCACTCATGGATAGTCATGTGTGTGCACGAGTTTGCCACAAACTCTGCACCCACCATGTGGCAGGTACTATTCCATGTCCCAGCTTGTAAGATGGTTATTATATCTGACAAACAGGGAAACTGAGGCCAAGAGGTTAGTGGCTTGTCCAAGGTCACACAATACTACCTATAAATATTGAGTCTCCACTGCCCTAGGCCAGGCACAGATCCAGGCCCTGAGGACACACAGCAGCAAGACAGATGTAATCTCTGCCTCCAGGAGCTCCCCAGAGTGCAAGATAGAGGCCATTAAACCGTGGATTATAGGGGGACAGAGGAGGCGCCATGTGGAGGGAGCCCAGTGGGCTGGACTGCAAGAGATGGGGTGCTAAGATTGGGGTTCCCAGATTCTGGGTTGGGGAGCTCCCCTGGGAAGAGAAGCCAAGCCTAGAAGGCCAATCAGGGCAGCCTGCAGAGCGATGCTGCCATTACCGTGGGGTAGACCCCAGGCCCGCCCAGGCTGTCCCATTCTTGGCTTAGGCAGGCCAGGGGCATGGTCACCCCAGGCCTCTGTATCCTGGGGTTGTGCTGGTTGTTGGGGGCACCAGGGAAGAAGGCTGGACCCAGATGCACCCCCGTGCCCCACAGATCGAAAGCAGGACTGGTCAGACCATGCCATTTGGTGGGAACAGAAGAGACAGTGGCTGCTGCAGACCCACTGGACGCTGGACAAGTACGGGATCCTGGCGGATGCCCGCCTCTTCTTCGGGCCCCAGCACCGGCCTGTCATCCTTCGGCTGCCCAACCGCCGCGCGCTGCGCCTCCGCGCCAGCTTCTCCCAGCCCCTCTTCCAGGCCGTGGCTGCCATCTGCCGCCTCCTCAGTGAGTTGCCTGGCTGGTCCCCCCCGGCCCACAAGGGTGATGCAGAGAGGCAGATCACCCCATTTCCAGGCCCAGCTCTGGTCACACTGTCCTTGCTGTCTGGGTTGTCACCCTGCCTGCAGGGCTGTGACCCATCCCAAGTGCCCCTGGGTGAGGCGGGGAGGCCACAGCAGGACGTTGTCCCTACTGAGGCCCCAGCTCCCCTCAGGTATCCGGCACCCTGAGGAGCTGTCCCTGCTTCGGGCTCCCGAGAAGAAGGAGAAGAAGAAGAAAGAAAAGGAACCGGAGGAAGAGGTCTATGACTTGAGCAAGGTCGTCCTGGCTGGGGGTGAGTGCAGGTGGGGGTGGGCCTGGGGGGCGGGGGCGGGGCCAGCCCGTGAGTCCCAGCCCTGGGGGACAGGCATGGTTGACCTCCAACCTGCACTCCAGGCGTGGCGCCTGCACTGTTCAGAGGGATGCCAGCTCACTTCTCAGACAGCGCCCAGACCGAGGGCTGCTACTACATGCTGAGCCGGCCCCAGCCACCACCCGACCCCCTCCTGCTCCAGCGCCTGCCACGGCCCAGCTCCCTGTCCGACAAGACCCAGCTCCACAGCAGGTGCGCCCAGGAGCCACACCCCGTGTTGGGGGCCCCCCAACAGGATCCACCCCTGCCCTGTGTCCATGCTCACTCCAAATCTATGCTTCGTTTCCTGGCCTTTCCTCTGTGTGTGCTTGTTCCCCCAGCCCAGCCCCCCTCCCCACCCCAGGGCTGTACCTGGCGCAGCCCTGACTGCTGCCTCTGCCATGGCCCAGGTGGCTGGATTCGTCGCGGTGTCTCATGCAGCAGGGTGTCAAGGCGGGGGACGTGCTCTGGCTGCGCTTCAAGTACTACAGCTTCTTCGACTTGGATCCCAAGGTGGGCTGGGGCAGGGAGAAAGTGGGCCTCGGGTCCATGAGACATGGAGACCTAGGGCCCGGGGTCTGGAGTCTGGGATGTTAGTGGCTTGTAGTGGCTTGTCCGTCTGCCCATTTGTCCATCTACACATTTGTGTACTCACCCCACAAACACACAGAGATGTATCTATTCACCTCAGCATCGGCCCCGGTGCTGGACCCTGGGCAGACGCTGAAGTCAGTCTCAGTGCCTGTTTCCCAGGGAGCCGTGGGGAGGAAGCTGAGACCCACAGATCCTTGCAGACAGTGGGGGATGCCCCGGGAAGTCTGGGGCTCACGTGGGAGAGGCCCAGGCCTGGGAGCTCTGGGAAGACTTCCTGGAGGGGGCAGCATTTGGGACTGCAGGACCTGGGGTGCGTGAGGAAGGAAACTTTGCAGGGCAGCCCCAGTGTGCCCTGTCCCCTATTCCTCCCTTCCTCCATTGGCAACCAACATGCTCCATGCAAAATGCTCCATGCAGAGTGCTCCATGCAATGTGCTTCACGTGCATCTGAGAAACTGCCCAGGAGCCCACAGGCTGCTCTCTCTACCTGTCGGTCCCACTTCTCTGCAATACATCATGGTTGTCTGAACACTTGCTCTGCAGAATCCCACTTCCTGCTTCCAAGCTTTCTCTGGGTGCTGCTCGACTCCCTCGCACTCCTCGGCCACGGCTATTCTGTATCTTTTGTCACTATCCACATGTGAGAAGCGCACCTGCTGAGGTGACCATGCCTCCAGGCTGTCTGTCCCCTGGCCCTGTCCCACCCACTTCTTACTTGACCACTTGTGACATAGTCACCACCCCAACCCCTCCTCCGGAGTATCTTCCTCCCGAAGCTTTGGGTCCACTTTCGTGGGAGGTGGCCTCTCCTAGGCCGCTCTGCCAGATTCCGTGGCTCTGCCTTCTTCTCTCTGTGGCCTCTTGGTGTCAGCGAGCCCCAGGCTCCGCCCCAGCCTCTGCTGTCTCCCTCCTTCTCTCAGTCATCTCCAGTCTCGTGGATTTCAACACCATCTCCACACTCTGTCTCCCAGCTGATGATCTCCAGCTCAGATGGCTCTCCCCTAAGCTTTATTTATTTGTATATTTATTTACTTTTATTTTTGAGACAGAGTCTTGCTCTGTCGCCCAGACTAGAGTGCAGTAGTGAGATCCCAGCTCACTGCAGCCTGGACCTCCCAGGCTCAAGCGATCCTCCAGCTTTGGCTCCCTGAGTAGCTGGGACTGTAGGCGTGCGCTATACCTGGCTAGTTTAATCTCCAACTTTTATTTGAAGTTCGGGGGTACATGTACAGGATGTTTGATACACAGGTACTGTGTGCTATGGTGGTTTGCTGCACAGATTAACCCATCACCTAGGTATTAAGTACAGCATCCATTAGCTATTCTTCCTGGTGCTCTCTCTCCCACACCACTTAATTATTATATTTTTTCTAGAGATGAGGTTTGACTATGTTGCCCAGGCTAGTCTCCAACTCCTGGGCTCAAGTGATCTTCCCATTCTCGTCTCTCAAATACAGATTTTTAGCTGTGCCTTTTTATTCTAGTGTTTCCTTCTCTATGACATATTTCCACTTCTTGGTTTTGCTGTTTCACACATATCTATTGACTTTGTAAGAAAGTTGAAGGTTTCACTGTCTTAATTCTCTTCCTGCCCACACAATACACACATTTCCTCGCATCTTTCTAAGTGAGTAGTAGTGTCTATAGTCTTTGGTTAGAACAATGTGATATGGCCGTAAATAGTAGCACATATAAATAGTGTTCCTAGTTAAGCCACAGAGTAACTATGATTATTTTTCCTTTTTTGCTCAAATGTTTTTGAAGTTCATAATTGCATAATTGCCTTTTTTATTTTTTGAGATGAAGTTTTTCTCTTGTTGCCCAGACTGGAGTACAATGGCTCAATCTCAGCTCACTGCAACCTCTGCCTCCCAGGTTCAAGTGATTCTCCTGCCTCAGCCTCCCAAGTAGCTGGGATTACAGACATGTGCCCAGCTATTTTTTTGAATGTAGTAGAGACAAGGTTTCACAAGGTTGGTCAGGCTGGTCTTGAACCCCTGACCTCAGGTGATCCACCCTCCTCAGCCTCCCAAAGTGCTGGGATTACAGGCATGAGCCACCATGCCCGGGCATAACTCATATATGTTTTTTACTTATTTTTCTATTCATTGTTTGCCCACAATTACAAGAAAGACTCAGGATATCTGGACACTCTGTATGACCGTGGCTTGCCACTGGAGGGGCTCCACAGTGATCAGGCAGGATGCTCCTTCACAAAGTTCAAATGATCCTTCAACACTACACCCAACCATAACAATTCCTTTCAAATGGTCAATCACATTAGGATATTAATCTGTATTATTTCTTTCTCAGAATCATGGATTTCTTGTATTCCAGAGCCACTGCTTGAATGCCGTTCTTGGACTTTCCTTCACTGTTTTCCTGGGAATTCCTACACTGGACCTCATTTCCTCACCCGCCGTGTTCCCCTTTCTTGACTAACTTCCTTCTTTGATGGAACTCATACATCAATAGCTTCCTCTCAAAGGGTGGATGAGACATAAATATTCTGAAATCCTGTGTCTCTGAAAAGGTCACTGTTCACACATGATAGTTTGGCTGGGTATAGAATTCTAAGTTGATGTTTTCCTGCAAAAGTCTGAAGCCATCTTTCCACTGTCTTCTAGTCTCCAGTGTTGTTGTCTGGTGCCATCTTTATTTTCAATCCTTCATATCTGACCTTTTTGTTTTTTCTTGGAGGGGGAGTGAAGAAGCTTTTACAAACTTTTCTTTTTATCCCCTGGTGTTCCAAAAATCTCTGAACATATGTTACGGGTATGGATCTTTCTTTATTCTTTGACCTGAATTCTTGCTGGGCTTTTTCAAATCTGAAACCTGGGTCATTCAAGTCTGGAAAAAATGCCCTATACACTCTCTTTAATAGTTTCTGGCCTGGCGTGGTGGCTCAAGACTGTAATCCCAGCACTTTGGGAGGGCGAGGTGAGGGGTTCAACTGAGCCCAGGAGTCTGAGACTAGCCTGGACAACATGGCAAAAGCCTGCATCTACAAAAAAATTTTTTTCAAGACAGAGTCTCGCTCTATCACCCAGGCTGGAGTGCAGTGGTGCGATCTTGGCTCACTGCAACCTCCGTCTCTTGGGTTCAAGAAATTCTGTGCCTCAGCCTCCTGAGTGGTGGGATTACAGGTGCCCACCACCACACCCAGCTAATTTTTGTATTTTTAGTAAAGACAGGGTTTCACCGTGTTGCCCAGGCTGGTCTCGAACTCTTGAGCTCAGGCAATCCGCCTGCCTCAGCCTCCCAATGTGCTAGGATTATGGGCATGAGCCACTGTGCCTGGCTCAGTTCTTTTTCTTTCTGTATTCTACTCTCTGGGGACTTCTTTAACTTATCCTCTAATATCTATTGAATTTTTATTTTCTGTAACTAAATATATATTTTTTCTTTCTTTCTTTCTTTCTTTCTTTCTTTCTTTCTTTCTTTCTTTCTTTTTCTTTCTTTCTTTTTCTTTTTTTTGTTTCTCTTCCATTGAAGACATTGCAACAGAGTTGGGACAACATGCTTCAATATCTATAACTGTATTTTTAAGTTCCAAGAGTTATTGTTTTTGTAGTGTTCCTTTATAGAGCATTTTTTTGTGGTTGTTGCTGTTATTTTTGAGACAGCGTTTTACTCTCGTTGCTCAGGCTGGAGTGCAATGGCATGATCTCAGCTCACTGCAACCTCCACCTCCCGAGTTCAAGCGATTCTCCTGCCTCAGCCTGCCACAAAGCTAGAATTACAGGTGCCCGCCACCACCATGCCCAGCTAATGTTTTTTTTTTTTTTTTTTTGTATTTTGAGTAGAGATGGGGTTTCACCATGTTGGCCAGGCTGATCTCAAACTCCTGACATTGGGTGATCCACCCCACTCAGCCTCCCAAAATGCTGGGATTACAGGCTTGAGCTACCATGCCTGGCCATAGGGCTTTCTTTTCACATGTAACATATCTTTAGAAAAATGCACAAATATAATTAAAATATCAAGCAACAGAACTTTACTGGACCCCAGAAGCTCCCTTACACTCCTTCCAGGCAATAGCTCCCACAGGAAGTAACCACTAACTTTACTTCCAACACCTTAGATTAGTTTTGTCTGTGAAATTTACATGGAATAATGGAGTCACACAGTCTATACTCTTTGCACCTGGCTTCTTTGAGCTTTATGTTTGTATGATTCATCCATGTTGCATACAGTCATATTAAATTCTTGCTCGTTGTTGTATAATATTTCATTATGGCAATATACCACAATTAATTTATCCATTCTACTGTTTTTTTTTTTTTAAATTTCTTTGTTTTATTTTGTTTTGTTTTTGAGATCGAGTCTTGCTGTCACCCAGGCTGGAGTACAGTGGGGTGATCTCATCTCACTGCAACCTCCGCCTCCTGGGTTCAAGCGATTCTCCTGCTTTAGCCTCCTGAGTAGCTGGGATTACAGGCACGTGCCACAATGTCTGGCTAATTTTTCTGTATTTTTAGTAGAAACAGGGTTTCACCATGTTGGCCAGGCTGGTCTTGAACTCCTGAACTCAACTGATCTGTCTCCCTCGGCCTCCCAAAGTTTTGGGATTACGGGCATGAGCCACCGCACCCAGCTCCATTCTACTGTTGATGGACTTTGTACGGTTTCCAGATTGGGGCTGTTATGAATAGAGATGCTATGAACATTCCAGTCTGTGTATTTTGGTGAACATGTTTATACCCTGTAGTATAGGGCATGCATGCATTTAACTGTGGTAGACACCATTACACAGCTTTTCAAAGTGATTGCACCAGGCCAGGTGTGGAGGCTCACACCTGTAATCCCAGCACTTTGAGAGGCTGAGGTGGGCAGATCACTTGAGGCCAGGAGTTTGAGACCAGCCTAGCCAACACAGTGAAACCCCATCTCTACTAAAAATAGAAAACATTAGCTTGGCGTGGTGGTGCATGCCTGTAATCCCGTCTACTTGGGAGGCTGAGGCGTGAGAATGGCTTGAACCTGGGACCTGGAGGCTGCAGTGAGGTGAGATCCCAAGATCAAGCCACTGTACTCCAGCCTGGTGACAGAATGAGACTCTGTCAAAAAAAAAAGAAAAAGAAAAAGAAAACCAAAGGCTGGTGTGGTGGCTCACGCCTGTAATCCCAGCACTTTGGGAGGCCGAAGCGGGTGGATCATGAGGTCAGGAGTTCGAGACCAGTCTGGCCAATATGGTGAAACCCCATCTCTTACTAAAATACAAAAAATTACCCAGGCGTGGTAGTGCACGCCTGTAGTCCCAGCTACTCAGGAGGCTAAGACAGGAGAATCACTTGAACCCAGGAGGCAGAGGTTGCAGTAAGCCAAGATCATGCCACTGCACTCCAGCCTGGGTGACAGAGCAAGACTCCGTCTCAAAAAAAAAAACAAACAACTAAGTGATTGCACCAGTTTACACTCTCACCAGCAATCAGTTGACACTCCCACCAGCAATCAGTTTACGCTCCCACCAGCAACACATGAGCATTTCAGTTCCACAGCTCACCAGCACTTGGTATTTTCTATTTTTCCATTGTGGCCATTCAGATAGGTGTGTAATGGTATCTCATATAATTTTGTTTAAACAGTTTCATTGAGGTAGATCTTATATACTATAACAATCACCCATTGTAAGCATTCAGCTTATTTTTAATAAACATCTATGCTTGTGCGACCATCACCATCATCCAGTTTTAGAACATTTCCACTGCCCCAGACAACCACTGATTATACGATGCCCATTTGCAGTCGCTTCTCCTCCCACACTCACCCCAGACCACCACTGACCTGCTCTCCATGTGGCTTTAATTTACATTTCCCTGATGACTATTAAAGTTGAGTCCCTTTTCATATGGCTATTAGCCAGCTGGATATCCTGCTTTGTGAGGTTTCTGTTCAAATACTTTGACAATTGTCATATCAAGTCCTTTGTCTTGTTCTTATTGACTTGTAGGAGTTCTTTATATATTCTGAACATGAGCACTTTGCGAGATAAATACAATGTGAATATATTTTCCCCCTCTGTGCTTTGCCTTTTAATTCTCTGGTTTCTTTTGATAAAAAGCAGCTCTTAATTTTAATAGAACCAAATGTATATATTTATCTTTCTTTTTTTATTTTTAGAGATGGGGCCTCGCTCTGTCTCACAGACTAGAATGCAGTGGTGCAATAATAGCTCACTGTAACCTTGTACTCCTGGGCTCAAGCAATCTTCCTGCCTTAGCTTCCTGAGTAGCTGGGACTACAGGCATGTGCCACCAAGCCTGGCTAATTAAAAAAATTTTTTTTTTTTTTTTTTGAGATGGAGTCTCACTCTGTTGCCAGGCTGGAGTGCAATGGTGTGATCTCGGCTCACTGCAACCTCTGCCTCCCGGGTTCAAGTGATTCTCCTGCCTCAGCCTCCTGAGTAGCTGGAATTACAGGCGCGTGCCACCATGCCCGGCAGATGTTTTGTATTTTTAGTTAAGACAGGGTTTCACCATGTTGGTCAGGCTGGTCTTAAACTCCCAGCCTCATGATCTGCCTGCCTTGGCCTCCCAAAGTGCTGGGATTACAGGCGTGAGCCACTGTGCCTGGCCTAATTTAAAAATTTTTTAGAGATGGAGTCTTGCTACATTGCCCAGATTGGTCTCAAACTCCTGGTCTCAGGTGATCCTCCTGCTTTGGCTTCCTGAGTACTTGGGATTTTTTTTCGTGTGTATGATTAACACATTTCATGTCCTGTTTAAGAAATCTTTCGGCCAGGCGCTGTGGCTCACATCTGTAATCCCAGCACTTTGGGAGGCCAAAGCGGGTGGATCACAAGGTCAGGAGTTCAAGACCAGCCTGGCCAAGATGGTGAAACCCTGTCTCTACTAAAAACACAAAATTTAGCCGGGTGTGGTGGCAGGTGCCTATAATCTGAGCTATCTGGGAGGCTGAGGCAGGAGAATTGCTTGAACCTGGGAGGCAGAGGTTGCAGTAAACTGAGATCGTGCCATTGCTCTCCAGCCTGGGCAACAAAAGTGAGATTCCATCTCAGAAAAGAAAAAGAAAAAGAAAAGAAATCTTTCTTGGCTTCTTGGCCTGACGAAGTGGCTCATGCCTATAATCCCAGCACTTTGGGAGGCTGAGGTGGGCAGATCACCTGAGGTCAAGAGTTTGAGACCAGCCTGACCAACATGGTGAAACCTCACCTCTACTAACTACAAAAAATTAGCCAGGCATGGTGGTGATGCCTGTAATCCCAGCTACTTGGGAGGCTGAGGCAGGAGAATTGCTTGAATCCGGGAGGTGGAAGTTGCAGTGAGCTGAGATTGTACCATTGCACTCCAGCCTGGGCAACAAGAGTGAAAACTCCATCATGGAAAAAAAAAGAAAGAAAGAAATCTTTCTGAGCTGGTATAGTGGCTCATGCTTGTAATCCCAACACTTTGGGAGGCCAAGGCAGGAGGATTGCTTGAGGCCAGGAGTTCAAGACCAGCCTGGGCAACACAGAGAGACCCCCATCTCTAATTAAAAAAACAAAAAACATCAAGGAATCTTTCCTACTTCAGGAGATGTAGCCCCATGTTTTCTCTAAAAGCTTTGTTGTTTTTTGTTTTTTTGAAACAGAGTTTCACTCTTGTTGCTCAGTGGAGTGATCTCAGCTCACCTCACCCTCCACCTCCCGGGTTCAAGCTGTTCTCCTGCCACAGCCTCCCGAGTAGCTGGGATTACAGGCATACACCACCACACCCAGCTAATTTTGTAGTTTTAGTAGAGACTGGGTTTCTCCATGTTGATCAGACTGGTCTTGACCTCCAGACTTCAGGTGAATCTGCCCGCTTCAGCCTCCCAAAGTGCTGGGATTATAGGCGTGAGCCACTGCTCCCCGCCTGTTGTTTTAACTTTCATATTTAGATTGGCACTTCATCTGGAATTGGTGTTTGTATGTGGTATCAGGTAGGAATCCAAATACTCTTTTTATTTTTTAACACATCGGTATCCAGTTGCCCCAGTGCCGTCTATTGAGGAAGCACCCTGTCCCTGGGAAGTAAGGCATCACCTTTGTCCTGGGTCCTGTGAACGTACATGTATGAGTCTCTGACTGGTCTTCAGTTCCTCTGAATTGATTTGTCTCTCTTTGCCGATGCCACACATTCTTAGTTACTATCACTTTATAGTTACATTCCTTTATTTTTTATTATTTTTATTTATTTATTTATTGAGACAGAGTCTTGTTCTGTGGCCTGGACTGGAGTGCAATGGCACAATCTCAGCTCACTGCAACCTTTGCCTCCTGGGTTCAAGAGATTCTGCTGCCTCACCCTCCCAAGTAGCTGGGACTACAGGAACCCGCCACCACAGCCGGCTAATTTTTGTATTTTTAGTAGAGACAAGACCTGAAGTGATCTGCCTGCCTCCGCCTCCCGAAGGGCTGGGATTACAGGCATGAGCCACCGAGCCCAGCTACATTCCTTTAAAAAAGAACATTCTGGGGCCGGGCACAGTGGCTCATGCCTGTAATCCCAGCACTTTGGGAGCCCAAGGCAGGCAGATCACAAGGTCAGGAGTTCGAGACCAGCCTGGTCAACATGGTGAAACCCCGTCTCTACTAAAAATACAAAACTTAGCCGGCGTGGTAACACATACCTGTAATCCTGGCTACTCAGGAGGCTGTGGCAGAACTGCTTGAACCCGGGAGGCGGGGGTTGCGGTGAGCCGAGACTCTCACTGCACTCCAGCGTGGGCAGCACAGCAAGACTGTCTCAGGAAAAAAAAATTCGGATTTTGTTTTATGAGTGTAGTGCTTTATCTTTGTAAGAATTTTTATTTTTATTTTTTTGAGATGGAGTTTTGCTTTTGTTGCCCAGGCTGGAGTGCAACGGCGTGACATGGGCTCACAGCAACCTCTGCCCCCCAGGTTCAAGCAATACTCCTGCATTGGCCTCCCGAGTAGCTGGGATTACAGGTGTGTGCCACCATGCCCGGCTAATTGTTTTGTTTTTTTTTGTTTTTGAGATGGGGCTCTGTCACCCAGTCTGGAGTGAAGTGATGACACTTCAGCTCACTGCAGCCTCCACCTCTCGGGTTCAAGCCATTCTCCTGCCTCAGCCTCCCGAGTAGCTGGGATCACAGGTGTGCAACACCACGGCCTGGCTAATTTTGTATTTTCAGTAGAGACAGGCTTTCACCATGTTGGCTGGGCTGGTTTCCAATTCCCGACCTCAGGTGATTCATGCACCTCAGCCTGCTAAAGTGCTAGGATTACAGGAGCCACCATGCCCGGCCTAATTTTTGTATTTTTAGTAGAGACAGGGTTTCACCCTGTTGACCAGGCTGGTCTTGAACTCCTGACTTTGCAACTGCCCATCTCGGCCTCCCAAAGTGCTGGGATTACAGGCATGAGCCACCGCACCTGGACTTTAAGGATTTTGATTCAAGTTTAACGTTTTCTTCTGCGCCCTGCCTGGCCTTCATTTCCTCCAAGCTGTTTTATTCTTGTTGTCTTGGTCTCTGTGGTTCACTCTTGCAGCCCTTCTTAAATGTGGGTAGTCCATGCTTGTCCATTCGTATCTAGAAGTGAAGCTCTAAGAAACCAGTTGGAGACCCCGCGTGTGTTAGTGGGGCTTGGTGTGTTGGTTGCCCTGGAGGTGACGGGGCTGGGCTACCAGTCTGCGTCGGATATTTCTCTGGATGGCTCAGCCTTTCAGTGGCAACCCTGCTGATCTTTCAACTGGAGACATAAGGCTCCCTGCCAATGTCTTGGGGTGACATGTGGGAAAGGGTTTGGGTGTCTCACTCTTCGGAATGTCAGCTTTCTTTATCTATTTTCAGCATAGTGCACCTTTGCCCCGTCCGGTTTTGCCTGGGGTATCGAATGCAGGGGTGTCTTTGGCCCAGGGCTCCAGAGAGTGGGTCCCGTGCTTCTGCCAGGTGCCGGCTTGCCGTTGCTTGGCTGCAGGAAGCTGGGGAGGGACTTGTTTTCTTCATGGACGTTCTCTAGTCCTCTCTTCAGCTCACCCTTGCCTCTCATCCAGAGGATCCACTTTGGAGCCGGTCAGGGGTCCGCCATGCAAACTGGATGCCTCTGTTCAGCTCTCCATTATTTTCTTTTTGTTGTTGTTTTGTTTTTTTGAGACGTAGTTTTGCTCTTGTTGCCCAGGCTGGAGTGCAATGTGTGAATCTCGGCTCACCACAACCTCTGCCTCCCGCATTCAAGCGATTCTCTTGCCTCAGCCTCCAGAGTAGCTGGGACTCCAGGTGCAGGCCACCATGCCCAGCTAATTTTTGTATTTTTAGTAGAGACGGTTTCACCATGTTGACCAGGATCATCTCAATCTCTTGACCTTATGATCCACCCGCCTCAGCCTCCCAAAGTGCTAGGATAAAAGGTGTGAGCCACTGTGCCCGGCCTTTTTTTTTTTTTTTTTTTTTAGACAGAGTCTCACTCTGTTACCCAGGATAGAGTGCAGTGGCGCAATCTCAGCTCACTGCAACCTCCACCTCCCAGGTTCAAGCGATTCCTCTGCCCGAGTCTCTAGAGTAGCTGGGATTACAGGCGTGCACCACCATGTCCGGCTAATTTTTGTATTTTTAGTAGAGATGGGGTTTCACCACATTGGCCAGGCTGGTCTCGAACTCCTGACTTGAGGTGATCCACCTGCCTTGGCCTCCCACAGTGCTGGGATTACTGGCGTGGGCCACCGCACCCGGCTGATCTCCATTCTTTTTGCTGCTTGCTTTCCATCTATTTTCAAGTCTCACTGGTGGATTTACCAGACGTTTACCAGACAGTAGAGGGGAAAGGCATGAGGCCCCAGCTCTCTCTGCATATCCCAGTTCCCAGCTATAGTTTGCTCTCCATCTTCCAGATTGTTTTCTTCTTCTTTCTTTCGGAGACAAGTTCTCGCTCTATCCCCCGAGCTGGGGTGCACTGGTGCAATCACAGCTCACTGCAGCCTCGACCTCCCCGGCTCAGGTGATTCTCCCACCTCAGCCTCCTGAGCACCTGGGACTACAGGTGTGCGCCACCTCACGTGGCTAATTTTTTGTATTATGAATAGAGATGGGGTTTCACCATGTTGCTCAGGCTGGTCTGAAACTCCTGGGCTCCTGTCCACCTGCCTTGATCTCCCAAAGTGCTGGGATTACAGATGAAAGCCGCTGTGCCTGGCCTCTCCTTTCTCCTTTTGGGTTTATCTTCCTGTCTTTGCTATCAGTTTTGGCTGGGTTTCAGCAGGAGTGTTGGTTTTCTGTGAGTAATTTCTGTGAGTAACTGGGATCCCCTCTTGGAGGCTCTGCCCTCCCTGTCCCTTTTCTCTGGAATCCTCTTCCTTCACTCTTCACTTTAGTGACCCATTGTCATCCTTGCTGCCTCTACTCACCTTGTCGCCTCCTGAGGGAAGCCTTCCCTGACTGCTTCCCCATGTTCCATTCTCTCATCTCCTTTGAACTTGGGCTGCCCTAGACTGAAGGCTCGTGTGAACTTCCCTGTGGAAACTGTTTCTTTGATAGCGTTTATTGCAGTCTTGAATTACTTGACATTGATTGGTTTACTCGGTCTTCCCTGCACCCAGGGCAGCATGCTGGCACACAGTAAATATCTGCACAGCCGAGCAAAGGTTTAAAGGGGAAATGGGTGCAGGCCTCGGCGGCAGGGGCTGGCAGGCTGTAAGGGAGGGGTGGGCAGTGCGGCTCATGTCTGGCCACTGAATGAACCTGCCTCAGCAAGGAGGGCAGGGCAGAGGGCCAAAGGCTGGCAGGGGCTGGGTGCCGGGCGTCCAGGGCAGCTGGCATCTGAACAGCCCAGCCTCCCCTCCTGCTGCTCCAGACAGACCCTGTGCGGCTGACACAGCTGTATGAGCAGGCCCGGTGGGACCTGCTGCTGGAAGAGATTGACTGCACAGAGGAGGAGATGATGGTGTTTGCTGCCCTGCAGGTACCAGGCGGACCTGGGAGCACGGGAGCGGCTGGGAGGTGGGCTAGTCCCAGGGCAGGAAGGGCCTTCCAGAGTGGGGGTACCTCCAGGGAAGCCCAGCCTCGGGGCTCTGCTAGGGGACCCAGCTGCAGGACAGCCCTCCCTGGCTTCATGCCCACCTAGTACCACATCAACAAGCTGTCCCAGAGTGGGGAGGTTGGGGAGCCGGCTGGCACAGACCCAGGGCTGGACGACCTGGATGCGGCCCTGAGCAACCTGGAGGTGAAGCTGGAAGGGTCAGCGCCCACGGACATGCTGGTGAGGAGGGGCTCAGGGTGGGGGATGGGCAGGGACGTGTGTGAGACCCCAGGTGCCCCTCTGACTCTGTTCCTCCCATAGGATAGCCTCACCACCATCCCAGAGCTCAAGGACCATCTCCGAATCTTCCGGTGAGTTGGGGGCCAGAGTAGGTGGCCCTGCTGGAGGGCCCAGTCTGCCTATGGAGGGGCAAGGTGGCCTTTCACAAACCTCCTGCATCCCACAAAGGCCCCGGAAGCTGACCTTGAAGGGCTACCGCCAGCACTGGGTGGTGTTCAAGGAGACCACGCTGTCCTACTACAAGAGCCAGGACGAGGCCCCGGGGGACCCCATCCAGCAGCTCAACCTCAAAGGTGAGTGTACCGGGCCAGGGGCGGGTATGGTCCCCACCTGTCGGCTGGTTTCCTCCTGGAGACTGGGGAAGATACCCTCTGTCCTGAGGTGACAGTGTGGGGCTGGCATGTACTCTAGGACCTCAAGTGGCGCTGCCCCTTCCGACCTCCTAGGCCACCTCTCTCTCCCTCCAGGCTGTGAGGTGGTCCCTGATGTTAATGTCTCTGGCCAGAAGTTCTGCATTAAACTCCTAGTGCCCTCCCCTGAGGGCATGAGCGAGATCTACCTGCGGTGCCAGGACGTGAGTGAGGGCCAGCTAGGGGCCAGAGCCGGGCAGGAGCTGGGGCAGGGGCAGGGGCCAGGGTCAGGGCTTGGCTAGCACTGTCCCCCTCACCCCTCCCACCCAGGAGCAGCAGTATGCCCATTGGATGGCTGGCTGCCGCCTGGCCTCCAAAGGCCGAACCATGGCCGACAGTAGCTATGCCAGCGAAGTGCAGGCCATCCTGGCCTTCCTCAGCCTGCAGCGCACAGGCGGCGGGGGACCGGGCAACCACCCCCAGGGCCTTGATGCCTCTACCGAGGGCCTCAACCCCTACGGCCTGGTGGCCCCCCGTTTCCAGCGAAAGTTTAAGGCCAAGCAGGTACCAGAGGGAGTCAGGGTGGGAATGAGCACAGTGTTTACCCGGACACCCCTGAGCCCTAGGCCTCCACAAAGCCTTCCTTGGGAAAGCTACGTGCTCACTGGGCTTCTCCCACTGCGTCCCTGAGGCTGCATGGCTGGTCCCCACCCTCTGGGAGGAGTCATGGTCCAGGTGGCCCCGTCCACCTCATGCCTGGCACAGTGCAAATCTGCACCTTGGCACTGCCATTCCCAGGCTCACAGGCTGTCACCCTGACAGGGAGGTGGGGGCTCGGTGACTTTAGGGGAGGGAAATAGTGCCTTCAGCCCGTCACCAGTATGGTCCCGCAGCTCACCCCACGGATCCTGGAAGCCCACCAGAATGTGGCCCAGCTGTCACTGGCAGAGGCTCAGCTTCGCTTCATCCAGGCCTGGCAGTCCTTGCCAGACTTCGGCATTTCCTACGTCATGGTCAGGTATGGTCCCTGACCCAGCCCCTGCTGAGCGCCACCTCTGCCCTAACTTGCCACCCGGCTGCTGTGTGTGCACATCCCGAGTAGGTTCTGGACAGGCACCTGAAGCCTCCCTTCCCTTGTTGTCTGTAGGCAGGACTTACTGAGCGCCCAGGTGTGCCTCTCATGCGGCCCCTCCACCACAAGCATGAGAGACAAAACTCATGCTGGGTGCGGGGCTCATGCCTGTAATCCCAGCACTTTGGGAGGCCGAGGCAGGAGGATCGCTTGAGCCCAGGAGTTTGACACCAGCCTGGGCAACACAGAAAGACCCGTCTCTACAAAAAATTGTAAAAAATTAGCTGGGCCTGGTGGTGGGCACCTGTAGTTCCAGCTACTTGGGAGGCTGAGGTGGGAGGATCTCTTGAGCCTGGGAGGTTGGAGCTGCAGTGAGCCATGATTACACCACTGCACTCAAGTATGGGTGACAAAGCAAGACTCTTGTCTCAAAAATTACAGATGTGTGCACAGGGGCACACATCTGTAATCCCAGCACTTTGGGAGGTTGAGGCAGGTGGATCACCTGAGGTCAGGAGTTCAAGATCAGCCTGGCCAACGTGATGAAACTCTGTCTCTACTAAAAATACAAAAATTAGCTCCGGGTACTGTGGCACATGCCTGTGGTCCCAGCTACCCGGGAAGCTTAGGCAGAATTGCTTGAACCCGGGAGGTGGAGGTTGCAGTGAGCAGAGATCACACCACTGTACTCAAGCCTGGGTGACAGAGCGAGACTCCATCTCAAAAAAAAAAAACAAAACTAAAATTTAATTAAGAGTTCAGGCCAGGAGAGCAGAAGAACCAGTTCTTTTTTTTTTTTTTTTTTTTTTTTAAGATGGGGTTTCACCATGATGGCCAGGCTGGTCTTGAACTCCTGACCTCAGGTGACTCACTCACCTCAGCCTCCCAAAGTGCTAGGATTACAGGCATGAGCCACCGCGCCCAGCCGAAGAACCAGTTCTTGCCCCAGCTCTGCTGTAGATGGTTCACCGTCTGGGCCTGGGTTCACCGGTCTGCAGGAGAGGGCTAGGGGTGGATGCCATTATGGGGAGTGGGCCCTTTTGATTAGTTGTTTCCCAAGACTACAGAGAAGACAGCAAGACAGCAGCTGATGATGAAGATACCCCAAACCAAAAAAAGTTACCATTTAAAGGCATGGCCTGTTTGCCGCATACTGCTAAATACTGTTGTGGGATTCTATCAATTCACCCCCATTTTCCAGATGAGGAACTGGGGGCCCAGGGAGCCCAAATGTCTTGCTCAGGGTCACACAGCTGGTGAGCTGCAGTGTGGGAAAGGGCTCACTCTCCAGCACCGCACCACCTTGTCTGGCGGATCGGGCCATGCATCGGGGGGGCCCTTGCTCACACTCTCTCCTGCTGGGGGCCAGGTTCAAGGGCAGCAGGAAAGACGAGATCCTGGGCATCGCCAACAACCGACTGATCCGAATCGACTTGGCTGTGGGTGACGTGGTCAAGACCTGGCGCTTCAGCAACATGCGCCAGTGGAACGTCAACTGGGACATCCAGCAGGTAGGCCCAGACCAAGGGCAGGGATGGGGGCAGGTGCCAGGCCGGAGCCAGATCCAGCCAGGGCGGGGCAGGGGTGCTCCCTTATCCCACCCCCCATTCGCCCCTCTGACTGTCCCCTCTTCAGGTGGCCATTGAGTTTGATGAGCATATCAACGTGGCCTTTAGCTGCGTGTCTGCCAGCTGCCGGATTGTGCACGAGTACATCGGGGGCTACATTTTCCTGTCGACCCGGGAGCGGGCCCGGGGGGAGGAGCTGGATGAAGACCTCTTCCTGCAGCTCACAGGGGGCCACGAGGCCTTCTAAGGGCTGTCTGACTGCCCCTACCCTGCTCACCACCTGTCACGGCCACTCCCAAGCCCACACCCACTGGGACTCACTGCTCCACACCTGCTCCAGGCAGGCACGCAGCTGGGCATGTTCACCTGCTGTCACTGGCTTTGTGCAGGCCAGCGACCTGGCTGGGCCAGACACTGCCATCACCTAGGCTAGGGATGGGGGTGGGGGCCCCGAGCTCACGTAGTGCCCCTTGCCTTGTCCGAGTGGCTGACGCTGATACCCCTGACCTATCTGCAGTCCCCGGCACACAAGGAAGACCAGACGTAGCTACAGGATGATGAAGCGTGGTTGTGAACTGGAGTTTCTTTCTTGTTACTTTTTAAAATTTGTTTTCATAAATTAATATTTTACTGTTGGATCCTCCTCCTTTCTCTGGAGATGTGCTTGGGTCCACTCTGACACTCTGTCTCTTCATCACCAGCCAAGGAAAGGGGCTTTCCTAATAGAGACAAGTTGGTTAGAGAAAGGGAGATCTAAGTCAGCCTGCGGTTGCAGGCTAGGAGAGAGGTGAGGGCAGAAGGGCACAGGCTTCAGGCACAAGGAACAGGGGCTAGGGTGGTGGCTCTCACGGGTAGGGAGTAGCTGCAGGGCCTCCTTGAAGTACTTGGGAAGCAGGAGGCCATCAGTATTCCCTGGAGTCAGAATCACTCCATTGGCAGAGCGGAAGAAGGGTATTCCATCTGCCAACAGAGCCAGAGATGTGACTCATGCCCTCTGGAAGGCCAGGGCAGCCCCTGCTTTGTCCAGACTCACCTGCCAGGGCCAGGGGTCCATCGATGAACACAGCTATTTCACAATGTGGCCGCATGCCTGCAGAGACAGTGGGAGCTGGGGCCTGGGCACCCGGGGTGCAGTCAGCAACCTGGGCAGACTGGGGTCCTGGGCTGGGGGATGTGGGGGTGCTGCTCCATATTGGGCATGGGGTGGCCTCAGATGAGGGTTGTAACCTTTGGAGGGAACCTGGGAGTACAGAGTGGGTGGGAGTAGCTAGGTGGAGGGGAAGGCACTGACCACTGATGACACCGGGGTCTCCAGGCAGTCCTGGGGCCAGGTGGATGTGCATCCTTCCCCGGCAGGACAGGCCCTTAAGTAGGATGGATGGCCAGTGCTTCCAGAATGTACCATGGACTAGCACCGGGGGCAGGGCCTGTGGTGTCTCCAGGGGCATCAGCTCCAACTCAGGTACCTGGTTGAATGGGCAGCAGTGAGACCACCTTAGCAAGCAGGGGTCCCTCCCATCTGGCTCTCCCGCTTGTCCCCCCCTCACCCTGACCTGCAGGGAGTGGCCCTGGTTGGCCCGGATGAGAGGGCCAGTGCTGGGATCCCCTGGCTGCAGGGCGAACCGCTGCTTCCCATTGGTGTCCACCACGCGCTGCACATCTTCAGCAGAGAAGCGGTGGAACTGGGGCAACTGCAGGAGGGTGCCCAGGGGCACGAAGCCGTCTGCGGGCAGGCAGGGTGCTCAGGAGCCAGCCTTGCTCTGGACTGCACCAGGGTTAACAGGGAGCCACAGGTAACACAAAAAAAGTCTGGACTTGGGAATTGCATGGGCATCCTCTGTGGGACCTTTGGAAAGTCTCCCCTTTCTGCCAGGTGCGGTGGCTTCACGCCTGTAATCCCGGCAGTTTCGGTGGCCAAGGCCGGTTGATCCTGTGGTCAAGAGTTCGAGACCAAAACAACCAAAAAAACCCAAAAAAAAAAAAAAAAAGAGTTCAAGACCGGCTTGGCCAACATGGAGTAACCCCATCCCTACTAAAAATACAAAAATCAGCTGGGCATGGTGGCAGGCGCCTGTAGTCCCAGCTGGTCCGGAGGCTGAGGCAGGAGAATCGCTTGAACCTGGGAGGTGGAGGTCGCAGTGAGCCCAGATCACGCCACTGCACTCTAGCCTGGACGACAGAGCAAGTCTCCGTCTAAAAAAAAAAAAAAAAAAAAAAAAAAGTCTCCCCTTTCTGGGCCCGTTTTTTCAACTTACACAGAAAAAAGATCTGTCTCACGGAGGGGCCGGGAGGTGAGTGCGCAGCACAGCACCGGCCCGGAGTGCACACTCTCAACACCAGGTGCCCCATACCCTCCAGGGCACGCCTTCGAGGTAAGTGCTGATCTGGCTGCTTAGCTGGAGAGGGCATCGCCAGGCCTGGCCCAGACAAGAACTCTCCTCGGTCTGCTGTGGGCATGACAGGGTCTCTAGCCCTTGCTCTCCTCTGTGCATGGGGAAGAAGTGCCCTCTGTGCCTTCCTCAAGGAGCAGTGGAGGCAGCCGTGGGGGAAGGGTCACAGACAGGCTCTTGTTTCTCTCTGGGCTCAAGCCCCAGCCTCCAAGGCCCCTACTTACCGGCTCCCATAGGAAGCCCCAGCTTCAAGGCCCCATGGCGCAGGGCATAGGACAGAGCCTTGGACAGCTGCACGTCTCGGTCCTGAAAGAACCCAGCGGTGGTCCCTGGTCTCCATGGTGACCCTGCCCTGCAGCCCACCCTGAACTCTCAATGACCACTGCAGAGACAGCCCGGAGGGAGAGGAGTGCCAGTGGTCTCCAGGAATGGTAGAACCCTTCAGCCCCGCCCCCCAACAACTCCCAGGGAGCCGGGATTGGTGGGAGAGGGTGGGGAGGAGGCGCGCACCTGTTCCCGCGGTCTGGGGGCCCTTCTACCCCTGGGCCCTGCCGCTTCCTGCCTTCCTCCTCCAGAGGAGTCCATGGCTAAGACCTGTGGGGCAGTGACGAGGGGGCACTGCTTTAAGGCCCCTCCCAACTCCCCACCCCTCCCAGAAAAATCACAGTCTCAGGAAGTGAGCGCTGGGTGCGGGTATACGGCTCATTAAATTCACCCCGCCATGTCCCAGGTGCAGAGAGGGAAACTACGGCCCAGAAAGCCAGACTTGCCCAAGGTCACACCATCAGCCCGGAGCGCAGGGAGGCCGAGCCCCGCATTCCAGCTCGCGGGTGCGTCCCACAGGGTGATCTGGGAGGCGGGGCCGACGTGCAGACGGACGGGGCGGAAGCGTCGGGGCAGCGTGGACTAAGCACCAGGCTCCGCAACCGCGGTGGGGCGGGAGGCGGACTCGCCAATGAAAAGCCGCGGGGGAAATGGGCGGGCACTTCCGCTTCGGGGGAAGGGGCGGAGCCTGCGGGACCCGGCAGCCGGTGAGCGTCGGCTGGAGGCTGGAGCTTCTGGGCCCTGGGAGGGGGTCTCCACGCGACCCGGGTGGGAGGCAGACCTCTGAGTTTGGGGGACATGGGCCTTTGGGGTCACCTGAACCCAGGACCTCTGGGTGGTAGGGATGCCCGGGCGTCCTGGACACCCTGCGGGACTCTGGGCTCCTGCGGGGAAGATGGGACGCTTCGCTGCCCAAGGAGTGGTCCGGGGGGTGCAGAAGGGCTGCGGGTGCCCTCAGGAGGTCTGCGACAGAGGGGGCCAGCTGTGCAGCCCAGGAGTGGTAGTGGCCCTTCTTGGTGACAGGCCTGGCTGTATCCTCCCCCAGAGCTGCCCCATTCAGACCATGGACCCTGAGGTGACCCTGCTGCTGGAGTGCCCTGCGGGGGGCCTGCCCCAGGAGCAGGTCCAGGCTGAGCTGAGCCCCGCCTATGACCGTCGCCCACTGCCAGGTGGGGACGAGGCCATCACCGCCATCTGGGAGACCCGGCTAAAGGCTCAACCCTGGCTCTTCGACGCCCCCAAATTTCGCCTGCACTCAGCCACCCTGGCGCCCACTGGCTTGCGGGGACCACAGCTGCTCCTACATCTGGGTCTTACTTCCTACCGGGACTTCCTGGGCACCAACTGGTCCAGCTCTGCTGCCTGGTTGCGACAGCAGGGGGCCGCCAACTGTGGTGACACGCAGGCCTATCTGGCGGACCCACTGGGGGTGGGCGCAGCACTAGCCACGGCTGATGACTTTCTTGTCTTCCTGCGCCGCTCCTGGCAGGTGGCTGAGGCCACTGGGCTGGTGGACGTGCCTGGTGGGCACCCTGAGCCTCAGGTGAGATGCCAGGCTGGACACAAAGACCCAGACAACTCAAGAGAGCTGCAGCTCTCCACCCTCCCAACCCTCCCAGCTTTGGTTTCCTCATCCCTTAAAGGGAAAATTGGCCTCGTGTTTCTCTGAAAGTTTGCTCAGGGCAGTCTGGCTGCCTCCTCCCTGACCCCTGCCCCAGTCCTGTGAGAAACTAGAAGCATGGGGAGGAAAGATCATGCAAGGAAGAAGATGCCCTACCCCATGCCACCCCCTGTGACCCCTTTGAAGCTGGACCTCTGGTTGTCTGCCTGGAAAAGGACACCAGACTTGGGATGACTAACCCTCTTACACTGTGTCACATCAGGATCTCAGGGCCAGCAAGCATAGGCTTCCTGGTCCTGAGATGGGGTGAGAGGGAAGAGGGTGGGGAGCAGGGGCTGAGCCTGACTTCTCATAGGCCCTGTGCCCTGGTGACAGCCCCCAGCACCAGGACCTCGCTGGGGAGTTGGTGGTACGTGAGTTCTTTTCCAGTGTCCTTCAGGAGATCTGTGATGAGGTGAGTGAGGTTGACCTGGACAGGGTGGTAGACATGAAGGGAGGTGTAGGACTTGCCAGAATTCTACGGGTCTGGGCTGGCAGGAGGCCTGCAGGCATCTGGCCAGCATTGAAGGAAAAAGTTGGCTTTGCAACTAGACATACTTGGAGTGGAATTCTAGCCCTCAATACCCTCTGCCTTGGATTCTTCTTCTTTTTTTTTTTTTTTGAGACAGAGTCTAGCTCTGTTGCCCAGGCTGGGTGGAGTGGTGCCATATTGGCTCACTGCAACCTTCGCCTCCTGGGTTCAAGTGTTTCTCATGCCTCAGGTTCCTGTAGCTGGGGTTGCCTGCCACCACACCTGGCTAATTTTTTTTTTTGGAGACAGAGTCTCGAACTGTTTCCAGGCTGGAGTGCAGTGGCGTGATCTCGGCTCACTGCAACTTCCGCCTCCCGGGTTCAAGCGATTCTCCTGCCTCAGCCTCCTCAGTAGCTGGGATTACAGGCGAATGCCACCACGCGTGGTTAATTTTTTTGTATTTTTAGTAGAGGCGGGGTTTCACCATGTTGATCAGGCTGGTGTTAAACTCTTGACCTCGTGATCTGCCTGCCTTGGCCTCCTAAAGTACTGGGATTAAAGATGTGAGCCACCACCCTCGGCCTCACCTGGCTAATTTTTGTATTTTTAGTATCCATGAGGTTTCGCCATGTTGCCGGGCTGGTTTCAAACTCCTGGCCTCAAGTGATCCACCAGCCTCGGCCTCTCAAAGTGTTGGGATTGGCCAGCCAAGGAATCTTCTTTTCAATGGAAACAATCACAAATGTGTTGCCTCCTCCCCAAGTCTGTTGAAAAAGGAGTACGTGGGAGTCCCAGTTACTAAATTGACTTCCCTTGGGCAACTCTGGGCAATGTGCTCAGTCTCACTGGTTTTGGTGCATCTGTAGAACAAACATGCTCATCAGGTGACATTCTGTGATACTGGAATCTTGATCTACAAGGTGTAAAGTGCTGTACATGGGTAACAGGCTGATTTTCATTGAGAGGGGCAGGGATGTGGGCAGTAGCATTGATAGGAGGGAATCCCCCCACCCTCCACCCCAGGTGAACCTGCCGCTGCTCACCCTGAGCCAGCCCCTGCTGTTGGGAATCGCCCGAAACGAGACCAGCGCTGGCCGAGCCAGTGCAGAGTTCTACGTCCAGTGAGTGGGCTCAGATACCTGGGTCTTGGGGAGGTGGGTGGTGAGGAATGGGCTGAGGCAGCTGTGGCTCCACAGGGACCCCACAGGGGCTGGTCACCCACTGAGCCACCCTTGTGTTCTTGTCCAGGTGCAGCCTGACTTCTGAGCAGGTGAGGAAGCACTACCTGAGTGGAGGGCCCGAGGCCCACGAGTCTACAGGAATCATCTTTGTGGAGACACAGGTGAGGAGTGACAAACCGTCTTGCTTGGAGGCCAGGGCTGGGGTCTGCAAAGAGGCCTGGCAATGCTTGTCTTGTAGGGGAGGTGTCGGCTGGGTCACAGTTCCCTCCAGAGTCACAAGATTTGCCCTCAGTGCAAGGGAAAGGCCCAGGGACCTGTTCAGCCCCTTAACATGCCTCCCTAGGGACAGTGCAGAGGTCTCTGAGGCTCAGGAATTCCGGGCACAGCCCTGGCAGGAGATGTGGCAAGGCCTGAATGCCTGGGTCTCGCTGTCTCCCCACAGAACGTGCAGAGATTGCAGGAGACGGAGATGTGGGCTGAGCTCTGTCCCTCGGCCAAAGGCGCCATTCTCCTCTACAACCGGGTTCAGGGAAGTCCCACCGGAGTGGCCCTAAGGTCCCCAGCCCTACTCCCACCATTCTGAAGACAATAAAGGACTTCATTCATTCCGTTGGCATCTGCTGTTTCTGTGATAGAGAAGAGCAATGGGGCCTGAGTGTGTAAGGCAGGACACGTGACTTGGGGGGGGGAACCCGCCAGCCTGTGTCCCCCTCTGCAAGCAGGGGATGAGGGCTGTGCCTCCCTTTGCTGGCTCCAGTGAGGCTCTGGGGCAGAAGCAGCTCTGTGAGATATGCCTCACTGCAGAGCGGAGCAACAGCGTAACCGAGAGACGGTGGCCGGGCCGAAAGACTCAGAGAGTGGGCTGCGTCCCTGCGGCTCCTGTCCAGCGCCCGCGCCTGTCCAGCGAGTCCGCAGGCGGGAGGGCCGGAGGCACCAAAGGCCAATAGACGCATAGGGGCGGGGTCTCAACCGTATTTTCCGGCCAGTTGGGCGTGGTCTTAGCAACCATGCCAATGAGAGTGCGAGGGCGGGGCCTGAATAGACGCAGGAAATGGCGACGGCCGCGGAGTCCGTGCGTGGTGGGGGCGGGGCCTGACTCTGGCCCCTCCTTTGCCCGGCCTCAAGCTCCCTGGGTGGGAACGGGGTCTCCCAAGTCCCAGGCTGGTTGTCCGGACCCCGAAGCCAGCGCGGGGAAGGGCCCCGGATGCCCCAGTCAGAGGAAGGGGCAGGTCCAGGACACGCGGGTCTGGTCTTGGGCAAGAACGGCCCCCTCCCCGGGCCTGCTTCAGTCTTCCTTCGCAGGAACACCGGGCCAGGCCCCTTCCCTCTGCCCCGGGTGCTTGAAGTCTAGCCCCATTCTGGTCCCAATGCGCTCTTGGTGGCCTTCTTTCCCAGCTGCCCTCCCGCCGCCATGCCGCCCCTACTGCCCCTGCGCCTGTGCCGGCTGTGGCCCCGCAGCCCTCCCTCCCGGCCCCTCGGAACGGCCGCCGGGCAGCGGTGAGTTGGGCACGGGGGGCCGGCCTGGTTGTTCAATGGGTTACTGTTTGCTCTATGTGCTGAGATATTTGTGGTCTCTATTGCGTGTCAGGAGGTTCCCAGGGTTGTCTCAGGTAACCCTCACCTTCCCTGTTGAGGATCAGAGATAAAGACCCCAAGGTCATACACCGATTTCAGCAGCAGAGGAGGAATTTGAGTCCAGGTCAAACCCAACGCTCTCACCACAGCTCTAGTGGTTTTCAAGCATCACTGTACATAGCCCTCTGTGGGGGATGGGAGGCGTGTGTGGGGGGGTGTTGGGTACAAAATGCAGATTCCTGGGCTCTGCTTTCGAGATTCTGAACTGAAGGAATCAGTTGGGTGGGGGTTAGGAATCAGTTTTTTCCAACAAGTTTTTGGACTCCACTTTGAGAAATCGTGACCTGTACTATGCCCGAAACATTCCAAAGGGAGGGCTGTTCTGGAGGCAGATCGGTCCTGGGACCTGTTTCAGCCTCTCAGCTCCTGGAGGCTGAGTTAAAGGGTGTGGCCCAGGGAGGGGCTGGGAAGGGCAAGGCGGAGCTATCTTCTGGGTTTACTCATCCCCTGCAGGTTTGGGACTCTCTCCACAGGTCCAGGCCCAGGAACTATTATGATGTGTTGGGGGTACATCCTGGTGCCAGCACTGAGGAAGTTAAACGAGCTTTCTTTGCCAAGTCCAAAGAGGTAACAGTGCTCCTAATGTGGGGAGAGGGAGCAGGAACTCAGCCAGTGGGGGCATGCTTCAAGTTCCCAGGAGTAGACCTGCATCTCTGGCTGGTGGCATGTTCTTTCAGCCCTCAAAGGGAGTGGCAGGTGCTCAAGGGCAGGGGAAAGGCTGTGGGCAGGAGCCAGGGGTCGTCTGATGGGCTAGGCTTGGTTTTCTTGACCTACCTGTTCTTGAGAAACCTGGAACCGGGCATATGGTAAATGCAGGGGGCTGGCAGGTAGGGAGGGCTTGAACACAGGAGGGGGCAGGAGTCCATGGCTCTCTGGCCTTCTGAGGAGCAGGGAGGCCAGAGTGTCACTGACCAGGTAGGGCCTCTGGGCATGACTGGAGCCCTGGTGGGTGGATGTCATCAGCATGGGTCCTGGGGAGGGACAGGCAAAGGGAGCTAAGGGGAGTCCTGCCCCACCGCAGCTGCACCCGGACCGGGACCCTGGAAACCCAGCCCTGCACAACCGCTTTGTGGAGCTGAGCGAGGCATACCACGTGCTCAGCCGTGAGCAGAGCCGCCGCAGCTATGATGACCAGCTCCACTCACCTAGCCCCGCAAAGTCTCCAGGAACCACAGCCCGTGATAAGTCTGCCCGCCAAACACACAGGTACAGTAGTCCTGCCCTCAGCTCGCCCCACCCCAGGTCTCTTGGGGAGGCTCATTTCCACAGTGTCCCTTCCTCTGCCTCCTAGCTTCTCCTGGGAGCACCCCAACGCACAGTACTGGTCCCAGTTTCACCATGTGAGGCCACAGGGGCCCCAGTCTAGGCAGCAGCAACACAAATGCAACCAGCAAGTGCTGAGGTATTGCCTCCTGCTCATGCTGGCCGGCATGGGCCTGCACTATGTCGTCTTCAGGTAATGCCCCTTCTTCCCGGGGTCAATGGGCAGAGGGCAGGAGGGTGGGTGAATTCCAGTGTGGTCAGCCAGGCCCGCACAGCACCTCGTGGCACATACTCGTGTCTCTCAAGCTGAGAGTTGCTTGAAATCGGTCTCTGAAGCGTCTTTTTCTTAGTAAAGACAGCGCTGCACTAAGAGCTAACGTTGTCATTTACAGTTTTTCATATTTCAAATGTAAATCTTTCATGCTGGCTGCCAGGGAGGGATTGAGCCAAACAAAATCAAGCACAAGCAGCAAATGCAGCACAGCTTTCCTTTGGCAGTCGGCATCTCTCTGCCACTCTCACACGTGCCATGAAGCTGATTTTCTTTTTTCTTCCTTTTTTTTTTTTGAGATGAAGTCTCACTCTGTTGCCCAGGCTGGAGTGCAGTGGCGCAATCTTGGCTCACTGCAACTTCATCTCTGCCTCCTGGGTTCAAGCAATTCTTCTCTCTCAGCCTCCCCAGTAGCTGGGACTACAGGCGCACACTACCATGCCCAGCTAATTTATTTGTATTTTTAGTGGAAACAGGGGTTTACCATGTTGGTCAGGCTGGTCTCGAACTCCTGACCTCAGGTGATCCACCCACCTCTGCCTCCCAAAGTGCTGGGATTACAGGTGTGAGCCACTGTGCCTGGCCACAAAGCTGATTTTCTATAGCAGATACCTAAAGGCCAGTGCCCACTGCTAGCAGCCTGCCTAGTTCAGTGATGAAGTTAGATGCACACCCTTTCTAGTCTTCTGGGAGAAGCACCCCATGATCACAGCTGCTGTCACACCTGAAAGGGCAGCCAGGGCCTTTGGATGCCATTGGACAAGCCAGGGCCACTCTGAGCTCTCCCCACCTATCATAGGCAGTGTCAGGCTGAGGTCCCTAACCCTGTGACGGTTAAAGAGCTGTGAGGCCCCTAGAGTGGGGTGGAAGAAGGCAGGACTTGAGGAGTGGCAGGAATTGGAGTCCCAGAGTTAACTGTGACCCATTGCAGGATGGTGGAGCAGATGCACCTTAACTTCATGGATGAAAAGGATCGGATCATCACCGCCATGTACAACGAGGCGCGGGCGCGGGCCAGGTCTGTCCCTGCTCTATTCTGCCCCCCTGCTCCCTGACCTGGCACCACCCTTGGGGATCCCTGTTCCAACCACCCAGGTGTCCTCTCCTCCAGGGCCAACAGAGCCA
Source organism: Cheracebus regulus (assembly GCA_963574635.1). NCBI lineage: Eukaryota > Metazoa > Chordata > Mammalia > Primates > Pitheciidae > Cheracebus > Cheracebus regulus. The sequence goes on along the minus strand of CAUYQU010049103.1, from coordinate 106,105 downwards.
GCCTCCAGCAGAAGCAACAATGGCAGAAGCAGCAGCAGCCACCACCACCAAGGCCAACCCAAGGCCCCGAGATCGTGCCCCCAGGCACTGGCCCCTGAGGGGCTCACCTGTTTGGGGGTCTGCTGTGCGTTCCATCTTGCTTCCTTCCCACGACGGCCCGCTCCCCAAAACGCGCGCAATAAAGTGATTGCAGAGCTTGTGTCCGGCTCCCTCTTTCAGGCCTAGCACCCCCAGTCCCAGCCTCGCCAAGGGGCAGCGCCCCGCCCTCCGGGTTCTAGCGGCGGGCGACCAGGGAGCCCGGCCCCCTGGGCGGCGCGTCCCCTTTCCCCTGCAGCGGCGGGAGGCGGGAGGGGGTGTGTGGAGGGGGCGGGCCCCGCCGGCAGCCTCGCCCCCCCCACCGCCCCGCCCTCGCCCCATGGCCCGGTGGGGAGCGCGTGTCTGGGTCACATGAGCCGCCCGCCCGCCAGCCCCGGCCCGGCCCCCCGTCGCCCCCGCCGTCCCCACCGCCACCGCCCGCCACCACCGGTCGCCCGCCCGGCCGGCTCCTCCTGTCGCCGCTGCGCTGCGCTGCGCTGCCTGAAACCAGGGCTCGGGAGGGGGCCGTGGAGGAGCCGCCCCCCGCGCCCGGCCCCCACCCGCCTCGTCCGGGTCCAAGCCATGGGGCTCTGGCTGCCGCTGCCCCCCGCGCCACCGGGCTAGGGAGATGCGGGCGCCCCCGGCGGGCGGCCCCTGCGGGCACCATGAGCCCCCTGCTCCGCCGTCTGCTGTTCGCCGCGCTCCTGCAGCTGGCCCCCGCCCAGGTACGTGCAGCCCGACAGCGCGCCAGCCTGCCTTGCCCTCTCTCAAGGTTGGCGGAAGTGAGGAGGCGACCCGCGGCCTCCTCCGAGGGGATCTGCGGGGTCCGGCCTTGAACGCGGGCGTCTCAGGGGCCCGGCGCGTGCATCCCCTGAGAGGTGCCCCTCCCCGCCAGCCCGCCAGACCCAGCCTGGGGCCACTCCTCTGCCCCACCCCGTCCCCTGGGCACCGCCGGGGGCGGGGCTGCCTCAGTGCCCGCTGGACCTGGTTCGGTGCCCACCGTGCGCGCTTCTGATCTGTATGCAGCCCCCAGACATGCTCAGCTCAGAGGCCTGGAGATTTGATGCGGCCACCGGGGCACCTGTTGGGTTTTGGGCCAGGATAGGTCCAGGATGGCCAAGAGAGGACAGATAAAGCTAGAGCAGTGGCCACAGGAACAGAGCAATCTGGAAAGATGGCAGAGAGGTGGTGAAGCCTCCTGATGCAAGGGCAAAGCCCCAGGGATGGCGACAATGCCAGACTCTCCTAGCATGTACCTCGGGTCCAGGTCTTTTCTCTCCCACAGGCCCCTGTGTCCCAGCCTGATGCCCCTGGCCACCAGAAGAAAGGTAATACGCATAAAAACTCGGCTCTAGCCAGTGCTAAGAGGGTTTGTCACGGGCCCTGATTCCAGGTGCCTGGTGTCCATCATCTTGGGTAACTCCCCTGGAAGATGCAAACTGTTATTCTACCCATTTCATGAAGGAGGAAACTGAGGCAGTGGGGTTACTTGGTTCTGGATAAAGAGGGCAGGGGAAGACAGGTTGTGAGGGCAGAGCAGGGAGGGCTAGTGGAGGGTGGCTGTGGCTTGGGGACTGGGGAGGACAGCTGCTAGGAGCAGCTGCAGGAAAACCAGTGGCGACTTAACCCTTTACCGGTCTGCCCCCAGTAGTGTCATGGATAGATGTGTATACTCGTGCTACCTGCCAGCCCCGGGAGGTGGTGGTGCCCCTGACTGTGGAGCTCATGGGCACCGTGGCCAAACAGCTGGTGCCCAGCTGTGTGACCGTGCAGCGCTGTGGTGGCTGCTGCCCTGACGATGGCCTGGAGTGTGTGCCTACTGGGCAGCACCAAGTCCGAATGCAGGTACTGGGGCAGGCGGGGCAGCGGGCAGGGGATGCAGGTACTGGGGCAGGCGGGGCAGCGGGCAGGGTGATGCTGGCTGGCTCTGGGGCTGGGGCAGCCTGGAGACTGAGGCATAGGAGGTGGGTGGAGAGGAAGGCTGGCAACCAGGGTCCAGGCTGTTGGGTGAGCTTTTCTCCCTCCAGCCTTAGAGCATCCCTTTTCTCTCTCCCTCACTGTCCTCTCTGTTCTTCTGAGCACAGATCCTCATGATCCGGTATCCAAGCAGTCAGCTGGGGGAGATGTCCCTGGAAGAACACAGCCAGTGTGAATGCAGGTGCCAGCCAGGCCCAACTTCTCAGCTCTCAGAGGCCAGGCTTGGGGGTGCTGGGTATGGTGGTCCACAGAACTGGGAACTAGGTTCCTAAGAGTAGAGCCAAGGGTAGGCCTTGGATCTGGGGCAAGAGAGTAGGATGCTTAGGCCGGGTGCAGTGGCTCATGCCTGTAATCCCAGCACTTTGGGAGGCCAAGATGGGTGGATCACCTAAGGTCAGGAGTTCAAGACCAGCCTGGCCAACATGGTGAAACCCCGTCTCTACTAAAAATACAAAAATTAGCCGGGTGTGGTGGCGGGCACCTGTAATCCCAGCTACTTGGGAGGCTGAGACAGGAGAATAGCTTGAACCTGGAAGGCGGAGGTTGCAGCGAGCCGAGACCATGCCATTGCACTCCAGCCTGGGCAAGAAGAACAAAACTCAGTCTCAAAAAAAAAAAAAAAAAAGTAGGATACTGGGATTTCCTGATCTTCCTCCTCTTTTCTCTGTCTATTTCACTTTTCAGACCTAAAAGAAAGGACAGTGCTGTGAAGCCGGACAGGTGGGTGTCTTGGACTCCAGCTGAGTGGGGTCAGGGGGAGTACCAGTGAGTCTGGAAGCTGTCACCCCTCCCATGTTTCTCCTCTCACCTGTCGCCCACTTTCCCTTTTCCTCTGCTCCCAAAGCCTGTGTGCTCCACCCCAACCCCAGCTCCAGGGAAGACTCTTCCCACCCCACACATGTCGCTTCTCCTCCCTAGGGCTGCCACTCCCCACCACCGTCCCCAGCCCCGCTCTGTTCCTGGCTGGGATTCTGCCCCTGGAGCACCCTCCCCAGCTGACATCACCCATCCTACTCCAGCCCCAGGCCCCTATGCCCACGCTGCACCCAGCGCCACCAGTGCCCTGACCGCCGGACCTGCCGCTGCCGACGCCGCAGCTTCCTCCGTTGCCAAGGGCGGGGCTTAGAGCTCAACCCAGACACATGCAGGTGAGGCATCTGTGGGGTGGTATTTGTTTGGAAACACATCAAGGCCCTGTTCTAGAGCAGGTCTGTGGTGAGCCTGCCAGTAGGAGGAGGGCCAGGGAAGGGGAAGCTGTTGAATATGTTGAACAAATATTCAAGTAACCAGCAGCTGCTGGTACTTGGAGCTGTGTAAGCAAGTCAAACATTCTAACTCAGGAGTCAGATACAGGAGGGATGATGTCAGCAGAGGATGTCAAGGGCTGTGGTGAGGAGCACCTGGCCTCATCTTTCAGAGGTTAGAGATCTCTTGGAGGAGGTGACATTTACCTGGAGTAGAAATGCGGGCCACAGGGCCAGGCGTGGTGGCTCACGCCTGTAATCCCAGTACTTTGCGAGGCTGAGGCAGGCAGATCACGAGGTCAAGAGATCAAGACCATCTTGGCCAACATGGTGAAACCCTGTCTCTACTAAAAATACAAAAATTAGCTGGGCATGATGGTGTGCATGTGTAGTCCCAGCTACTCTGGAGGCTGAGGCAGGAGAATCACTTGATTCTGGGAGGCAGAGGTTGCAGCGAGCCGAGATGGCGCCACTGCACTCCAGCCTGGCGACAGTGCAAGACTCTGTTTCAAAAACAAATGAGGGCCATAGGTTTTCCAGCTCGCAGTTGGGCCTTCCCAGAAGCCTCTGTGGTAGACACCTACCCTACCTATGGGCTTCAAGAGGCCAAGGGACATAGTGGAACCCTCATCCACCCTTATCTGATGTGTCTCTCACCACCCGTGTCCCACAGTGAGGCCATGGAGTGACAACATATGGGCCAGGCCAGTGGGAGCTTCCCAGGAGTATCAGGAGAGGATGGGCTTCGCAGAAGGTTCGTCCTTCTCCCTGCAGCCTCCAGCACCCAGGGCTGAGTGGTGTGGCAGGATGCCCAGGTTGTGAACTTAGTGGGCCCAAGGCACAAGTGAGTCCAGGGCTGGGGCTGAGTTCCAGCAGCATGAACACATCACATCCTTCCTCCTCAGGTGCCGGAAGCTGCAAAGGTGACATATGGCTTTTCAGACTCACCAGGGTGACTTGCCTCAAGAGGCCATACCCCAATGGGGGAACAGAGAGGAGCCTGGTGAAAACGGCCAAGCCCCCAAGACCTCAGCTCAGGCAGAAGCTGCTCCAGAACCTGGGCCTCTCAGAGAGCTCTCCTGCCATCCCTCGTCTCCCTGAGGCTGTCATCTGCCTGGACACAGTTGGAAGAGGAGACTGGGAGGCAGCAAGAGGGGTCATATGCCAGCTCAGGGGAAAATAGGGTACTGTCTCAGCTTCTAACCACCCCAGGCAAGTAAGTGTCTTACAACTGGCTCTTCCTCCCCTCACTAAGAAGACCTAAACCTCTGCCTAATGGGATTTGGGCTTCGGTATGAGAACTGTGACCCTCAACCCTGATAAAAGAGATGGAAAGCAGCTGTCCCTGCCTGTATCACTGTTTGTCACTGTCCAGGCTGGCTGGTTTGGGCATGAATGTCTGCATCAGTAAATCCACAGCCTCTCTGGCTCCCTCATCGTGCAGATGAAGGAAATGAGGACTGAGGCGCCGCTGCAGATCCCAGGCAGGGCTGGAATCATGGATTCATCACTATTGCCAGGCATGGAGGTCAGGGAGAGCCAGTTGATACAGAGTGCCAGCCCTCCTGCTTCTCACTGGGGTTCTTTTCTGGAAGGAGATAGCCTTCTGTGGCCAGAGCGCTTGGGGTGGGACCCAGATCTGCTGAGTGACCTTGCTTATCACTGCCCCTGCCTCTCTGAGCAGCAGTTTCCACGTGTGCACATAGAGGGAACAGAAGATTGCTGTGGTTGGGGTCCTCGGGCTGCAGAGACACTCGAGACCATCTTCAGACAATGGAAAAGGACCCTTGTTCTTCCTGCACCTGCGGCTTTTTGTTCCCTGTAGCTTGACTCTAAAGCCCTGGCTCCTCCCTCTCTTCACTTCACTCCCACTTCCCTGATAAGGAAGCACCAAAGATCTGGGACTGGTGGGCCTGGTTTGGGCGGCAGGCTCCCCTCACCACAACCCTCATAGTTTTCTTTTTCTTTTCTTTTTGAGATACAGAGTCTTGCTCTGTTGCCCAGGGTGGAGTGCAATGGCACGATCTTGGCTCCCTGCAACCTCCATCTCCTGAGTTCAGTTCTCCTGCCTCAGCCTCCCGAGTAGCTGGGATTACAGGCACCCACCACCACACCCAACTAATTTTTCTTTTTTGAGATAAAGTTTTGCTCTTGTTGCCCAGGATGGAGTGCAATGGCGTGATCTCGGCTCACTGCAACCTCCACCTTCCGGGTTCAAGCCATTCTCCTGCCTTAGCCTCCTAAGTAGCTGGGATTACAGGTGCCTGCCACCACGCCCTGCTAATTTCTTGTATTTTTAGTGGAGACAGGGTTTCACCATGTTGGCCAGGCTAGTCTTGGACTCCTGACCTCAGGTGATTTGCCCGCCTCAGCCTCCAAAAGTGCTGATATTACAGGCATGAGCCACTGCACCTAGTCCAATTTTTGTATTTTTAGTAGAGATGAGGTTTCACCATGTTGCCCAGGCTGGTCTCAAACTCCTGACCTCAGGTGATCAACCTGCCTCATCCTCCCAAAGTGCTGGGATTACAGGCATGAACCACCGCGCCCACCCGACACACAGTTTTCTCCTGCTTCACCTCCCTTGAACCCTGCAGTTGCTGCCTGAGATTCCAGCCCAAGCCCAGCCCCCACCCTTCTCCCTGCAGCCTCCAGTGCCCAGGGCTGAGTAGTTTGGGAGGGATAAAAGGCCAGCCTTGGGCACCAGTGCTTTGCCCAGAGGCAGGGCATTCAGGGGCAGAGTTAACCCAATTGGGCAGCCACCTGAATGGAGGGGCAGCCACCCTAATGGAGGTTTTTCTCTGAGGTGTTGGGTCAGAACATATGGTTACCATCTTAGTGGGCCCAAGGCAGCAGTGGGTTGAATGAGGAGACAATTCCTGACAGCGATTACTACTTTCAAATCATCTTCTCAGTCATGATGTCACCGGTCATGCCACAGGTCAATTAACATGAGGCAGAGGAGGGTTAGGACCCCAGAACTACCACCTCCAGAGCCCACTTAGCCCCACCAGACACCCACAATGCTTCACATGCACCTCCTCAATTCTGAGGTCAGCATGATGATTGTCTTCCTTTTTCAGTTGAGGCAATAGGCTCAGAAAGGCTAATTGGCCTGGGGATTTGCCCTCACATCCGAACCTTCAACCTAGGTTTAGCTGTCTCTCAACTGCAGGCTCATTACTTAGTTGATAGATGTTTGGTGGGTGCTGGGGCGCCTGAAAATAAATCTGGTGGGGGAAGGGGCCCAGCCAGGTCATTCCAGTCAAGAGTCAGAGCCCAGCTGCACAGGTAGAGGTAAGCCTGGCTCGTGGGAGAGAGACGCGGGCAGGAGCATTGGCTGGAGGTCAGGGCTTGGCATTGGACATTATCTGGTCCTACAGGGGCTCGGTGGCGTGGGTGTCATCAAGCCCGTGTTATACGCCTGTGTTGGATGCCAGATTCTACCAAGCACACAGCTAGTCAAGTGGCAAACCCGGAATTCAAACCTGAAGCCTAGGATCTTTCCACGGCGACTGAGGGCTGTGGGCCATGATGAGGCCCAGGCAAAGAGGAGTGCTGTGGGAGAGACTGGAGGCGACTTGAAATGGCGCCTCAAGACCCCGTCCGGGAACGCACGCCCCCCTGACCTTACTATCACCTGGGCCGGAAGGGCCTCCGGACTTTTCGGAAATCACTTTCACCTAACCTTTCGGACTACAGCACCGCCGGAAGTGACGCAGGGCAGCGGCGTCGCGGGGGCGGGGCTAGGGAAAGAGCTGCGCCAGCGGGAGTGTGGCCGCGGGTTTCGCACGGCCCAATGAGGGAGGGCGGCGTGGCCCGGCCTGGTAGCGACGAGGACGCGCCTGCGCAGAGGCGGCAGCACCACCGGGGTTGACTCCGGGGGCGCGGCGAGGAGGTGAGCGGGGGCCACAGCCCGGGCTGGGGGGACCCGGGGTGCAAGAGGGCAGGCTGGATCAGGCCGGGCAGGAGCGAGCCGGGCTCCGAGTGTCAACGAGAACTAGGTGACGAGGAAATTGGGGGTGGAAATTGGCCGGAGCTGTCCGGAGATGCCGCAGGGGGAGGGTTCTCACGCCGCACAGGGCGGAGCCCTGGGGCTTGGGGCGGGACGTGGAACAGGGACGGGTGGGACTTCCGAGCTGGTGTCAGTGGAAGGCGGGGCCCGGCGGCGGGGGGCGGAGCTAGGAGGGTCGGGGGACGGAGCCTGGCTCTTGAAGGAGGAGCTGGAGGAGGTGAAAGGCGGAGCCTCGGGGTCGGAAGCAGAGGGGAACGGAGCGCAGGCGCTGGGGGCGGGGCTTCAGCCGGTGAGTGGCGTGGCTACAGCTCCGGAAAAGGGGTCTAGTTCTGACGAAGGCGGGGCTGCAGGCCCTGGGGCGGCACCGCGTCCTCCGAAAGGCGGTGCCAAGGAACCAAGTGAGGAGCCCGGCCCGAGTAATGGCCCCGGGCGTCCACGCGGGGGTGGTCTCCGTGGTGGTCGAGCTTGGGGACGCGGTAGGCCGAGAACTCCTCCGGGAGAGGTGGTGTGGGTGGAGCGGTCTCGGCGGCCAGCGGACACAGGGCCAGTCTGGGTGCCCCGGAGACCCCCAAGGGCTCAGAGCTGGGGCGGCGCCCCGGGCGGAGGCACAGGGCCAAGCTGGGGGGTATCTCCCGAGGACCGGGGCTCCTCGGAGCCACCCAGTGGGGATGTGTGGGTGCCTCGGGGCCGACCCCCTGCAACGGCCGCAGAGGTGTGGGTGTGCTGGGCCGAGGGCAGCTGGGTGTGGCGTGAGTGGGACCGCTCAGTCGGGGCAACTGCTGTGCAGCCAGATAGGGTCTGGACTTTGCGTAAAGGGACGGGCGGGAACTGAAGAGCGGAGGTGGGGACCGGGAGGGAGGGAAGGTATGGGGGTGAGCGAAGGGGCGGGGCCCTGGCTGCTGTGGCCTCCCCTGACCCCCTCCCCCCGCTGCTGGGGTCCTCGGCCAAGCCCCCTTCTCACTGGACTGGTAAGTGTGGCCCCGGAGCCCGGGGGAGAGGGCGGTGACCCGGGATAAAGGGGATCCCCCGGGGCAAGCAAGATACAGTGGTGGTGGGACCCTCCTGGTACCTACCCGTGTTCCATGCCCTCCTTGTCCCCCCCCACCACCCCGTTCAGTCTGTCGGTTGGGGTCTGTGCCCACAGAGACATGAGGCTGAGCTGGGTCCAGGTCCTGACAGTACTGTCCATCTGCCTGAGCGCCGTGGCCACGGCCACAGGGGCCGAGGGCAAAAGGAAGCTGCAGATCGGGGTCAAGAAACGGGTGGACCACTGTCCCATCAAATCTCGTAAAGGGGATGTCCTGCACATGCACTACACGGTGAGTGGGATGGGCGGGCCTTTTGGGAGTGGGTGGGGCTTCCAAGGACCAGAAAGTGCTTGAGAGTCTGGTTCTCCCTTAGCCAGGTAGGTGACCTTGGGCAAGTCCCCTCTCCCCCTAGGCCTGTTTTCATGGTTGTGCCTTGCCCTTGCCTACTGCCCAGGTGGGCACCAGCAGGCAGTGACAGTGTACTGTGTGCTGCCCAAGGCTGTGTCCTCTTAAAGGACTATGACCAGCTGGGTACGGTGGCTCACACCTGTAATCTCAGCATTTTGGGAGGCCAAGTCGGGTGAATCACCTGAGGTCAGGAACTTGAGACCAGCTTGGCCTCATGATGAAACTTTGTCTCTACTAAAAATACAGAGTTAGCCGGGCATGGTAGTGGGTGCCTGTAATCCCAGCTACTTGGGAGGCTGAGGTGGAAGAGTTGTTTGAACTTGGGAGGTGGAGGCTGCAGTGAGCTGAGATCGCGCCAGTGCACTCCAGCCATGGCAATAGAGTGAGACTCCCATCTAAAAAGATAAAAAAGACTGACCACCAGTGCTGTGAGAGCCAGCTTGATGGGGAGAGCAGCTGAGGGAGGGGGGTGTCAGGGGTGGTCCCCTCCTCCTCATTGGCCTCTCCATGGTCCCACAGGGGAAGCTGGAAGATGGGACGGAGTTTGACAGCAGCCTGCCCCAGAACCAGCCCTTTGTCTTCTCCCTTGGCACAGGCCAGGTCATCAAGGGCTGGGACCAGGGGCTGCTGGGGTGAGTCATGGGGGAATGGGCTTGGGAGCAGGGAGGGTGTGCATGGCCATCACCCAGGAGGTAAGCTGTGGGAGGCAAGCCCCAGGGACACAGGACAGGGGCCCTGGGTGTTGTGGTGGGCTGAGCATGTGTCTTCCTGCAGGATGTGTGAGGGGGAGAAGCGCAAGCTGGTGATCCCATCCGAGCTGGGTAAGAGGCCCCTCTGAGGGTGCAGAGTGGGTTTGGGGTGTGTGACTGGGAAGGGTGAAAGCTGCTTCCGCGTTTCATTGGTCTTCACTGTGTCTATCGTAATACATGCCTCCTCCAAGTTTGGCTGTGTCTAGCAGTGAAGACAGGGCAAGATCCTTGAAGCACTCAGCTGTAGTGGCCCCACTCTGCCCTTGCCAGGCCTTTGGCACCCCCTTCCCATCTCCATTACACCTTCTCCATTTCTGCCCTTCTTGCGGAGGGGCAGAACACCCTCCCTTTGCCCAGGCTGGAAGGGAGCTTGGCCATCGCTGACTGTTTCTTTCTGCATCTTCAACAGGGTATGGAGAGCGGGGAGCTCCCCCAAAGATTCCAGGTAGTCAACCTCTTGACCCCCCATCACCTGCAGCCAGCCCACCTCCCTGTGGCTCTGGTTGGCATTTTGACCCCACTTCTCCCCCACAGGTGGTGCAACCCTGGTGTTTGAGGTGGAGCTGCTCAAAATCGAGCGACGATCAGAGCTGTAGCAAGACTGGGGAGGGGCGGGGGGAGAGGCCCCCATCCAGGGACCAGACTGTTCTAAAAAAACAAAACAAAACCAAACCTTAGAAGCCCATGGTGTGAGATGTGTGTGTTTGTGGGCGCTGAGAGACTCAGAGACCTCAGCTCCAGCATCCCCCACCTTCTCCTTTCCTGACTGCTTAGCCCTGGGGGTCTAGGCTCAATGGCATGGTGGCCCTTACCCAGAGAAACAGGAGTGTTTCTGCCTGCCAACAGCAATACTGCTCCCCCCTCCCTCACAGCTCCCCAGCCACTTCCAGCTCCTGGTCTGGGAGCCAGCACTGGGCTATCGCCATGGCTACGTGGCCCTCAGGAAGGCCTGCGGTCACCTGGGGAGAAGCTGAGCTGGCAGAAGTCACAGAGCGGCGTGCCCCCCTAAAAGAGATCAGTGGAGTCTGGTAGCTGCACCAAAGGCGTAGCCTAGCTTTATTAAAGGGCCCGCGCTGCAGAGTCAATATAAAAACACAAAAAGTCCCATCAGTTTAATAATAATAAAAAACCCCAAGTGGAAAACTGAGGGGGGCAGGGGAAGAGACCCCTGGGCCAGGGGCACGAGGAGCCCTGCTCATGGCACCAGGCCTGGCCACAGGGTCCCCTGGTATTGCTGTTGCTTTGAGGTCGGGGGCCGCGATTGTCCTGTGGGAGCCACCGTTTTCCTGGGTCCGGGGACCCTCATTTCTTCTGGGGTGTGCTCAGCTTCTGCATGCCCCGGATCTTGTCCAGCAGGCCAGAGATGAAGGCCTGGGTGGGAGGGTAAACATTAGGGAGACCAGACCCCAGGATGACAGGAGCTGGGCTCCCCTCACCCTGCCCCTGGGGAAAGCTCTTACCTCTGTGGGTTTGTAACAGTCAACCAGCAGCTCCTAGCAGGGTATGGGGGAGGAGGGATAAATGAGTCCTCAGGAGTAGGGGCCTGGAGCTCACCTATACCCACTTCCAAGGGACTGGGGCCACCCTGAGGCACAGGAGATGCCACGGCCACCTCACAGCTAGGCAGTGGTCCCATTCTGCTGAGACAGGAGCTGAGGCTCCAGGGCCTGACTCCATAGTAGTACCTCAGGCAGCCCTCTGCCCGCCGCCCCCCCCCAGATCCCTCACCTTGACCCTGGCAGCCCGGGCATCGTCACTCTCCATGTCCAGGAGCTCGTCCACGTCAATCTCCAGTTCTGGGATCTCCTCTTCCTGGGGTGGGGGTGGGGGTGGGGAAAAGAGCCTGAGTTAGAGGGTGTAAAGGAGCTCTGGGTTGAGGCCCCTGCCTACCTCGGAGGAACCCGGCCCTGTGCCCAGCAGACACAACGGCAGCTGCTCTGAGGAGGAAAACAGATCAGGCCCGTGCCAAGGCAAATTGCCCAAAGGGGGGCGGGGGGATTTCCTGTCCCTGCCAGTGGGCACCAGGGGTGCCAGACAAGGCCAGCTAGCCAGGGCTGCAGACCTTGGATTGGAAACCCTGCAGATGTGTCTCCCCAACATCCGGGCCCCCCATCTCACCAGGGCACCGGTGGGTGCAGCTGTCCCAGCTCATCATAGCCCCCTCCCCTCCCCCAAACACCTGTCACAGCTCCCCGGGAATGAGGAGGAAGTGAAGGCTGAGGGGTCACTGGGAAGGACCCGGGCCTGGCAAAGAGGAAACAAAGAGCCCATGCTTTGGTGAGGGAGGGGGTGCCACCACCCTGCCCCACCCTCCCCAGGAAGCCCCTATCCTGTTTGGAGTCAGCTGCATTCCAGGGCTGGGCTAGGGTAGGCAGGCAGCACCGGGCAAGCCCACTCCTCCACCCTGCCCCCCGGGGCCTGAGTCACCATCTGAACAACCAGGGAGTCATGGGGGTGGAGAAGCAGAGCCCAGAAAACGGGCTAGCCTGGACGCACGCCAAGATGGAGTTCCAGGCTATCCCAGAGAACAGCCCAACCCCAGCCACCTATCAGACTAGCGAAGTGTAACCACAGTCTAAGCCAGTGGGCACTAGCGGGTGAGACCTCCTGCCACTGCCAGCCCAGACTAGCCCCCTGCCTCTTGCCCAAGGCCCAGGCTACGCCTTGAGGCTTCTGGAGGACACTAAGCTTGACCTGAGGAGTGGCATGAGGGGCGCAGGGTCTGAGGCAGCGGAGAAAACAGAAGTGACTTAGATCAGACAAGAAAGAGCATATATTCGAGGCAGGGAGTGCAGAGAGGAGGGGAGCGCGCGTGGAAGCAGAGTGCCCTTTGACTCCGGTGACAGGAGAGCTCACAGTGGGGCTCCCAGGCGCACCGGCTCGAGATCGATTTTAGGGTGTCGGCGCGGGGTGGGAACACACCTGGCAGTCGTAGAGGCGCGTGAGCTGCTCCAGGATCCACTCCTCTAGGTTGAGGCGCTTCCGTAGCTCCTTGCGGTCATACTTGACGGTGACCTTCCCTTGGCGCCTCACTGGGCCCTCATCGTCCGCACCGCCCGGGCCTTCTCCTGCGGCCCCGGGGGGACTCTGAAAGTAGACGCGTGGTCCTGGGCCGCCACTGCCCGGCCCGGGCGCCGGGGCCGCCAACGCCGCGCCCCCCGCGGTGCCGCTGTCCGCCATGGAGGCCGCCGGGGCCACGTGCGCGCGTCGGGCCCCTCCCTGCGCCGCCGCCTCCGGGACGCCCGCCGGCTGGCTCGGGTTAGCTCAACCGCTTCGTTCCGCGCGGCTCCGCGGCGAGGGCGGCGGCGGGGGCGCCCGGGGGCAGCTGCAGCATGCGGAGCCCCCGGGCCTGGCCTGGCCGCGCCCCGCCCCCTCCCCGCCGATCCGCCCTTTGTCCCCCGCGGCCGCCGCCCGAGCTGCCGCCGCCGAAGCGCTTTCTCTGTCTTGCTCTTACTCCGCCCCCCGGCCACACCCCCTTAAAGGGCCAGCCCCTCTACGGGCCCCTCTTCCTTACTCCGCCCCCGGGCAGGGGTAGGGGAGGGTCTCTTAGGCAGAGGGCGGCCTAGCTGTCCGTAGCCCCTAAATGCCACCGTCTGGCCCCAAACCCAGGAGTTCTAAGTGCTCAGGACGACGCTTTGACCTCCCGCCAGGATCCTAGTCCTCCCTGGACCCTTCTTCATTCTGTCCTCATTGAGGCCACCTGAGAATAGGGGCCCTCTGAGAATGCAGGGGAGTGGACAGCATGTGCAGACTGGGAGTCTGGTGAGGAGACGCTGCGGTCCTCGATGTCCGGGTCCTCTAGCCCTCGGCCAGCGAGGGGCGAACCCCCTCTTGCTCACGGACCGACACGTGGACCGGGCTGCGGGGGATGGAGGAGTGGAGAAGGCGGGCGGAAGCTGTCCGGGTCCCCAGACGCCCTGACTAGCAGGGTCCCACGCCCCCACCGAAGGAAGCCGGGGCTGGCGGAGGGGATAAGCGAAGGCGGCCGGCCAGCCCGAACGGCCAACCCCGGGCAGCCACCGCCCACCGGCAAGATGGCGCGGGGCGCGGGCTTGTGGGAAACGGAGTCCGCACCCGGCACCGCCCCTCCCCCGCCGCGCGACCCGGCCGGGAAGCGCGAAGTTGTTTGGGGCGTCCTCTGCGCCCCCTACTCGTGTGCGCACAGAGGGGGACGCTAAGGCGCAAAGAGCTGGGCAGTGAGGGGGCCGGGACTCAATAATGAAGGCGATCATCGCGGCTACCCCTAGGAGCGTGCGTCGGGACAGCAGCCCAGACGGCTCCGCCGGGAGGGCGCCGCGCCGGGGCTCCCACACCCCCGCCCTGTGGCTCCTGGGTCCTCCACACAGCCCTGGCCCACCTCCAATAGGCTGACGGCGCATCCCATTCCCTCCCCCTATGTGATTTTCTGCATCTTTAAATGGTCTCATTCATTCGTTTATTGTCTGTCTCCCACTTCTAGATTGTGAGTTCCGTGGGGTTGAGCCCTGTGCGGACCTGATCTGCGGGTGCTACCAGGCTAGAGTGGTCTTCAAATCCACTGCTATTAGGAAAATTACCTGGTCCCTGCTGAACCCCACCACCTAGAACTATGTCACACGCATAGCAGGTCGCCGCACTGGTTGAACAAATGGTTTGGAAAGAATTAATGGCTTCCTCTGTGCCTGCATTTCCTCAGAAGGTTGTAACAAAGATTCAATAGGAAAATTCGTGGAAAGTTCAATTACTACACCACAGAGGTGAATTAAGTCGCACTGGTAGATGAAACGGGAGCTGAGACTTTAAACCCAAGCTGTGTGGCTCAAACCCCCTGACACGAAGTCTCTCCTCCACCTCCTCGCCTCCCTGTAGATATCACCCAATAAGGCTATGAAGCTCCAGGGGATTTCTGTGGACTGCAGGCTCACCTTGTGCCATCCCAAACAGGGTCTTGGATCTGAGTGGCAATGTTTCCGCCCCAGCCCCTCACAGACACTCTTTGGATGTTGTGGGGGAAGCCAGCTGCAGCGGGTGAGGTTCAGAGCTGGATTGGGACTGGCACCGGGGTCACACAGCTGGGGTTGCATCCAAACTCCAACCAGGACGTCGGGCTCCTCCTTTGCCCGATAGTCACAGAGAAGAGACAAAGAGAAGACAGAGGCTGGGCATTGTGAGGGCGATAGGCTCCAGGGCTCTGTTCAGGGAAGGGTAGAGTGAGCTGACCACCTCCCCATGCCCTTCCTCTGACCTCAGCCTCCCTGCACCCAGGCTGGGTGCTGAGGAAGGGCTGACCCTTGCTCTTTCGGATTAGGCAGGGTCCACCCTCTCCACCGGGAGCCCCATTCGTGGCCTGGCCTCCTGCCCGAAGCCTGGCCTGATAGGAGGATCACTTTACCCCAGTCCAAATCCCCCACCACACCCCACCAGGCCAGGCTGGCTCCCTCTGAACCCAAGCATTGATTTGCGACTTGAGAGTGCAAACAGATTGAAGGGGGAAGATCCTCAAATAGCCCCTCATGCCCAACAGCTTCTGTGGAAGTGGGGCCTGCAGGCCATGAAGACCTCCAGCTCTAGCTGTGTCCCCAAGATGCTTCCACCCTGAGAGCTGGTCTTTCTGTCTGTCCTCCCCTGAGGGTTGGTGTGAAGGTTTCCCGCCATGTGCACAGGTCAGGGCACCCCTCTGAGGGTTCTCTGGGCAGGGTGTTCTTCCTGACTCTCCCTCTTCCTCCATTCTGTGCCACTCCCAGGCACACCCGGATTCCTGTCCAGTTCCCATGGCCATCCACCCAAGACCACAGGTGGGCATGCTGGCCTGTCACCTTCCTGGAAGCTGGGCCACCCTGCACAGAACCTTAGCCTTGGAGTAGGAACTTCTACTTCAAGAAGAACTGAGTTCAAATCCTGGCTCTACTCCATAGGCTGAGAGGCTGTCTGCAAGTCACTTACCTGCCCCGGGCCTCTTCAGGGGGCTGATGGTCCTGAACTCCTGTGGTTAGGGGTCTGTGCCCAGCCGTGGCCCTCCTGCCTGAGCACTACTGGGACTGGAGTGTACCCTGCTCCTCCTTCCAGCCTCAGGCTGTGGGCTCCCCAGCCCTACCCCTCCCAGGGCCCAGCTCCCCTCCATTAGAGTGCATCCTTGAAGCAGCGGCTCTGGGGAGGGTCCTGTAGGTCAAGACTCTGCTTTAATCAAGGGTAGAGTCGGGAAAGGCTGCCTGCCTTCCCTATTACTGCTTGCTGAGAAACCCTATTACCATTACCAAGCCTGGGAAAAAGTGCCTGGGAAGGAAGGAGCCCTCTAATGGGGGCTGCCCTGGCCTCGGGAGACACAGGGTGGGGGGAGAAGAGGTTCCAGCCCAGGAAATTGGTGCCCATCCCGTTTTCTTCCCCAAGGAGCTGCTGTCCTGTGCTTCTTTGAAGTCCCTTGCCCAAGGCCTAGGGCCCACAGCTTGACCCCTTAAGCACAGGCCCTGACTCCAGGCTCTGCTAGCCCCAGCACAGTCTGGAGGTTCCCCTGCCCTAGAGCTGACCTGTGGATCAGCTCCTTCCTCCCTGGTGTCCCCACAGCTTCCAGCCACTCATGTCAAATTGGCGTCTCCCCACCCATTTGCTTATATATCCAGCAACCCTAGCGTCTAGACAAGGTGACTGAGGAACCCAGAGAGAGTAGGTTCGGCCACTAGCAAGAGGCTGCTAGCAAGAGCTGGCCTTGAACTCCAGCCTGTGAGGGCAGGGGCCAATCTCTTGTATGGCTCTGTTTTCCCAAGGAGGTCTAGAGGCTCCTGGGCCTCAGGAAGTCAGAGGGTTGAAACCCTCCTAAGAAGCTGTGTGACCTTGGGCAAGTCCCTTCCCCTCTCTAGGTCTCAAGTGGAGAGCATACTCACACCCCACAGGGCTAGGGCTGAAAGCAAGGAGATTCACTAGGTTAGAGTTGATGGAGAACTTGGTGGGGTGTGGAGGAAGGCCAGGGCCAGGCAGGGCTCCTCGTGGGGGTCTCAGCACCTGGGGCAAAGGGGCCTGCAGGGCAGCTCCTTCTCCGCTGACCCCTCCCCCCCCAGAGCCAGCTGCATCTCTTTCTGGGTTTCTAGGTGACTTGGCTGGCCCCTCTGGATGAGTTCTACTTTAAACCTGCTGCTGTTACTGCCTCTGTATTGGGGGGGCTCCCACAGGGGCCCCCAGGCAGGAACCCCCCCCACCCAGCCAAGCCCTGCGGGAGGGGCTGCAGCCCCCACCCATCCCATTGGTCGTGCGCCTTCCCCGCTCCCATCCTTGGAACGCAGATTTCAGGGCACCTGCTGTGGGCCAGGCACTGCAGAGCCCCTCCTCAACCCTCCTGTCTGGGGACACCCACAAAGCTTCTGAACCCTCTGGGCAGACAACAGCGTTCCCCGCGTAGTTCTCAGCCATGAGGCCCACAGTCAGGCTCCAGTCATGGGGTCTGCGGCAACAAGAAGGGGGCTGTTCTAGGGTCCATTCTCAAAGACCAGGATGCTTGGGTCCTCAAAGGAGGTGGCAGGCGCCCGGCCTCCCAGAGCTAGGGACGGGGGGAGGGGCACCTGCCTGCCGGAGGCCCATTAGTCGGCTAAGTGCTCCCAGGGAGGGGGACCGCGCAGCAGAAGAGTGGGTGAGGCGAAGCCAGGGCAGAGAGGGGCGGGAGAAGCTTTTCCTGCTTTCAGCTAAGTGCGGCAGAAGCGGGTGGACGGCAAGACTCTGTGGCGACCCCCGGCCCAAGTCCAGCTTTCCACCGGCACCGCAGCACCGTCGCTCAGAAACCTCAGTGGGCTGATCCCAGGCCGCCTTAAGCAGCGCCCTCTACACCCAGTCCCTCCAGTTGCTCCCCAACAGCCACTCCGGCTCCCAGTCTCTTCCTTCCACCCCAGGCCCGAAGGATCAGGTCCTGCTAAGTCCCGCAGGAAAGCCCCCGATCAGTCCGCGTGCCCCTGCCCCAAACCCCGCTCCGGCTGTAGTCGCCGACCCGGCCGCCAGGGGGAGCCGACGCGGGGCGGGCGGGTCCGACGCGATCGGAGGGGCGGGACCTCCCGGGCCCCGCCCCGTCCCCGCCCCGCCCGGACCCCGCCGAGGCTCTGGTCGGTCCGGGACAGACTGGCGGGCGGGCGGGCACTGACGCCGCGGGGCCGGAGCGGCCCATGCGGTGGGACTAGCGGCGCCGTCAGTCCCCGTCAGGGCTCCGTGGGTCCCCGACCCGCCCCTGGCCTGGCCATGGCGGGCGCCCAGCCCGGCGTCCACGCGCTGCAGCTGGAGCCGCCCACCGTGGTGGAGACCCTGCGGCGCGGGAGTAAGTTCATCAAATGGGAAGAGGTAAGAGCGCGGGCCCCTGCTCCGCCCAGATCCCGGGACTCCTTCAGTCAAGCTCGACTAGACGCCGGGGACCCCCCACCCCAGCCTCGCCTGCTCATGGCGCCACCCCCAACCCAGCCTGGCGGCGCTCCGGAAACTTAAGTCCCCGATCGTCCCCGTAATGAAGACTTTGTTCCCCCAACCCCCAGTCCCTCAGCCCTGGAAAATTTGGCTCCACTCCTTGGCGCAGAGACTTCGAACCCCAATAAACCTTGTCCCCCCGTTTTCATTCGCCCTTCCCACGACTCCCTGCCAGACTAATTCTGTTACCCCGATCCTGGCCTGGCCTCCAGACCCTTGCCCAGCACTGGACCCCCGGCTGCAGGACCCTGATCCTCAGGCTGGCTCTGGGCATCCTCATTCCGGGTGTGTGCCAGGGCGCCCCTACTCTTCCCGGTGCCCTGCCTGAACAGTCCTCGCCCATTCATCACTTTTCCCCCTGTTCTGGTTGGCACCCCTTTGCCCTGCTTCTGGATCCCAGCCCAGCTCCCTGCGCAGGTGGGAGCACCCAGTCACCCCCTAATGGAGACTTTGCCCCCCAAGTTCCTCCACCCTGGGAACTTTGCTCCCCACTCCTTAGGCTTGGGACCTTGAACCCCAATACATCCTGGCCCCCCTTTCTCTGTCCTGCTGCTGGTGCTTCCCAAATGCCCAGGTCCCCACCTTTGGCTGCCCATCCCCATCCTGGGTCCCCTCCTCTGTCCCCTGAGCCCCTCCTTCCCCAGGGCCTCCACCCCGCCGGCCTGAGCTTCCTCACTGCTCCTTCCCAGTCAGGCTAAGGGCCTGGAAGACTCTGAGCTCTTTTCCGGCTGGGTGGGGCCCCAGGGTAGGCGTGGGAGCTGAGGGGAGGAGATGGGGGCGTGGCCTGAGGCGGCAGGTGTGCTAGGAGGGGTACCCCAGAGGCTGGGGGAGACCCCTCCCCCCAGGCTGGCCTGAAGGGAAAAGTTTCTTCTTTTCCTTCCACTGTGATAAACCCAAATAAGGAAGTGGGAACAGGGAGAGGGCCCTGGGGGTGGGGTGGGGGGAGCTGAAAGAGGCTTGGGACAGGAGAGCAGGGGGCCTGGGCTGCCTTTAAGGGTAGACCCCTGGGGAGAGGCGGGGGGAAACCCTAGAGGCAGTACCCACAGACTCCCCCTCCTCATACCATTGGGGGCCCTCAGCCCCAGGGTAGGGTCGGGAACCCTGGGAGGGAATGGGGCTGGGTGTCAGCACACTGAGGTGGGGAGGTCCGTGCATCCCCAGAGTTTTAGGGCCTCCTGTCCCTTCTGTTCCCAGGTCAGTGCCCATCCTTTGTAAGCAAAGCCTACCATGGGTGGGGCTGGTGCAATCCCCATTCCCCAGAAGAGGAAACTGAGGTTTGGAAAGCAGAGACTTAGCCCAGGGCCCACAGTGGGATGTGGCTGAGGCCAGAAGCTGGGAGCCTGGCAGGTCTTGGCTCCCTGCTTCCTGGGTCACAGGATGCTGGAACCACACTGCCTGCAAGCAAGTGTTGGCTCCGATGACCTCGGGCGGGCTACGAAGCATCCCTGTAACTCAGTCTCCCCATCTGTTAAATGGGAGTGACAAGAGCACACCCCTCTTAGGCTTGTTAGGAGGCCTGTGAGTGAGCAGAGACATTAGGTGCATGGGACTGTCCCTGGCACGCAGTAGGGGCAGTGTGTGTATGTGAGACTTTGTACAGATAATGACAGTATTGCCCATCAGACACTGAGCAGCAGTTTGGGGGTGGCACCCAATATGAGGCAGGGTCCTTTCCTGGCTGGAAGAGCCTGGGATGGGAGGGTCCTACCTGTGGCCACTTGGCCACACTGTCCCTGGCTGAGTCTAAACCCTGGAGGACATCCCCTCTGGCTGCTGGTCCTGAGTCACACGGGTTGGCCCTGGGAGTGTGCCAGGGACTGGGCTCTTCTCAGAAAATGGGGCTGGCATGTACTTCCCTGCCCCCTGCCAGCTGCAGGGCTGTTTGAGGGAAGAAGAGCTCACTGCCCCATCCTGAGAGCAGGGCGAGTCCCCTCTTGGGGAACTGTGCTTCCATAAGATGGGGAGGAGTGTTGAGGCTGTGGGGACCCCGGTAAGTGCGGTAAGGTGGATAATGGGCATTGAGGCAGACCAACGGGTCATTGTGGGGTCCCAAGGGACACAGAAGGGCAGTGGGGTCAGACTCCTCCCTTTCATGCCATAAACATTCTGTGAACTAGCGGGTGGTGAACTAGGGTGGCTGCTACTGTCACAGAGCTCTCAGCACTTCTGGGGAAACTGAGCCCAGGATGGGGGCTGGGTAGCCCTTCCAGGGGTGGGTCAGATTTCATGGGTGGAAAAGGAAGGGCAGGGTGTCCTGGCGAAGGGAACATGAGACAAAGCCCTGGGAAAGGGCAGGTAGAATCCCAGGGCCAGAGGGAGGTGAGGCTGGGAAGAGGCGTTGGGGTTGGTGTGACACTGGACCTTGGCTTTGTTCTGAGGCCACAGGCAGCCACGAAGGACCTGTGGCTGGACCAGGTTTTGCCTCAGCTCACAGGCAGGAACTCTGGGGTGCATGGTGGGGGGCACATGGGCCAAGCCAGCACCGCAGCCCTCACTCCCTGATTCCTGCTGCCCTGTGCTGTCCCCAGGAGACCTCCAGTCGGAACCTGGTCACCCTACGTGTGGACCCCAATGGCTTCTTCTTGTACTGGACGGGCCCCAACATGGTGAGAGTGGGTGCTGCTGCAGCTGGCTCAGGCCAAGGGCCCCTGTCCCAGACCCCTGCCCTGCCCGTGGGGGTGGGGCCCAGCTGCAGGCTGACCTCTCCCACGGCTGCCCAGACAGGAAGTGCTCAGGCCAGGAGCTGAGGCTGGGGCTGTGGCCAGGGGCTGGCCACTCCCTGGCCTGGGTGGGGAGCTTGGAGGCTCCTGGCTGTGGACCTACAGCTTCTCATACCCAGCCTGGCATGTGGTTCCCCCCAGGAGGTGGACACACTGGACATCAGTTCCATCAGGGACACACGGACGGGCCGGTACGCCCGTCTGCCCAAGGTGAGTGATGGAGCCCAGGACTGAAGACCACAGTGAGGCTGTGAGGCCCGGGAACCCCTCCTCACCCTTGGCTCTCACCGACTCAGGACCCCAAGATCCGGGAAGTTCTGGGCTTTGGGGGTCCCGATGCCCGGCTGGAGGAGAAGCTGATGACGGTGGTGTCTGGGCCAGACCCCGTGAACACAGTGTTCTTGAACTTCATGGCCGTGCAGGACGACACAGCCAAGGTGGGCTGGCACCGAGGGGCTGAGGGAGGAGTCACTGCCTTACTCTCTGAGGCGGCTGTCACTTACCGACACCTGCTGTGTCTAGGCTGCTCTGTGACCTACTGTGTCCCAGAGCCAGTTGTGGGCCTGAGTTGTAGCTGGGCAGCCCCTCTGTCCCCCACTCACTGCCTCCCCGTGTATACTGGCCCCCCAGGTCTGGTCCGAGGAGCTGTTCAAGCTGGCTATGAACATCCTGGCTCAGAACGCCTCCCGGAACACCTTCCTGCGCAAAGCGTGAGCCGCAGGCCACCCGAAGGGGAGCTGGGGGGTTCATGTGGCCGTTTTCAGGTTGTGACCGCTTCACCTACCTCCCCAGATACACGAAGCTGAAGCTGCAGGTGAACCAGGACGGTCGGATCCCCGTCAAGAAGTGAGCACCCCTTCCCCTAGCACCTTCCTCCTGCCCTGACCTTGGTGACCTTTGCCCCCCACTCACCCTGCACCCTCCCCCGCCCGCATCAGCATCCTGAAGATGTTCTCAGCCGACAAGAAGCGAGTGGAGACTGCGCTGGAATCCTGCGGCCTCAACTTCAACCGGGTGTGTGGGGTGGGGCTAGGGGCGGGGTGGGGTGTCACGGTGGGCACCCACCCTTCCAGGGCTGGCCGCCCCTGGGTTCTCACCCCACACTCCTTGGCCCCCAGAGTGAGTCCATCCGGCCCGATGAGTTTTCCTTGGAAATCTTTGAGCGGTTCCTGAACAAGCTGTGTCTGCGGCCGGACATTGACAAGATCCTGCTGGAGATGTAAGCAGGGCCTGCCTCCCAGCCCCCGTGCTTAGTGTGCCTCCAGCTCAGTGGGGAGTGGGGGAGCTGGTGGGCTGGGTCCTGGAGGGCCAGGGTGGGCCCGGGGAGGACCTGTCAATGTGCCCGTGCTCAAAGCCGCCGTTCGTGCCTCTCAGTTACAGGCAGCTCTGGGCTGACCCTGCGGCAGAGCTGGTTTAATCAGCCCACTCTGCAATGGGAACCAAGGCTCAGGCGTCCCGTGAGATCTGGAAGTGAGGGGTGGTGGGCCGAGCACTTGGCCGCTCCCAAGCTCTGGCCATTGCCAGTGCCCACTGGTCTGCTGCCTTGACAATGCCGAGTAGTCAGGAGAGTGAAGGGAGAAACTGTGGCCCAGAGCAGGCTGTGACTCACCCAGAGTCCCACTCACTGGGTGCCAGATCCAGGGGCAGGCCTTCTGACTCCCTTGCCCAGGGCCAGAGCTTGTCAAGCGGGTGGGAGCCCGGTGAGGCTCCAGCCTGACCCAGCTTCTGCCCCCTCCAGAGGCGCCAAGGGCAAGCCATACCTGACGCTGGAGCAGCTCATGGACTTCATCAACCAGAAGCAACGCGACCCGAGACTCAACGAAGTGCTGTACCCACCCCTGCGGCCCTCCCAAGCCCGGCTGCTCATTGAGAAGTATGAGCCCAACAAGCAGTTTCTGGAGCGAGGTGAGCTGGCCAGGGTGCAGGTGGATGGGGGCAGGCGGGGCCCCAGCTGACCCTGCCGATCCTTTCGACCCCAGACCAGATGTCCATGGAGGGCTTTAGCCGCTACCTGGGAGGCGAGGAGAATGGCATCCTGCCCCTGGAAGCCCTGGATCTGAGCACGGACATGACCCAGCCACTGAGTGCCTACTTCATCAACTCCTCGCATAATACCTATCTCACTGGTGAGTGGGGCCAGGGTGGTGCCCGTGACCTCTGCCCTCTGGCAGTTGCATGGCCCACTCCTCCTGGGGCACAGTTCTTTCGGCTCATTTGCTCGTTAATTGTCCAGTGCTGGGGATGCAGGCAGGGAACAGGCAGCTGGCCCTGGGCCGTGGGGCCTCTCTGTGAGAGCATGCCTCATGGTGGCTTCCCCAGGGAAGGGCTGAGGCCTGGAACGGCCTGTGTTAAGGCCTGGAGCAGAAGACTGAGGGTGCTTTTTTTTTTTTTTTTTTTTTTTGAGAATGAGTTTCACTCTTGTTGCCCAAGCAGGAGTGCAATAGTGCGATCTCGGCTCACTGCAACCTCCGCCTCCCGGGTTCAAGGGATTCTCCTGCTTCAGCCTCCCAAATACCCGGGATTACAGGCATGTGCCACCACGCCCAGCTAATTTTGTATTTTTAGTAGAGATGAGGTTTCTCCAGGTGGGTCAGGCTGGTCTTGAACCTCAGGTGATCCACCTGCCTTGGCCTCCCAAAATGCTGGGATTACAGGCATGAGCCCTTGCCATGCGTAGCCTGCAAGGTGCTTTCAAGAGGCTGGAATGGGGATGGGTGCAGTGGCTCATGCCTGTAATCCCAGAACTTTGAGAGGCTGAGGCAGGCAGATCCCTTGAGCCCTGGTTTTGAGACCAGCCTGGGCAACACAGTATGACCCCATCTCTACAAATAATTTTTTAAAAATTAGCTGGGTGTGGTGGTGCATGCCTGTGGTTCCAGCTGCTTGGGAGGCTGAGGTGGGAGTATCCCTTGCTTCTGGAAAGGTTGAGGCAGCAGTGAGCTGTGATTGTGCCATTGCACTGGAGCCTGGGTGACAGAGTGAGACCCTTTCTCAAAAAAAAAAAAAAAAAGTAAAAAAAAAGCAGAAAGGAAGCTGGGGAGGCAGGATGCAGAGTGGGCTGAGGGTAGGTGCCTGGTGAGAGAGGGAGAGCGAGCAGGGCGACCCAGGGCCCAGAGGCACCTGGATTCATCCTGAGTGGGAGGGAGGGGCGTTTTGGAGAGTGAGGCAGACGAGGTGACATGACCTGATATGATATATTTTTAGAAAGAGGATGCCAGGTGCGCTATAGAGATTGGATTGAGGCCGGGTGCAGTGGCTCATGCCTGTAATCTCAGCACTTTGAGAGGCTGAGGTGGGCGGATCACCTGAGGTCAGGAGTTCGAGACCAGCCTGACCAACATGGCAAAACCCCATCTCTACTAAAAATACAAAATTAGCTAGGCGTGGTTTCACATGCCTGTAATCCCAGCTACTCAGGAGGCTGAGGCAGGAGAATCCTTTGAACCCGGGAGGCCGAGGTTGCGGTCAGCCAAGATCACGTCATTGTACTCCAGCCTGGGCAACAAGAGCAAAACTCCATCTCAAAAAATAAATAAATAAATAAATAAATAAATAAATAAATAAATAAAATTAAGAGAGATTGGATTGGAGGCAGCGAGGCCTGGAGTATTCCACACAGGAGGTGGTGTGAGCTGTGCCAGGGCCTAGGTGGGTGGAGGGAGTGAGGAGAGGGAGGGGTTGCTGGGGCAGTGGGGAGCTATAGTGAGCCTCAGGATGACTCCCACAGCTCGCACTGGTGGGATGGGCAGGTGGGTATCCGTCTGAGAGAGGGAGAGCCCCTGCAAACACAGCATGGCCTGTTTCGGGTGGGGCCGGGGTGGTGAGGAGCTGGGCTGCTGGGCAGCCTTGGTGATGGAGCCTCCCCTCCAGCGGGGCAGCTGGCTGGGACCTCGTCAGTGGAGATGTACCGCCAGGCCCTGCTCTGGGGCTGCCGCTGCGTGGAGCTGGACGTGTGGAAGGGGCGGCCGCCCGAGGAGGAGCCCTTCATCACCCATGGCTTCACCATGACCACGGAGGTGCCTCTGCGAGACGTGCTGGAGGCCATCGCGGAGACTGCCTTCAAGACCTCGCCCTACCCCGTCATCCTCTCCTTTGAGAACCACGTGGACTCGTGAGTGAGCCCCTGGCCGGGACCCCGCCACCCCGGGGACAGCCCTCCCACCTCAGCGCTGTTGGACTGCTCCGGGACCTCCGACCCTGTGAACCGCAGCTGACATGTCCCGTAGACCCCAGCTTCCCCTGGGGACCTCTGAACTCTGACCTTGGCTACGCAGGGCAAAGCAGCAGGCGAAGATGGCTGAGTACTGCCGCTCCATCTTTGGAGATGCGCTGCTTATCGACCCTCTGGACAAGTACCCGGTATGGAGGCTCGGAGTCAGAGTGGGGGCGTGGGGACCAGGGTGGGGGCGGGGGGGCCAGGGTGGGTGCTACGGAGCCAGGGTGGGGGCGTGGGGGCCAGGGTGGGGGCGGGGGGGCCAGGGTGAGGGTATGGGGGCCAGGGTGGGTGCTGCGGAGCCAGGGTGGGGGCACAGGGGCCAGAGTAGGGGCTTGGAGCCAGGGTGGGGGCTCGGAGCCAGAGTGGGGGCGCAGGTGCCAGGGTGGGGGCTGCAGGCCCAGTCCAAGGCCCTGACCCATCCACGCCTGCCCAGCTGGCCCCAGGCGTGCCCCTGCCCAGCCCCCAGGACCTGATGGGCCGAATCCTGGTGAAGAACAAGAAGCGGCACCAGCCCAGCACAGGTGGCCCAGACAGCGCCGGGCGCAAGCGGCCACTGGAGCAGAGCAACTCGGCCCTGAGTGAGAGTTCTGCCGCCACCGAGCCCTCCTCCCCACAGCTTGGTAGGCCCCAGCCCGGCTTGGGACCCTGACACGACCCTAGCCTCTGGCCTCATGCTCCAGGCACGGGGCCACTTCACCCAGACCCCAGCCCACCCTCCCACAGACCCACGGACCTGCGCCGCCTCTCTGCGCCTGTCCCCACACCCGGGGTCTCCTACCACCTGTCGGCTGACCTCAGATGCATGCCTCACTGAGCTGCACCCCCACTCCTGACCCCCAGCCTCAGCCTCTCACCCCTCAGAGCCTCCCCACAACCTGGT
The DNA here is from genome assembly GCA_963574635.1 of Cheracebus regulus. NCBI lineage: Eukaryota > Metazoa > Chordata > Mammalia > Primates > Pitheciidae > Cheracebus > Cheracebus regulus. The sequence goes on along the minus strand of CAUYQU010049103.1, from coordinate 80,381 downwards.
GATGGCTCTGAAGGCTGACCTCTGACCTCGGTGAACCACATCCCACACCTTGTGTGTGACCTCAGACCCCTAAGCCCCCATTGAGTCTACCTGCCCAGTTGGTTATCATTTCAGCTGACCTCCGACCTCTCACCCCTGACTATTCACTTCACTATGCCCCTCTCCTTGGATGTGGCTCTGACTGACTCCTGACTTATAACCCTGCTATGTCATCCCTTACCCCACTGTCAAGGCTGTGGTTCCCAACTTCCTGACTTCTCACCCCACTGAGCCACCCTACCTCCCAGCTGAATACCACCCCAGACCTTCACCTTTGACCTATGACCCCTCTCAACCCCTGCTCGGTTTGATACTGTCCGACCCCTGACTTCTTGGCCTCTCCGCCAGCCACACTGCCCTGGAATACCCTGTGACTTCCCCACCGAGTCACTTTGGCACACACTGGGAACAACCCCTCCAGGCTCCCTGAGCAGACATGTGGTCCTGATCCCTGACCCTGTGATCCTGTCCTCTGCAGGGTCTCCCAGCTCTGACAGCTGCCCAGGCCTGAGCAATGGGGAGGAGGGGGCACTTGAGAAGCCCAGCCTGGAGCCTCGAAAATCTTTGGGCGAGGAGGGCCTGAACCGGGGCCCCTATGCTCTTGGACCTGCTGACCGTGAGGATGAGGAGGAAGACGAGGAAGAGGAGGAACAGACAGACCCCAAAAAGCCGACCACAGATGAGGTGAGGCCCATAGGGCGGGCAGGTGGGGAAGGCAGCATCTTTACCTCAGAAGTAGTTTATTACCTCCACGGGGGCTGGGTCTGACCGTCAACAAGACTGATGTCACCCCTGCCTCCTGGGGCTCAGTGTGGGTGTGCGTCAGGGCGGGAGGAGGGGTCTTTAGCATCAGTCGTGTAAACAAGTATTCAGTTCTGCTGCTGCTGGTGAGGCCCAGGAGGGGTGAGTTAGCATACAGAACTGGCAGAGGACAGGGAGCCTGCTGGGTAGGGGGGTGGGGCAGGCAGACCTCAGGAAGTGGGACAGCATGTGCAAAGGCCCTGTGGTAGGGCCAGGGGGTGCAGGAGCAGGGAGCGTTGTCATGGGAAGCGTTGAGGAGCTGTGAGGAGTGGTACAGAAAAAGTCAGTCTGAGCCGGGTGTGGTGGCTCATTCCTCTAAGCCCAGCTACTCGGGAGGCAGAGGCGTAAGAATTGCTTGAACCTGGGAGGTGGAGGTTGCAGTGGGCTGAGATCATGCCACTCTACTCCAGCCAGGGAGACTGTGTCTCAAAAAAAACAAAACAGACATTGCTATAAAGACAATTACTGGGGCAATTAGTGAAATTTAAAGATGGACTGCATATTAGATAATACGTTAATGTTTTGTTTCCTGAATTGAATTATTGTACTGGAGTTATATAAGAGAATGTCCATACATGCTGAAGTATTTATGGGTAAAGGGTATGATGTCTGCAGTTTACTCCCAAATGATTCAGCAAAAGTAATGATAATTGTAACACCTATATGGGCCAAGTGAGGTGGCTCACGCCTGTAATCCTAGCACTTTGGGAGGCCAAGGTGGGAGGCTTATCTGAGGCTGGGAGTTCAAGACCAGCCTGGCCAACATGGTGAAACCCCATCTCTACTAAAAATACATAAATTAGCCTGTCAAGATGGTGGGCACCTGTAATCCCAGCTACTTGAGAGGCCGAGGCAGGAAAATTGCTTGAGCCGGGGAGGAAGCGGAGGCTGCAGTGAGATTGCACCATTGCACTCCATCCTGAAAGACAAAAGAGCAAGACTCTGTCTCCAAAAAAAAAAAAGTCAGTCTGGCTGTTATAAGAGGTCAGATCTGAGAGGAGCTCAGAGGAAGGGAAGGTGTGGTGAGGGGTGCCCAGAAGTCACCATTGGAAGGGCTGAGTGTGAGGATCCTGTGAGCCACCTGAGAGGAGGCGGCAAGGTGGGGACTGGAGACTGGCTGGGAATGGATGTAACTGAACCCCTGGGCGTGGGGGTGAGGGGCTCCAGCCTCTGAGGATCAGGGAGAAGAGGAGTGGCTGGGTGGCATCCAGGGCACATCAGTGGGATCCCAGGGAGAAGAGTGTGGGCACCAGCTGTGGTGCCTGTGTAGTGATGGGAAGAGGATCAGTGCCTCCTTCGTGGGGGGCAGGTGAGGGTCCCCTGTGGTGGGAGTGGCATTGCTGACCCTGGGTTGGGGCCCACAGGGCACAGCCAGCAGTGAGGTCAATGCCACCGAGGAGATGTCCACGCTTGTCAACTACATTGAGCCTGTCAAGTTCAAGTCCTTTGAGGCTGCTCGAAGTGAGTAGGGGTGGGTGGCAGGTGTGGGAGCTTGCCCGGCTCATCCCTGCGAGGCCTGACGCCCTCTCCTGGCTTACCCCGCAGAAAGGAACAAATGCTTCGAGATGTCGTCCTTCGTGGAGACCAAGGCCATGGAGCAGCTGACCAAGAGCCCCATGGAGTTTGTGGAGTATCCTTTCAAGGCGCTGTGGGCGGGCAGGCCAGGGTGGGGCGCTCGGAGTGTCCTGTCCCCGTGTGCGCTTCGTGCACAGGCTGCTGGTCCTCCTGCGGCACTCCTACACCCTGGCCTAGGGCTTGGGCAGGTCCAGGCAGTCTCAGGGGGATGGCGAGGCTGAGAAACTGAGGGGCTGGATGTGGGGATCACAGGAGCACCTGGCTGAGGCTGGAGGTGGAGGCTGTCGGTGGGCCCTGGCACCGTGTGGCCCCTGACCACCAACCTCAGATACAACAAGCAGCAGCTCAGCCGCATCTACCCTAAGGGCACCCGCGTCGACTCCTCCAACTACATGCCCCAGCTCTTCTGGAACGTAGGGTGCCAGCTTGTTGCACTCAACTTCCAGACCCTGGGTGAGCTCTGGGCCCCCTCTGTCCTACCTCTGACCCTCAGTCTTACTGACTTCTGATCCACGGTGCTGCTGGTCTTGCCTGAGCGGACCTCTGACCCTGTCTAATCCCAGATCCCAGGCGAGCCCGGCCCCCGACTCACCCTGCCTCCTGCCCCTGGCTGACGCCAGACCCCTCCCCTGTCTGATCTGCCCTGGATCCGGACCCTGATGCCATTTGAACCCACCCCTGACCCTGGGCCTTGGACGCCGTCTGACCCCTGGCGCTCTCCCGTTCCCCCGTGTGGCACCATCCTGCCCGATACCTGCCCTGCTTGACTTGCCCCCGCTGCCCCAGATGTGGCGATGCAGCTCAACGCGGGCGTGTTCGAGTACAACGGGCGCAGTGGGTACCTACTCAAGCCGGAGTTCATGCGGCGGCCGGACAAGTCCTTCGACCCCTTCACCGAGGTCATCGTGGATGGCATTGTGGCCAATGCTTTGCGGGTCAAGGTGGGGCCTGGGAGGGCTCAGGCCGGGGGTGTCTTTGGGGCAGGACTCACAGCAGCCTCACCCTCCCTGCCCCGCCCCCAAGGTGATCTCGGGGCAGTTCCTGTCCGACAGGAAGGTGGGAATCTACGTGGAGGTGGACATGTTCGGCCTCCCTGTTGACACGCGGCGCAAGTACCGCACCCGGACGTCTCAGGGGAACTCCTTCAACCCCGTGTGGGACGAGGAGCCGTTCGCCTTCCCCAAGGTGAGCCCAGCACCCTTGCCTGCCCAGGCACAGCCAGTTCCTGCCCCGACTGCCCCGGCTCTCAGGTAGGAGAACAGGAACCAGGAACGCTGTTGGTGACTGGGGATCAGAAAGTGAGGGGTGCCCAGAGTCTCCCAGGACCTGCCCGTCCCGGCATCAGGCTCCCTGCCCTCCTCAGGGGAAGAGACGAGGGTGAGAAGGTGAGATGGGGTGGGGGAGTGCCAGCTAGAGGTCTTGTGTCCCCTGCAAGGAGTGGACACAGCCTGCCCCATCTCCGAGGCAGAAGCTGAGGTCACAGCCCAAGCTCACATCCACTCTTCCACACCTGCCGCAGCCCCACATGGACACAGCCTCTGCTCCCAACCTGGGTGGTGTGTTCTCAGCTTCCTACTCATGGCTCACTCCGTTTCTAAACTGGCGATGACCAGAGCTGTCTGTAGGGGCCCTAGGGGTCTGGGTGCCTGTCTTCTTGCCACAGGGTCCCGATAGCTGCAGTCATCTACCAGGCCATGCTGTGGAGGTGGGGTCAGCCCTCAGCTCAGTGGCGATGGTGACTGATGGTCAGTGGGTCAGCTCAGTTGAAGGTCTGCTCTGTTAGGCTTTGACGGCTGTGGTTAGCTGTGGCCTCACGGCCACAGTGGTCCAGGGTCAGCCCCGTGGCTCAGCTCCGATCTGGCCCGCAGGTGGTGCTGCCCACGCTGGCTTCGCTTCGCATCGCAGCCTTTGAGGAGGGCGGCAAATTCGTGGGGCACCGGATCCTGCCTGTCTCTGCTATCCGCTCCGGTGAGGCCTTGGTGGGCTCTGGACAACACAGCAGGCAGTGGGTAGGGGCCCTGCTGGACCCAGCAACCCAGCCTTGCCCTCTTGCCCGCCCAGGGTACCACTACGTCTGCCTGCGGAACGAGGCCAACCAGCCGCTGTGCCTGCCCGCCCTGCTCATCTACACCGAGGCCTCGGACTACATTCCTGACGACCACCAGGGTGAGCCAGGGGTTGGGGGCCAGATGGCCAGGGAGGGTGAGGGACAAGGGCCATCCTCAGGGCCTGGGAGTGGCCGAGCTGGGTGGCCCCGACTGAGTGGTGAACAGACCCGAGGACAAGTTCTGCAATTCCTCATCCAGACGGGGGCTGGCGGGCAGGGTGTGGCTTGGGGCCTCGTCTCTGAAACCCTGGTCTTCTGCCTCCCCCAGACTACGCGGAGGCCTTGATCAACCCCATTAAGCACGTCAGCCTGATGGACCAGAGGGCCCGCCAACTGGCCGCCCTCATTGGTGAGAGTGAGGTGAGCTGGGGCAGGGCAGGGCCCAGGCTTGCTGTGACCCACGGAGCCACTGGACGTGACAGCTGTGGCCACGTGGCATAGGGGCTTCTGGTCTCCCTAGCTCAGTAAGCTTGGCAGCTCTGGGATTTCGAGGAGATGAAAACCACCCATTTGCATTCAGGAGACCTTCAGGTCAGACCTGGGCTGGAATTGCTCCAGCTCCAGGCAGACTCCGCATGGGGGTACATGGGTCCCAGCCACTGCGTCAGGGCAGTGCGAAGCCACACAAGCTGCTCAGACGTGGGGTCCTAGGAGCCATGAGGAGGGCAGTGGCCTCCGTGGGTGGGGGTCAGGTGCAGAGGTTCGCCTTCGATTCCAGACCCAGTCCCCCAGGGCCTGCGGCAGGCGGGTAGGGAAAGATGACTGCAATTAGGGCTGCCCAGAGCTGTTAGCGGAGAGGCTGGTGCCCACTCTGCGGTCTCATCCTTTGTTGATTTAATCAGGAGCTGAGCAGCAAGGAAAATGAGCGAATGTATGCAAGGGTGGAGGACGTGGGCAGGGGAGGAGAGGAGGCTCGGGACTTGGTCAGGCCTTTCCAGAACAATCTGGGAGTTCCTGAGCACAGGCAGGGGCTGCCGTTCTGTTATCTTCCCCACAGCCCATGTGGAAAAGGGGCTCAGAAAGGCATGATGTATACCTCTCCTCTGCAGGTGCCCAGACAGCCTACTGTCACAAAGGAGCCCAGCAGTTGGGATAAGGGAGGCCGATGGGGGTGCTGGGGGCCCCGGGGGGTGGTGGAGGACAGAAGGGCCCAGAGGCAACAGCATTCTGGAAAGAGCATTCCTTTCTCCCTGTAGGCTCAGGCTGGCCACGAGACATGCCAGGACACCCAGTCTCAGCAGCTGGGGTCTCAGCTGTCCCCAAACCCCAGCCCTAGCCCACTGGATGCCTCCCCCCGCCGGCCTCCCGGCCCTGCCACGTCCCCTGCCAGCACCTCTCTGAGCAGCCCAGGTAAGGAGTGGCCTGGCCGGGGTGGGCCGAGCGGAGGTGCCCCACCGCCCTGTCCTCCAGTTCCTCACCGGGCCTCTGCTCCCCAGGGCAGCGCGACGATCTCATCGCCAGCATCCTCTCAGGTAGGGGGCGGGGTGCCTGGAGGCAGGGGGGTGCAGTGGCTGCCTTGCAGGTTGGCCTGCCCTGGTCCTGTTCCCCTGCCCCCCGGCCCACCTTTGCTTTGTCACACCCAGAGGTGGCCCCGACCCCGCTGGACGAGCTCCGAGGACACAAGGCTCTGGTCAAGCTCCGGAGCCGGCAAGAGCGCGAGCTGCGGGAGCTGCGCAAGAAGCACCAGCGGAAGGCGGTCGCCGTTACCCGCCGCCTGCTGGACAGCCTGGCTCAGGCACGAGCGGAGGGCAGGTGCCGGCCGCGGCCGGGTGCCCCGTGAGTGTCCGGCCTGGCTGGTGGCTGGGTGTGTTGGGTGCGCTGATGTGAACATGGGGGTCGCTGGGCATGGAGATGGCAAGAGCCACTCCTCAACCCCCAGAGGGGAGGGCTTGGTGCAAGGACAGAGGAGGCTCCACACCAGGCCCCCGGTGTCCCCCGGGGAGTGACATCTCTTTTGAAGTCCCCCATGAGGAGCTTGTTGCCCAAACAGGTTCCCTTCACTTGGGTGGCGCTAATGGCCTCCTGGTTTGCATAACAGACCTGGCCACACAGGGTGGTGTCTGCCATCGCCTGCAGGATGAGCCCTCCCTCACACCCTCCCCGTCCCAGTCCCATGTGGCGGACCCAAGAGTCACCCAGAGGGGTTCTCCTCGCAGTGGTGGGGCCGCTGACGAGGACTCAAAGGAGGGGGAGGACGAGGCGAAGCGCTATGAGGAGTTCCAGAACAGGCAGGTGCAGAGCCTGCTGGAGCTGCGGGAGGCCCAGGAGGACACAGAGGCCCAGCGGAGGCTGGAGCACCTGAAACAGGTGAGGGGCCCTTGGGGGCCAGGGAAAGCCTCCTGGATAGACCTGTCATCAGCCCAGCGTCACCCATGGGGTCCCCTGTGTCCACAGGCTCAGCAGCGGCTCAGGGAGGTCGTCCTTGATGCACACACAACTCAGTTCAAGAGGCTGAAGGAGACCAACGAGAGGTGAAGAGTGAGGATGGTCTATGGGGGGCTCCGGGCATCAGGAGGGGGGCGGAGTCTGTGCTCCTGCTGCTGACCGCGCCTCTTCCCCTGCCGGCTTCTCCAGGGAGAAGAAGGAGCTGCAGAAGATCCTGGACAGAAAGCGCCACAACAGCATCTCGGAGGCCAAGACGAGGGACAAGCATAAGAAGGAGGTGTAAGGGCACCTGTGCAGGGCCGTCTGGGTACTAGGGGGACAAGGCGGGTACCTGGGCCGTGTGGGTACTAGGGGGACAAGGCGGGTACCTGGGCCGTCTGGGTACTAGGGGGACAAGGCGGGTACCTGGGCCGTCTGGGTACTAGGGGGACAAGGCGGGTACCTGGGCCGTGTGGGTACTAGGGGGACAAGGCGGGTACCTGGGCCGTGTGGGTACTAGGGGGACAAGGCGGGTGCCTGGGCCATGTGGGCACAGCAGAGGCAGGGCGGGTGTCTGGGCCATGTCTGGGTACTAGGGAGGCAGGGTGGGTGCCTGGGGCATTTGGGTATGTGGGGGGGCACGGCGAGTGCCTGGGCGCTGAGCCATCCTGTGTTGCTCCTGTGCAGGGAACTGACAGAGATTAATCGTCGGCACATCACTGAGTCTGTCAACTCCATCCGTCGGGTGAGTCAGGCTCCCGGCCCACCCTATCCCACCTCCCTTCCTTCACTCATCAGACCCGGTCTCCGTGCCTGGCCTAGTGCCATGTTGTCCTCAAGGTTCTTCTAGAACCTTTCCCGAATGCCCAGCAGCCCCGGGTGCCACATCATGCCCAGAGCCTGCGGTCTGCATCAGTGCCCCTGGCCTCGGTGTCCTCAGGCGGGTCCTCTCAGCCCTGTTACACCACCCTGGGAGCCTTCAGCCACCTGACTTTTTATTTTTATTCGAGACAGAGTCTCGCTATGTCACCCAGGCTGGAGTGCAGTGGTGTGATCTCAGCTCACTGCAACCTCTGCCTTCTGGGTTCAAGTGATTGTGCCTGACCCTCCCGAGTAGCTGGGATTACAGGCATGCGCCACCACACCTGGCTAATTTTTGTGTTTTTAGTAGAGACAGGATTTTACCATGTTGGTCAGGCTGGTCTCTAACTCCTGACCTCAGGTGACCCGCCCGCCTCAGCCTCCCGAAGTGCTGGGATTACAGGTGTGAGGCCATGGTACCTGGCCGCGCCCACCTGGCTTCTATGCCCAGCCAAAGCCCCGAGGCCCTAGCCCCTCCCTCAGGGCCCCTCAGCTGAGCCCTTGCTCACCCCTGTAGCTGGAGGAGGCCCAGAAGCAGCGGCACGACCGTCTTGTGGCCGGGCAGCAGCAGGTCCTGCAACAGCTGGCAGAGGAGGAGCCCAAGGTGAGGCCGCAGGCGGGCAGGCGGGCAGGCGGGCGGGCTGGCGCAGGCAGCGAGGCCTCCCTGTGATCATCCTCCTCCCACAGCTGCTGGCCCAGCTCGCCCAGGAGTGTCAGGAGCAGCGGGCGAGGCTGCTCCAGGAGATCCGCCGGAGCCTGCTGGGCGAGACGCTGGAGGGGCTGGGGGACAGGCCTCTGGTGGCCTGTGCCAGCAACGGTCACGCACCCGGGAGCAGCGGCCACCTGTCAGGTGCCGACTCGGAGAGCCAGGAGGAGAACACGCAGCTCTGAACTGGCTGAGCACGAGGTGGCCACAGGGCCAGGGTGGGCGCTGGGTGGAGGGCAGGAGGCAACGACACTAAGGCTTTTTTAAACTTTTTATCTCTAGAAATTTTATTTTTTTAAACCCGAGGCAAGTACCTCAGCTAACTCCCTTCATCCTCCTGGGGCCCCTCCTTCCTGCCCTAAGTTCTGGGTTGGGGCCCTGCTCAGGGCCTTGCTCCCCATGACACCCACACCCTCGAGCTTGCAGTGTCTCCCTCGCTCCCCGGGAGAGCTGGCTAGAGACGCGGAGCTCCGGGAAGTAGGAGTCACATTTTTTCTCTACTCTTTGGGGATTTTTTTACATGAATAAAAGTGGATTTCAGGGACCCTGTGTGCAGTGTGATTTGGGGTGAGAGGACTCTGGGCCCTAAGTTTCCTCATCTATGAAATGGGCTTCGGGCCTTTGGTGGGGTTGAGGTCATGCCTCCAGCACAGGGCTGCTGGTTGAGCCTGAGCCCGGCCTGCCGAGCCCCCCGAGCGCCTGTAGCCTTCCTCTGCCTCCAGGCCACTGTTCCTGTGCCCCCTCCCCATGACTTTCTTCCCTCCGAGGCTCTCCCTGTTCTCTCTTCGTTGAGGCTCAGGCCTCTGCTTCAGGAAGCCTTCCCTGCCCCCCTTCCTGTGGCCTGATATGACCCAAACGCCTAGCATCTTCCGCCCCGGCTGCTCTGGGCCCCCGACAGGCAGTTGCCTCTATCGGGTGACAGATGGGCTGGGGTGGAGCAGGGCAGGGGACCTGCCCCACACTAGGGGGCCCGGGCCTTCGGAGAGAGGTGGGCAGTATGCCTGCCTGTGACACTGTAGGAAGGGAAGCGGACAGTCAGACACGCAGGGGCTGGGCCACCCGGCATCCCCTCATCCCTATGAGGGAGATGTTGTGCCTGTTTTACAGATGAGGAGACTGAGGCCCGGAGCCATCTCTCGTGTGCCAGGCCACAGCTCGGTCGACGTCCTGACCTGGAGGCAGGGCAGGCCTGGACCCTCCGTGGTGGACTGTCTTCAGCCAACCTGGACCTGTCCTGTGCCTCGGGACCAGCGAAGAGTGGCGGAGAGCCCACAGCGAGGGCGCGAGGGTGGGGCCGGGCTCCAGCAGGGTCAGCCTGGCACCTCTTCAAGGCCTCTCCCAGCTTCCTGGAGCTTCCCAGGCTGCCCGCCTGTATCCCTCCTCCAGGGGAAGGTGGCCTCTTATCTGGGCTTATCTCCTGCCAACTGAGTATTTTCTTTGCTTTGTTTTTGCTGCAGCCTCAGTCAAACAGATGGGGTGGGGAGGCCAGGGAAACAGGCTCCAGAGCAGGGCCCTCTTCCCTCAGGGTCAATGCCAGGGCCCCAGCCTTCCTCACTTCTGCTGTGGGACCCCACCTGCTCCCCCAGTCCTGTCCACTCCAGTGTATTCCGTATCCAGGCCCCTCAGCAGCCAACTCCCATCTCCGACTCTGGCTGGTGTCCACTGAGGGACACACTCCAGTGCCTGGGTCCTCAAATACCAGCTAAATTGCTAACTCCTGGGTGTGACATTCCAGCCCCTCAGAAGCCTGGCCTCTGCTGCTCCCCCAACCTTCCGTGGGTCCACTCCTCCTCGCGCGCCCGGAGGGATGACCACCCCCTCCCCCACCTCACCTTCAGGTCGCAGCTCTAGCCGCCTCCTTCCTGAAGCCCTCCCTGACTGCCCTGCGGACTCCGGGCCCTCGGGCGCTTCCACGAGCAGAGCCGTGGCGCAACGCATCTCTGTACCCTGCACCAAGCACCACCCCGGGTTATGGGGGGCGCCAATAAATCTTTCTGGACCGGAGCCCCGGGTCTGTCCAGGTCCCCGCGTCAAGCCTCGGTTTCCAGTGACCACCCTGCTCCCAGTCCAGCTCCGCTATTCCCTCTCGCCCCGCGTGTCTCGTCAGGTCCCCGGGCGGCGCTGGCCCTGGGCCGACCACACAGTAGCTGCTGACAAAGGCTGACCCAAATAGGAGCCAGCGACTCTCCCTGGGGGCCGCAGCACGGTTTGCACAGCGCGGGATCCGGCGGCCGGCAGCGCTGCGGTCCCAAAGCGCGTGCTAGGCACTTGGACCTGGGCCGCGCAGCCCCGGACCGCGAGCCGCCCCGACCCCTTCCGTCTGTCGCTGGATGTCAGGCAAAGCCTCAGTTTCCCTCGTAAGACAGTGGCCTCTTTTGAAAGTATCCGTGAGAGCGCTACCCTGGCCCGCGGAGCCCCAGTCGATGCACAGAGAAGCCTCGGCAGCACAGACGCGGGCTTTATTAACATTTGGTAGAGAGCACGGCCCGCGGGGTATCGCGGGGGCTCGGTCCAGGTGACGCAACGGTGAAGCCTGTTTTGCAACTTGGCTCAGGCGCCTGGGGGCAGCCCAGTGCCGAAGGGCGGGGCCACGGAGCCACTTCCGGGGGCTACGGGCGGAAAACGCAAAACTTCCGATGGGACCAAACCTTCCGATGGGACCAAACCTTCCGCGGCTTCACACGCACCGGAAGGGAATCTGGGTCAGCCCTCCCTCCGAAAGAGACAGCACAGATCCTCTTTTTGCGTAAGGCCTGCAGGAAGCACTTCCGCCCATATCCAAGATGGCAGCCCAGGGCAATAGGAGCGGGTGGAGTTTCGGGATGTGGAGCGAAGGTCACTGGGAGGGAGCGGAGCCTCCCCTGCCCAAGTTCCGATCCCACCAGGACTGGATGACTCGCGTCCAGCTGGAGCTTTGCCGCATCTGCGTTGCTGTGCCCGCGCTCTTCGGGCGAGGAAGTCCCTTCCGGGTGTGGGGAGAAAAGGGTTACATGAGTTACATTACCAGGACGGCTCGAGCCAGACCGTCCACTTCCGTGACCCTTCATCTAACTGAGATCTGGGGGAGATAATGAAGGCCACAACTTCCAGCAGGCTTCACGCTGGGTGGTCGGGGACGCTTGGGAGGACGCATGGGCCCTCAGGAATGGGGACTGATTAGATCCCAGGAACTCCGTGCCGGGGAAGGGAAGAGAGGATACCTAGGGCCCTAAATTTAAAGACCAGAGCTGGAAACTTAGCACTCAGAAGATGGGACCGCAATTCAAGAATTAAAGGGCCGGGAGCGGTGGTGAGCGCCTGTAATCCTATCACTTTGGGAGGTTGAGGCGGGAGGATTGAGGCCAGGAGTTCCAGGCTGCGGTGAGCCGTGATTGCACCACTGGACTCCAGCCTGGGCGACAGAGCATCGAGGTGCCAGCCAGCAGCACAAATACCAGCATGCCTGGCCCTCCGAGAATGCGGGGAACCCAGGAGCTTTAGTCTGAAGTGGGATCTAGACACACACACACACCCGCCAGGTCGGGGAGTCCCGCGTGCCCGGGGATTCGGAAGGGAAGAGCTAGGGGGTGGGGGTAAGATCCTGTGACTACAGATCCCAGAATACACATACACACACCCGCCAAGTCGGGGAGTCCCGCGTAGCCGGGGATTCGGAAGGGAAGAGCTAGGGGGTGGGGGTAAGATCCTGTGACTACAGATCCCAGAATGCTCTGGAGTTAGGAAGGGACCGGACGGCGTTGGGGAGGGGTCGTGGGACCAGATCCGGGCGTGCCTTGGGACAAGGAAAGAACAGACCGGTGGGGGGCGTCCTAGGACTGCAGGTCCCGGGACGCTGGGGACCGGCGCTCACCTTAAAGGAGTCCACAAACTCGTCACTCATCCTCCGGAGCTCGCGGCCATAGCGCTGTGCTGCCCAGAGGTTGGGAGGTGCCGAGCGCGAACGGCCCCGAAAGGGGCTGGGTTCCTCCTCCATCCCTTCGTCCTCCTCCGTCCCTGCGGGATACGAGCTGTGGCGACTCCGGGTCTCCACAGCCCCAGCGCCTGCAGAGGGTCAGTGGGTAAAGGGCGACATTAACCTCAGCTCCTCTAAGCCCCTGGCCCTTCCTGAACTCTCCCTCTCAGCTCTGCAGGCGCACTCGTGGGTCTTCCACGGACGCATCACAGCCCACCTCTCAGGGCCCCAGGGCCGTTGTATGTAAACTGAGGGAAGCTCAGGGGCCTTTGGTGAAGATTCAGGTTAACTTCTCATTAATCCCACGAATCCTTACTAAGTGCCAGTAATGGATGAGGCCCTGTGCCCAGCACAAAATAAGGGATAAGAAATACTAGCTACTGCCGGGCGCGGTGGCTCACACCTGTAATCCCAGCACTTTGGGAGGGCAAGGCGGGCGGATCACCTGAGGTCGACAGTTCGAGACCAGCCTGACCAACATGGAGAAACCCCGTTTTTACTAAAAATACAAAAATTAGCCGGGTGTCATGGCGCATGCCTGTAATCCCAGCCACTCGGGAGGCTGAGGCAGGAGAATCGCTTGAACCCGGGAGGCGGAGGTTAAGGTGAGCCAAGATCACACCATTGCACTCCAGTCTGGGAAACAAGAGGGAAACTCCCTCTCAACAAAAAAAAAAAAAAAGAAAAAGAAAAACTAGTTACAATTATTAGTGCAGACCCTTCATGAGGCCTCCTGGCAACTCCTGGGTTTGTAGCTATTTCAGCGTGTCTATTTTATATCTGAGGAAGCCAATCCCTTGAACAGGAAGGTGTCCTGCCACAGCTGGCAGGACTGAACACCAGCTCTGCAAGGGACCTGCAGAGGCCCCTGGAGAAGAAGGACGTGTCTGCTACATGTCTGCACCCCTCACTGCCTGTGCTGGAGATGGTGTCTGGAACTGTCTGTCGACGTTTTTATATACCACTGATGGAGCACTTATGTGTAGGCCAAGACATTCCCTCACCCTGGAGGTGAGCACTAACGTGCTTAGGTGAGGAGACAGAAGCTTAGAGAATTAAGACTTGCCCAGTTTCTGTGAAGCTGTGGAGGCCCGAGGCTGGAAGGTTCCAAAGGTTTGGTGGAATCCAGAGTCCAGTGATTGTCAGCTGAGCTCTGTGTCTCTCCCTTTATCTAGCCAGCCTTCGACTCTCTGAGCCTGTGTCCTCACCTTGATGAGAGAACAATCCTAGCCCTGAGTCCCAGTGGCTGTATAAAGGTCGGTCACATAAAATAAAAAATGTGGCTGGGCACGATACTGCACGCCTGTTATCCCAGCACTTTGGGAGGCCAAGGCAGGCAGACTGCTTGAGTCCAGGAGTTTGAGATCAGCCTGGGCAACATTGCAAAACCCTGTCTCTATTAATTAAAAAATAATAATAATAAAAGAAGGCCAGGCGGGGTGGCACACCTGTAATCTCAGCATTTTGGGAGGCCGAGATGGGTGGATCACCTGAGGTCAGGAGTTTGAGGCCTTGAACTCAGTGAAACCCGGTGTCTACTAAAAATATAAAAATTAGCCAGGCGTGGTAGTTTACACCTGTAGTCCCAGCTACTCAGGAGGCCGAAGCAGGAGAAACGCTTGAAGCCAGGGGTGAAGGTTGCAGTGATGCAGGGTGAGACTCTGTCTCAAAATAATAATAAAGGAAGTGCTCTCTAGGCTGCAAGTACACTATGGGTTATTATTCAGAGGTGCGCCTACTGTGGTCTGTTTGGGTGCTTTCTTTTTTTTTTGAGACAAAGTTTGGCTTTTGTTGCCCAGGCTGGAGTGCAATGGCCCGGTCTCAGCTCACCGCAACCTCCACCTCTCATGTTAAAGCGATTCTCCTGCCTCAGCCTCCTGAGTAGTTGGGATTACAGGCATGCGCCACCACATCCGGCTAATTTTGTATTTTTAGTGGATATTTGGTCAGGCTGGTCTGGAACTCCCCACCTCAGGTGATCTGCCAGCCTTGGCCTCCCAAAGCGCTAGGATTACAGGCGTGAGCCACTGCGCTCAGTCATGTGGTGGGTTTGAACTGGGCTCTGTGTGCCATCTCCCAATTCCTGCCAACTTCACTCATCTACACAGATGGATAAAGACCTAGAACCACTCCCTGGAGCAAATGCTCAGAGCTAAATGACAGTGAGAGGCAGGTGGGGAACACACTTGGTGTTTATGGCAAGGTTTATCTGTTAGGGAGGCTCTTTGGAGGAGGTAAATTACAGGCCAGGAACTGAATGTCTCCCTCTCCCCCAAAGGACCTGAGGCAGAGCCTGTGGGCCAGTGCAGGCTGCCAAGGGATCCAGATAGGACACATAACTGACACACATGACTAAAAGCAAGTAGGCGCAGTGGCGCATGCCTGTAATTCCAGCATTTTGGGAAGCAGAGGTGGGCGGATCACTTGAGACCAGGAGTTCGAGACCAGTCTGACCAACATGGCATAACCCCATCTCTACTAAAAAATACAAAAAAAGGCCAGGTTTGGTGGCTCACGCCTGTAATCCCAACTCTTTGGGAGGCCGAGGCGGGCGGATCCTGCCTCAATCTCCTGAGTAGTTGTGATTACAGGCATGCACCATCACACCTGGCTAATTTTGTATTTTTAGTTGATATTTGGTCAGGCTGGTCTGGAACTCCTGTCCTCAGGTGATCCGCTGGCCCTGGCCTCCCAAAATGCTGGTCAAAGTTCGATACCAGACTGACCAACATGGTGAAACCCTGTCTCTACTAAAAATACAAAAATTAGCCAGGTGTGGTGGCACGAGCCTGTAATCCCGGCTACTCAGGAGGCTGAGGCAGGAGAATTTCTTGACCCAGGAGGCGAAGGTTGCAGTGAGCTGAGATCATGCCACTGCACTCCAGCCTGGGCAACAGAGCGAGACTCCACCTCAAAAAACAAAACAAAACAAAATTAGCTGGGAGCGGTGGCATGCACTTGTAGTCCCAGCTACTCAGGAGGCTGAGGGAGGAGAATTGCTTGAACCTGGGAGGTGGAGGTTGTAGTGCCACTGCACTCCAGCCTGGCAGCAGAGCAAGACTCCATCTCAAAAAAAGCATGTAAGGGAATGAGAGGATGGAATCTGGAAAGGCCTAGGATAAGATAGGGTGTGGTAAGACTGCCCAGCCATTCTGAGCATCACCAAAGCCCAGACCTGCCCCAGGTCAGGCGGGGAGACCTCAAGGCCCTGGAGGAGTGAGGTGGTGGTAGGGACAGGCATACTAGGTCAGAAGTAAGGATTGCAGAAGAAAGCCGGGCATGGCGGCTCATGCCTGTAATCCCAGCACTTTGAAGGATTGCAGATAGGGGCAGGAGAGCCAGGAACAGAAGGGTCCGGACAGAACAGGCCCGTCTGCAGAGTAATTTCCAGTTCTGTGGGCGGTGGCTGTGGAGCACAGGTCAGCTAGGTGGGCCAGGCCTCGCCCACATTCCTGCTCTGACCTTGGGCCCAGTCTCCAACCCTTTGGGGCCCCAGTGTTTTCTGTGAAATGGGGGCAGTTCCCCATCTGCCAGGATCGTTGTGACAACAAATAAGAGCAGGAGAGCCCCCTGTCTTCCCCTCACAGCCTGAGGCCTCTGACAGTCCCAGTGAGGCGAACACCCAGCTCTCCCTGTTGTACAGACAGAGCCAGAGGTTAGGAACTTGCCTGCGGCCATGTGGCTGGCACAGCCTGCTTAGCCACATAAGTACGCAGGAAAGGGCAGCTCTTCTCCCCCACTAGCTCTGAGTGGGGCCACAGGACCACTGCGCCTGACGGATCCAAAGCCTCACAGGTAGAAGGTGAGTGACTTGCAGCCAGGCACCTGGCCTGGGTCCCACCCCGTTCTCAGGGGTCAGAACAAGAAGACACTGGCGAGGTGGGGTCGGAAGCCCTCCCTGAGCATTCATTCATTTGATCCTCGTCACACCCTATCAGGGAGGTTCTTCATGGTTGCCATTTTAGAGAAAGAAACTAAGGCAGAGATTGTAAGTAACTTGACCAAGGTCACAGAGCTAGTAGGCAGCAGAGCAAGGATCCTAACCCAACCAGTGTGGCTTCAGGGGCTGTGTGCTTAGCTGTCACACCGCAGGCTCCTTCCAGGTGTACCGTGGGCTCCCTTGGAGGCCTAGGCTCGGGAAGGCTCCCTTGAGATTTCTGCTAGGGCCAGTTCTGCCAGGAGCCTGTCCTATGGGGTGGGAGTTTTTCACCAAATTCATGGACTTAACAATGCCAAGCCAGTCGTCATCACAATGACACCTATTTATGCAAATTGAATTATATATAAAAATACAGCCGGGCGCGGTCGGAGGCCAAGCACTTTGGGAGGCCAAGGCGGGTGGATCACCTGAGGTCAGGAGTTCAAGACCAGCCTGCCGAACATGGTGAAACCCCACCTGTATTAAAAATACAAAAAAATTAGCCAGGCGTAGTGGCGGGCACCTCCCAGCTACTTGGGAGGCTGAGGCAGGAAAATCGCTTGAACCCAGGAGGCAGAGGTTGCAGTGAGCTGAGATCCAGCCTGGGTGACAAGAGGGAAACACCATCTGTAATAATAATATGGGCCAGGCGTGGTAGCTCATGCCTGGAATTCCAGCACTTTGGGAAGCCAAGGCGGGTGGATCACTAGGTCAGGAGTTCAAGACCAACCTGGCCAAGATGGTGAAACCCCGTTTCCACTAAAAATACAAAAAAATTAGCTGGGCATGGTGGTGGGCACCTGTAACCCCAGCTACTCAGGAGGCTGAGACAGAGAATTGCTTGAACACAGGAGTCAGAGGTTGCATTGAGCCAAGATTGTGCTACTGCATTCCAGCCTGGGTGACAGAGGGAGACTCCATCTCCAAAAAAAAAAAAAAAAAAAACAACGTATATATTTATTTTATTATTATTATTTTTAGAGGGAGTCTTGCTTTGTCATGCAGGCTGGAGTGCGGTGATACAATCTCAACTCAATGCAACCTCTGCTCACCGGGTTCAAGTGATTCTCCTGCCTCAGCCTCCTGAGTAGCTGAGATTACAGGCACCCACCACTATGCCCAGCTAAATTTTGTATTTTAGTCAAGATGGGGTTTTGCCATGTTGGCCAGCCTGCCTCGAACTCCTGACCTCAAATGATCCACCCCCCTCAGCCTCCCAAAGTGTTGGGACTACAGGCATGAGCCACAGCGCCCAGTTGCATTTTATTTACTTATGTTTTTTTTTGAGAGGGAGTCTCACTCTATCACCCAGGCTAGATTGCAGTGGCGTGATCTTGGCTCACTGCAACCTTCACCTCCTGGGTTCAGGGGATTCTCCTGCCTCAGCCTCCTGATTAGCTGGGACTACAGGTGCATGCCACCATGCCCAGCTAATTTTTTTGTAGTTTTAGTAGTGATAGGGTTTCAGGATGTTCGCCAGGATGGTCTCGATCTCCTGACCTCGTGATCAGCCCACCTTGGCCACCCAAAGTCCTGGGATTACAGGAGTGAGCCACCACGCCCAGCTTGTCTTTATATATATATTTTAATAGAGATTGGGTCTCCCTGTGTCTCTCTCTCACCCTGACTGGAGTACAGTGCTTCAGTCTTGGCTCACTGCAGCCTAAAAATCCTGGGCTCAAGTGATCCTCCCACCTTGACCTCCCAAAGTGCTGGAATTACAGATGTGAGCCACCTCCCCCAGCATAAATTGAATTTCTAAAAAGTGCCCTATTTACTGGAAAAAACCCAGGGGAGTTTCTGTGAATTCCCTGGGGGAAGAGGAGGGCTGGGCAAGGCCTAGGCCAGCCTCTCCCTTCTCTGCGGAAGGAAAGGGGTGTGGTTCCTCCTTGGGTCTGAGGATGGGTGGGTGCCCAGGCCTGCCCACACTTGCCCTCCGCCTAGAGAGCCTGGCCCGGAGCTGGGGTGTGGAAGTGGGGTGTGGTGGCTGTGGTTAGAAGTGCCCCAGGCCCCAGCATGGCACCTCCAGCTTTACATTCTCTGTGTGTTGGGCTTCTGAGTCAGTGGCTGGGGTGGACATCCCTGCTGATGCTTTCGAGAGCATCCTTGCACTGGGATTCTCAGATGAGGACACAGACACACTTAATTACAACACACTTGCATGCTTATTGCACACTTAATTAAAACAGTGGTATTCCAGACCGTTTGGAGCAGTGACACTCTGCCATCAAGGGGGGTTTGGATCCTGCCCCTACCACAGCCGACCACACACAATCTGCTGCCGGGGGAGGCTGACGTCACGGTGGCCAGTGCTACAGCCCCGCCCTGGGCAGACACTCACAGCCTGTCAGCCTGCGGCACCTGCAGGCCTCAGCCTTGATTACAGCCTTCCAGGACAGAAGCCCCTTCAGGCCTGCAGAGAACATCCCCTACCTTGCTCAGAGCTGATGAAATCAGAAAGCACTCTAAAGTTGGCAAATGTTTCATTTTTCTTTTTACAAAACAGCGACAGGGTCTCTCTCTGTCACCCAGTCTGGAGTGCAGTGGCACGATCTCAGCTCCCTGCAGCCTCAAAATCCTAGGCTCAATTGATCCTCCCACCTCAGCCTCCTGAGTAGCTTGGACTACAGGCACCACCATGCCCAGCTAATTTTTTAATTTAAAAAATTTTTAGAGACAGGGTCTTTCCATCTTGCCCAGGCTGGTCTCGAACTCCTGGACTCAGGCGATCCTCCTGCCTTGGCCTCCCAAAGTGCTGAGATTACAAGTATGAGCTATTGAGGCCGGCTGGCAAATGTTTGTTCGCTTTCTTTTTCCTTTCCCAAGTAGCTGAAAATGTTTTTTCTTTCTTTTTTTTTTTTGAGACGGAGTCTTGCTTTGTCACCCAGGCTGGAGTGCAATGGCACAATCCTGGTTCACTGCAACCTCCGCCTCCTGGATTCAAGTGATTCTCTTGCCTCAGCCTCCTGAGTAGCTGGGACTACAGGAGTCTGCCACTGTGCCTGGATAAGTTTTGTATTTTTAGTAGAGACAGGGTTTCGCCATCTTGATCAGGCTGGTCTTGAACTCCTGACCTCAGGATCCACCCGCCTTGGCCTCCCAAAGTGCTGGGATTACAGGTGTGAGCCACCTTGCCCGGCCAAAATGTTTTCTATAAAGGGGGTTCACTGGGCCATATGGCCTCTGTGGTAACCACTCAGTTTTGTGGCCAGAGCTTACAGCACACCATGATCCATGTGTAAATGAAGACATTGTACCTTGCTGTGTTCCACTAACACTTTATTTAGGAATCCTGAAATCTGAATTTCACACAAAGTTCACATGTTACAAAATATTGTTCTTTGGATTTTTGTCCATGATTTAAAAATGTGGGCCCAATGTGGTGGCTCATGCCTGTAATCTCAACCCTTTGGGAGGCCAAGGCAAAAGGACTTGTGGCCAGGAGTTCGAAACCAGCCTGACCAACATAGTAAGACCCCTGTCTCTACAAGAATCAAAATAAAAAATTGCCCGGGCATGGTGTCATGCACCTGTAGTCCCAGCTACTTGGGAAGCTGAGGTGGGAGAGGCTGGAGCCCAGAAATTCAAGGCTTTATAAATATACAAAATATTGGTTGTGTGCAGTGGCTCACGCCTGTAATCCTAGCACTTCGGGAGGCCAAGGCAGGAGGATCACTCGAGGTAAGAAGAGACCAGCCTGGCCAAGATGGTGAAACCCCATCTCTACTAAAAAATACCAAAAAAAATTAACCAGGTGTGGTGGCGGGCGGCTGTAATCCCAGCTACTCTGGAGGCTGAGGCAGGAAAATAACTTGAACCCGGGAAGTAGAGATTTTGGTGAGCCGCGATCTCACCTCTGCACTCCAGCCCGGGCGACAGAGCAAGAATCCATCTTGGAAAAAAAATTACACATTTTTGGCCAGGTGCGGTGGCTCACACCTGTAATCCTAGAACTTTGGGAAGCTGAGGCGGGCAGATCATGAAGTCAAGAGATCAAGACCATCCTGGCCAACATGGTGAAACTCCATCTCTATTAAAAGTACAAAAAATGAGCAGGGCGTGGTGGCGTGTGCCTGTGGTCCCAGCTACTCACGAGGCTGAGGCAGGAGAATTGCTTGAACCCGGAAAATGGAAGTCGCAGTGAGCCGGGATCGCGGCGCTGCACTCTAGCCTGGCAACAGAGCAAGACTATCTCAAAAAAAAAAAAAATTACACATTTTTATATATATAAAAAATAAAAAATATATATACCTAAGATAATATCAACGGCAGTAGTAATAAGAGCAGCAAACAGCCCTCCTCTGAGCCAGGCACTGTTTCCAAGCATTTTTCCTGTATTACCTCATCAGGTCCTTGCTACACCCCTGTGAGGTGGGACTAGTTCTATTCCCATTTACACAGATGAGGAAACTCAGGGAGATGGAGTTAATTAACCTGCTTAAGCTCAACCTGCTAGGAAGGGCAGAGCCGAGTTTGAACCCTGCAGTCTGGCCCAGGGGCTGGCTGGTTGCTTCTCTCTGCCCTCCACCGTCCACACCTGTTCAGACGCTGAACTGTGTGAGCTGTCACAGCACAGGGGGCTACAGACCCTGGCCTGGGGACAGGAGGGGCTGGTGGCAGGGACTATGAAGAGTGACCAAACCCAGTGCGAGTCCCTCTGCGCAGGTAGAGGGGACAGAGGCCCCGTGAGTGACTGTACCGAGGGAGAGCTGCTCTGCGCAGGTCGTGGGGACAGAGGCCCTGTGAGGGCGCAGAGGCCCCGTGGCTCCGGCAGAGCACGGGCACTTGCCAACTGTTTTTGGGAAATCACTTGCTTTTGGAGACACTGAAAACTAAACCGAAAGCTTAAGAAGCCCAGCTCTGTCCTCACCTGGCGGCCGTCTTCTCCCGCAGCCCTCCTTCCTGCGGGTCTGCAGCTGGGGGTGGGGGCAGGTGTCCTCTGCTTTGCTCCTTATTGCCGTGCAGGCCCCTCCCACACCCGGCCCCTGGCCTGTGCAGAAAGTTACTCCCATCTTCTGCCACTCCGTCTCCTTTCTATACCTTGCTACTCCTTCTCCCATGATCTTGTCCCACTCTCCCCTCAGACTCATTCCCAGGGGCATAACCTAGGCCTGGTCACCATCAAATAACTCCATCTTAAGCTTGGTCACCATCAAATAACTCCATCTTAAGCTTCCCACCAGCTGACCCGACCTGTGTGGGTCATGCCCTTGGGACCCCAATTCCAATGATGCTGTGGCTTCCCAGGGCCTGCTCTTCTCCCCGCAGCTGAGCCAACTTGCACCCTACACCCACCCTTCCTTCCTTTGCACATACCTCAAGCTCCTGCCCCTAACTGGGCTGAGACAAGCACAACTCTGGTTTACTTGTACTTCCTGTCAGCTCCCCCCAGCACCCTGCTGGAAATCCCACCAGATGCTTAAAAGCCACCTCTAGCCCACCCTCTAGGGTGGCCTCCAGATCCTCCCCCACCCTTTAGTGTTTCTTCTCCATTAAAAGCAACTTCATCCTACTGGGTGCTCAAGCTAGATTCCTTGGTGTTGGCTGGGCACTGTGGCTTGTGCTTGTAATCCCAGCACTTTGGGAGGCCAAGGTGGGAGGATCACTTGGGACCCGGAGTTCAAGACCAGCCTGGCCAACATAGGAAAATCTTGTCTCTAAAAGTAATAATCATTTATTTATTTATTCATTTATTTTTTGAAACAGTGTCTTGCTCTGTCACCTAGGCTAGAGTGCAGTGGTGTGATCTTGGCTCACTGCAACCTCTGTCTCTGGGGCTCAAGCAATTATCATGCCTCAGCCTCTCGAGTAGCTGGGATGACAGGTGCGCCCCACCACTCCTAGCTAATTTTTGTGTTTCTTAAATAGAGATGGGGTTTCACCATGTTGGCCAGGCTGGTCTTGAACTCCTGACCTCAGGTGACCCGCCACCTCAGCCTCCCAAAGTGCTGGGATTACAGGCATGAGCCACCATGCCCAGCCTTATTTTTTGTTTTTTTGAGATGGAATCTCACTCTGCCGCCTAGGCTCGAGTGCAGTGGCATGATTTCAGCTCACTGCCACCTACACCTCCTGGGTTTAAGTGATTCTCCTGCCTCAGCCTCCCAAGTAGCTGGGATTACAGGCACCTGACACCACATCGGCTAATTTGTATATCTATAGTAGAGACAGAATTTCACCATGCTGGCCAGGCTGATCTCAAATTCCTGACCTCAAGTGATCTGCTTGCTTCGGTCTCGGGATGTGCTGGGATTACAGGCATGAGCCACTGCACCCAGCCAATAATACTTTTTTTTTTTGAGACGGAGTCTTGCTCTGTTGCCCAGGCTGGAGTGCAGTGGTGCAATCTGGGCTCACTGCCACCTCTACCTCCCAGGTTCAAGCGATTCTCCTGCCTCAGCCTCATAAATACCTGGGATTACAGGTGTGCGCCACCACGGCAAGATAATTTTTGTATTTTTAGTAGATATGGGGTTTCACCATGTTGGTCAGGCTGGCTTCGAACTCCTGACCTCGTGATCTGCCCACCTTTGCCTCACAAAGTGCTGTGATTACAGGCGTGAGCCATCGCGCCCGGCCAATAATAATTTTTAAAAAATTCTTTGGCATCATCCTGGCTCCTCTCTTTCCCTCACACCCCACATCCAGTCCATCAGATCCTGCCAGCTCTGCTTTAAAAATAAACCCAGAGGCCAGCTACTTCTCACCACCTCCCTGGTGACTCTGAATGTCTAAATCAGACCATGCTGCCTCTGCCCAAAGCCTTTCCAGGTTTTCACTCAAAGGCAAAGCCAGAGTCCTTACAGTGACCTTCAACTTCAGCTCTCCAAATATCCTTTCCTAAACACCCTCCCCTAGGCCCACCCTAGCTGGGAGCAGGTGCCGCCCTCAGGGCCTTAGCATCTGCCCTTCCCTCTGCCTGGAACCCTCCCCACGTCCCTGTGGTCTTGGCTCCAGCGCTGCCTCTCAGCAAGGTGGGCACTGCCACCTCTGCTAGCATCACTCCCCCAGCCCCTGTGACTCCGGATTCTCTCAACTCTTTTCCACACTGCCCCCACACAAACCTGCTTACGAATGATAGGATGCACTTCTGTGCTTGTTTGCTTATGGCCCATCCTCTCCACCTCAACAGAATGTAAGCTCCACAAGGGCAAGGATTCCTGACGGTTGGGTTCACTGAGGTCCCCCCTGAGCCACTGGAACAGCCTGTGTCACATGGAGAACGATGATTGTGCAGAGCGAGTAAACGTGGAGTGTGTGGGGGACAGAGAACAGGGGGAGTTTGTGAGCAGGAAAGCAGCCCAGTGCAAGCTCAGGAAGCTGAAGAAAGCTGCGGAGGCCGGGCATGGTAGCTCATGCCAGTAATCCCAACACTCTGGGAGGCCGAGGTGAGAGGCTCACTTGGGCCCAGGAATTTGAGACCAGGCTGGGCAACAAAGCAAGACCCCACCTCTACAAAAAATACAAAATTAGCTGGGTGTGGTGGCATGCACCTGTGGTCCCAGCTATTCTGGAGGCTGAGGCAGGAGGATTGTTTGAACCCAGGAGTTTGAGACCTGCCTGGGGAAAGAGACCCCACCCGTGCCCTCGTCTCTAATGAAAAAGCAAAAAAATGCCAGGCGTGGTGGCTCACACCTGTAATCCCACCACTTTGGGAGGCTGAGTTGGGGTCGGATCAAGACCATCCCTGCTAACATGGTGAAACCGTCTCTACTAAAAATAAACAAAATTAGCCAGGCGTGGTGGCTTGCACCTGAAGTCCCAGCTACTACGGAGGCTGAGGCAGGAGAATTGCTTGAACCCCGGACTTGGGGGTTGCAGTGAGCCAAGATCATGCCACTGCACTCCAGCCTGGGCAATAGAGTGAGATTCCATCTTAAAAAAAAAAAGAAAAAGTGAAAAATAATTTAACTGGGTGTGGTCCACACACCTGTATTCCCAGTTACTTGGGAGGTTGAGGTGGGAGGATCACTTAAGCCCAGAAGTTCTAGGCTGCAGTGAGCTGAGATTGCACCTCTGTACTCCCTCCTGGATGACAGAGTAAACCCTGTCTCAAAAAAAAAAAAAAAAAGAAAAAAGAAAAAAAGCAAGCTATGGGGTCCAATCTGAGAGAAGGAAGTGAGTTTGTGTTTGTTTGTGTGTAAGAGAGGGAGGGGGCGGAGGCCTCTTAAGCCTTCTTAATCCTGAAAATGGGGAGGAGGTCGTTTAAGCTTCAGTGCAATAGTGACCTGACCTAGTTTTCTATTTTTAGAGATGGGGTCTGGCTGTATTGCCCAGGCTGGTCTTGAATCCCTGGGCTCAAGCCAGCCTCCTGGGTAGCTGGGACTACAGACATGTGCCACCCCACCCGGCTTGACCTAGTTTCTTGGTTCAGAAATGATCTGTTGTTGTTTCAGGTGTCAAGGCCAGTGCTGGGCATAGGGTGGTGGGGCCTACTGAGAAATGGCCGCTGACCCCCACTGTTCATCCTTCCATCTTGGAGCCTGTGCTTCCCACCACACACAGCCCTGCTGTCTGGGAGAACGGTCTGCCCCTTGAGGTCACCTGCTCCTGGCAACTGTCCCAGGACAGCCCTGCTGTGGGTGCGAGCCACAGGACAAGAAAACACACCCAGGAGCTGGAAGGCCCAATCCCAGGGAAAGCACGTAGCCTGGGGCAGGGCACCAAGGAGCCTTCCAGCCCCACCTCCTAAGGAAGGAAACACCAGGCAAGTGTAACCTTAGGCAAGTCACTTTTCCTTTTTGGATCACTGCCTTCCTGTCACTGATTTCTGTCCTGGCCCCACACTAATAGCTACCCATTATACATATGTGTGTGTGTGTGTGTGTGTGTGTGTGTGTGTGTGTGTGTGTGTGTGTGTGTGTATGTATTTTAAGAGATGGAGTCTCCCTATGTCACCCAGGCTCGCCTTGAACTTCTGGGATCAAGTGATCCTCCTGCCTTGGCCTCCCCACGTGCTGGGATTACAGCTGTGAGCCACCAGGCCTGGCAGCTACCATTTTTCAGCTTTAATGTGCACCAGCTCTGTAATCAAGTGCATCCTATATGTTCTTGCTAATTAACCCAACAGTCCTACAATGGTGGTGATTAATTGCTCTGTTTTACAAAAGAGGAAACTGGGGCTCTGAGAGGTTAGGGACTGCCCCAAAGCCTTCAGTGCGTGTGGATGCAGCTGGGATGCAGGGAGCCAATGGGCTGGAAGTGAGGCGACCTAGCAGGTGGAGGCAGTGGCGTACTCACCTCCATGGTGGCTGCTGCTGGTTGGTGGTCCCTGCTGGTGACTGGCGTCCCCCCGGGGGCCTGGGGCCTGGCGTCGATGCTTGCCAGCGCCTGGGGCCTTGTCCCCTTCAGTGCTGGGGCTCAGGCCCCTCTCTGCAGAGCTGGAGTCTTCCTGCTCACTCGGCTCAAACTCTGGGATCTGGAACATGCTCTGGGCTGTGAGGACAAGATGTTAGGTAGTCAAGGCACAGCTGGGGCCAACGGTGGTCCTGGAAGGCAGAGGCAGGTGCCCCTGGCTCCCACTCCCACTCTAGCGCCCCCAGGCCCGCCAGGCCTCCCGGGCCCTCATCTGTCTGCTGGGTCTGGCCTGGCAGGGAGCTGAAGCTGTCGGCTCAGGACCTCAGTCTCCCCTCAGAACCCTGGTGGACCCAGGTCCCGCCCCGCCCGTGGTGACGGCGGACAGGTCTCACCCCAAGCCCGATCTCGAGGCCCCTGACCCGGGCCTGTAGCCTCCCTCCAGCAACGGGCTCCCGGCCCTAGTTGCCTGGACAACGGGAACTGTCAGCGACCTGCCCCAATCACCTCTCGAAACGTCACTCGGGTAGGTCCAGAGGCGGGGTCAACCCGGCCCGGCCCCGCCCCCCACCCCCCGCCCCCCACCCCCCGCCCGACCTGCGGCTCCTAGCCCACCGCCTTTTTCCTACCTCCCGCGACCCGGGTGCTCACATCCTTACTGCCTTCCACCTTGGGTGTGTGTGGGAGCAGGAGAGGGATTCTCTGGGGTCCCCATTTGGAACCTGGAGACCTGCTTCTGCAGACAAGTCCTTCAGCCCCTCTGGGCCTTAGTTTCCCCCCAGTGAAGTGGGGATGGTGACAGTTCCCCCGGGAGCCAGTGAAAACTTTGTGAAGGGAGTGATTACTACGGGCGAAGGCGCTCGGCACAGCCGCAACTGAAGCTCAGCCGTCGGATGCGATTACTGTTGCTACTGTTACCGCTCCGCCTGGACTGGGTGACCCGGTCGGAAAGGCCCGTTCCCCGCTGCCCCTCCGAGGCGTGGAAGCTTCGCGCCGCCCGCCTCGGGGGACACCTCCCGCGCCATCTCGGGGGCACTGGAGATAAGGGAGGGAACCGCCTCCCTGGCTGGGATGGCTGCCCGGGCGCGGGAAGAGTGCCGGGGACCCAGTGAGAGTGGACTGTAGGGCCCGCGGGGGCTTTGCGCCTGGCAGGCGGCAGGCTAGGTGAGCTGGGCCGCGGGCGCGCCGGGGCGAGGGGCGGGCCCGCGCGGGGGATTCGGTGCTCCGCGGGTTCAGACCCGGGGGCGGGGCCCGGGGGCCATCTTGGCTATGGGCGGAAGTTTTCTTTAGAGACCGAGGGACGGGGATCCGTTGTCGTCCCCGGCCGGGAGGCAAGACCCCGATTTGGGGATGGGGGAGAGAAGCGTGGGAACTGGCGGCCCCCCGAACTAGTAAAGGCTGGCGGCCCGGGGCACGGCCCTCCCGGGGGCCCCCAGTGTGCGACACGACCGCCGCAACTCGGCCGCTCGCCGGCCGCCTCCCGTAACCCCGGGCGCCCGCCAGCGGCGCAGCTCGCGCCAATTCTCGAACGGCTCCACGCCAGGTGCGGCGCTAGACTGCGGAGCCAGCCCGGCCCCTGCGCAATTTGCGTAGCGAACGGCGCCCGCGCAGGCGCAGGAGGGGGCGGAGCAGCGGGAGCCGGGGAGCCGGAGCCCCGGGTCCTCACGATCTGAGCCGGCTCTCCCAGCAGCGGCCTGAAGACCTGGCATCCGCCTCCTCCCGCCCCTTGAGGCTGGAGAGTGGACGCGGTGGAGGGGTGGGGCGGGGGCAGCTTTCGAGAATTTCGAGGACAGAAGGCAGAGGCCCTTCCCATCCGCATTATTGGAGGAGACAGCCTCCTCCAACTTGGGGAGGGGGAGAGCGGGGCATTGGGCGCCCCCCCTAGCGGCCGCTGCCCTGGGCCGACGGGCATCGGCCGGCTCTCCCCCTCCAGCCAGGACGACACGAGCGACTCAGGCCAGGGACTTCTTTCCTTGGGCCTCTGCATCCCTCCTTCCCTGGCTCTGGGGTAGGCCCAGGGAGGAGAAACCACCAACCCCCACCCGATCTGCCCTGGAGAGAAGAGACTGCCCTTTCATGCCCCTGAGTGAGGGGCCTGGGGCCCAGGCTGCCCGTGTTCCCCAAGGGCAGGGGTCTCTCTGTTGAGGAGGAGAGACCTGTCAGCCACAACTTTCCTCCTGAGCGCCCCATCTCCCTCTGCACCCTGTAGTTCCCACCCCTCCATATTTATTTCCTTGGCCCCGCCGACAGCCCCTCCTTCTCTGTCTCCGGGATTCAGGCCTCCCTCCCTGACATGGAGAGTAACCTGTCTGGCCTGGTGCCTGCTGCTGGGCTGGTGCCTGCCCTGCCACCTGCTGTGACCCTGGGGCTCACAGCCGCCTACACCACCCTGTATGCCCTGCTCTTCTTCTCCGTCTATGCCCAGCTCTGGCTGGTGCTCCTGTATGGGCACAAGCGTCTCAGCTATCAGACGGTGTTCCTGGCCCTCTGTCTGCTCTGGGCTGCCTTGCGTACCACCCTCTTCTCCTTCTACTTCCGAGATACTCCCCGAGCCAACCGCCTGGGCCCCTTGCCCTTTTGGCTTCTCTACTGCTGCCCTGTCTGCCTGCAGTTCTTCACCCTGACGCTTATGAACCTCTACTTTGCCCAGGTAACCAACTGTGGTCCCGGGTGGGGGCTGGGAGGGGGCAAGCCGCAAAGACCCACAGGAGCGAAGGGCGTCTCTGCTCGTAGGTGGTGTTCAAGGCCAAGGCGAAGCGTCGGCCAGAGATGAGCCGAGGCTTGTAAGTACTGGGGACACTGGTGGGCCCAGCCTCCAGCTCAGGGGCAGGGGACAGTCCCATATAGATCCCTTCCCACCTCTCAGGGCTGAGACAAGGGGAACCCAGGGAGTGTCTGTGGAAGAGCTTGGAAAAGTTAAAGCACCTGGCACAGATGGCACAGCAGAGGCGTTGCAGATAGATCTGCAAGGCACAAGAATAGGAATGGTCGTGCTAGTGTGAGGGAGAAGGTCCCAGTGTCATCCATCGTGGAGGGTGAGCTGGAGGCTCCAGCCGTGGAAGAACCAAAGCCATATGCACTCCTGGGTGACCTTGGGCCGTAATGCACCCGTCATTTATCCAGTGTCTTATGGTTTATAAAGAGCTTTTCCAGCCATCTTTCATTTGTACAATTTCCCTGAGAGTCTGTTATCCTCCCTCGAGAGAGGAAGAAACTGAGGCCCAGCCAGGTAAGGCAGCAGGATCAAGGTCGCAGAGCTGGGGCTCAGACCAAGACTTCTGACTCCAAGTGGTATACCTTCTGAGGTACCACGGCTGTCAGTCACCTTCTGACCTCTTTGGGCCTCAGTTTCCCCATCTGTAAGAGTGGAGGAACAGGATTCAGTGCGGTGGATGTTGGGGTTTCCTGCAGGAGGTGGGGCAGGTGGTGAGTGCTGAGGGTCCGGGCTGACCGTGCTGTGGCTGCAGGCTGGCCGTCCGAGGGGCCTTTGTGGGGGCCTCGCTGCTCTTTCTGCTGGTGAACGTGCTGTGTGCTGTGCTCTCCCACCGGCGCCGGGCACAGCCCTGGGCCCTGCTGCTCGTCCGAGTCCTGGTGAGCGACTCCCTGTTCGTCATCTGTGCGCTGTCTCTTGCTGCCTGCCTCTGTCTCGTCGCCAGGCGGGCCCCCTCCACTAGCATCTACCTGGAGGCCAAGGTAGGGCCACAGCACTGATGCCCAGTGTCCTTTGGGGTCTCTGGGCAGCGGTTCTCAGGGTGTAGAGGAAGCTGGGAGCCTTCTCTCCCTGAGAGTCCTTTGTTGTTACCTATGCCAGGGGACCAGTGTGTGCCAGGCAGCCGCCATGGGTGGTGCCATGGTCCTGCTGTATGCCAGCCGGGCCTGCTACAACCTGACAGCACTGGCCTTGGCCCCCCAGAGCCGGCTGGACACCTTCGATTACGACTGGTACAATGTGTCTGATCAGGTGGGCATATGCACGTCTGCCGCCTCCTTAGTAGCCGTGGGACCTTGGCCCCAGCTGGCCTGGGCCCTGTCCCACTGCCCCTTTGGCGTGACTGCAGACTGGCATGAGCCCCTGCCTTCCCACAGGCGGACCTGGTGAATGACCTGGGAAACAAAGGCTACCTGGTGTTTGGCCTCATCCTCTTCGTGTGGGAGCTGCTGCCCACAACCCTGCTGGTGGGCTTCTTCCGGGTGCACCGGCCCCCACAGGACCTGGTAAGGGTCTGCGCCCTCCTCTGTGGGGCTGCTGGAGAGGGGCAGATGCTGGGAATCCTGGGGTTGGGGTCTGGGGACAGGTGTGGGAGGCCAGTGCGGGACAGGAGTAAGTACTGATGCTTCCTCCCCCAGAGTACCAGCCACATCCTCAACGGGCAGGTCTTTGCCTCCCGGTCCTACTTCTTCGACCGGGCTGGGCACTGTGAGAACGAGGGCTGCTCCTGGGAGCACAGCCGGGGTGAGAGCACCAGGTAGGAGCCCTGGTACCACCTCAGCACCCTGGACCCCTGCCTGGCTCCACTGAGCTGCAGGGGACCGAGAGCCCTGCCATGGCCTCTGCTTCCCCATCTGTACTAGGCGAGGTCCCTCGGTTTCTGTTGCCAAAGCCTCCACCCCTTGCCTGGAGGTGCACTTTGGCCTGAGCCCTGAAGGTGCAGGTCACAGGGGTTGTGTTCTGAGCCTCTCTTCCTCCTGCAGCTCTTATGACTGGCCCTGGTCACGGTCCTGAGACTGACCCTGTTTCTCTGCCTGCAGCATGTCGGGCAGCCTAGGCTCTGGGAGCTGGTATGGCGCCATCGGGCGTGAGCCGGGCTGGTATGGGGGCAGCCAGACGAAGACCACTCCTCTGCTCTTCTCCCAGGTGCCAGGACCAGGCGGCCACCACCACAGTCTCTACTCCACCCCACAGACGTGATCCCCCTCCCTCTCCCCGCAGAATACCCAGGCCCCAGTTCCCCTCACCTAGGCCCCTGTGCCAAGTTCGTCTGCCACTTCTTGCCCAGGATCCTGGGGGTCGTGGCTGCCCCCTCCTCCGGCCGGCTCCTTGCTGCTCCTGTCATAGTGAGCTTGAGTGCCATCCCCCTAGGATGGGGGTGTGGCCCTGGCTGCCAGATGCCCACAGCACCCTGGCGTGACCTGCCACCCCCTCTTCCACACCAGAGCCAGCTACCTCTCCTGTGCCTGCCACTCAATAAACAGTGTCCGCGCCCCACGGTTGTGCACCTGTCTGTCATCTGCCATGTGCCCCATCACCTTTGCCTGTTTGGCCTAAGGCTGAGCAGACACTGGCCCTTGAATTGGGCTGCTAGGCTGGTCAGGGGCCCCTTACCCCGTCAAAGCTGGTGGGCTGGGAGAGGGGCCTGCAGTTTGCAAGGGAAGGAGACCACACAGGCCTCTGTT
This sequence comes from Cheracebus regulus, assembly GCA_963574635.1. Taxonomy (NCBI): domain Eukaryota; kingdom Metazoa; phylum Chordata; class Mammalia; order Primates; family Pitheciidae; genus Cheracebus; species Cheracebus regulus. Next base: position 49,369 of record CAUYQU010049103.1, on the reverse strand, counting down.
CTCAAAGCTCTCCTGGCCCAGAATTGCCCCACTCACTCCAGATCCTTCTTCACTTGAGCAGTTCCTGCTTTTTCCTCAAGATCTGCGTCAACTGTCACCTCCTTTAGGAATCCTTCTGTCTCCTGGTCAGGGGATGTGGCCCCTCTGCTGGGCCCCACAGCCCCACATTACTGTGGTTATATGGCTATTGAGGTTTCTGTTTTTTTGTTTTGTTTTTTTGAGACAGGGTCTCATTCTGCCACCCAGGCTGGAGTGCAGTGGCACAATCGTGGCCCACTGCAGGCTCAACCTCCTGGGCTCAAGCAATCCTGCCTCAGCCTCCTGAGTAGCTGAGACCACAGGCTCATCCCACCATGCCTGACCAATTTTTTAGTTTTTAATTTTAGAGATGGGGTTTCACCATGTTGCCCAGGCTGATCTTGAACTCCTGGGTTCAAGCAATCCACCCACCTCGGCCTCCCGAAGTGCTGGGATTACAGGCATGAGCTACCATGCCTGGCAGCTACTGAGTCTTAACGCCAATGGATGAGAATTTCTGGAAGCCCCTGTTTCCCTCTCACCACCCCAGCCTGCTCTTTAGGAGCCAGGAGTGAGTCCAGGGCTTGCAGGAGAGTTGGTGTGACTGAGCAGCTCACATCTTCCTACCAGGGTGTGGTTTTGCCCAGATGGACAGGTGGCCCCTAGCTGTGCCTTCCTGGTGGCCCTCTTCTCTACTGTTCTCAGTAGCATTGTCATTGTCCTCTGCTCCCATGGCCCTAGCAGTTCTGTCCGATGGCTGGTAGTCCATTACTGGAGGGTCTGTCCCCTGCCCACATAGTGGTTGTCCCAGCTTTTCAGAGTTCCCTTGGCTTGTATCACTGGGACTGCTTCAAAACCCTTTACTTGGGACTATCCTGGGCACCAGGCCCACAGGGCCTCCAGAGAGGGCATCTGAGACCTCAGAGAATCAGCTTGAAGCTGGACAATCACTTTTTGTTGAAAGGAAAACTGCTGACGTTTGTGGGGCACTTTTTTGTGTGTGTGCCAGGCTCTGTTTTGAGCATTTCTTCTAAACACTGACCTCCTTAATGCCCAGAACAGCACCCCCAAGTGATGATCAGTCATCCCTTTTCTGTAAGTGGGAACAGGGAGCCTCCAGAGTTTGGTAACCTGTCCAGGTTCCCTGCCAGTAGGGGGTGGGCAGCCTTAAAGCCTTAAAGCCCAGGCTGAACACCATCCACCAGGAGGGCTGAGGACCCCAGCAGGCATCAGAGGGTCTTTGGAGAGATCAGAGGTTGTCAAGTTCGGGACCAGCCAGGGCCTGGGTGTTCAGGCAGTGGGAGAGTGGATGCTGGCACCACTGCCATGCTGGAATCTGCAGGCAGCTCCAGCTCCAGCCTTCTGGGGCTGACTTCTGGGCATGGAAGTGGGGACCAAAAGCTGGGGCAGGGAGCAGCCTGGAGAGCTGGCCAGGGAGCAGGGAGAGGGCCAAAAGCTGGAGTGGGGGCAGGAGGTGCTCCAGCAGCGACTCCCCAGAGGTGGGTCCCAACCTCCATGTCGGCCAATTCCAGGTGGCCCCACCGGGTTTCCCCCACCCTTTCGTCCCGCGGGGTTCCTCCCTCAAGAGTGCTGAGCCCAAGGGCCAGGCTGTCCCCAGGGGCGGAGATATGCGGGCCCTTCTCGATCCGGTAATGGGTCTAGGAGATGCCAGATTAGCGTGGTGCCTGTCTGGAGAGGTGGGCCAACTGATGCCCAGGTCGGGGCCCTGCCGATGGCCACACTGGGCTCCAGTCCAAGACTAGAAGGCTGACCCCAGCTGCAACCCCCTCTGGCTCCTCTGCCACCAACCTCCCGGGACTGGCCGGGATTGGGGAGCCGGGCGGCCGCAGGTAAAGGGCTTGGGGCGGCGCCGGCGGCGAGGGCGCGGCACGGAGGGAAGCGCGGCACTGGAGGGGTTAACTGCGGGAAGAGGGGGGCTTCTGCCGGCGGGAGGGGGGGTCCCAGCCCCGGCGGCCGCCCGCTCCGCCCCTGCCGCCTCCGCGGCCCAGTCGGCACCGGCGAGGCCGTGCGGGAGCCCGGGCCGCAGCCGCAGCCGCAGCGGGGCAGACAGTAAGTGCAGGGCGGGCTCTGGGGCGCGGGCAGGACTCCGGGGCAGGGGCGACCCGGGGGCGAAGGGCCGGTGGGGTGCCCACCTCCCACGTGTGGGCGCCTCCGGGAGTGGTGTGGCCGGGGTCCCGCCGCCCGTCACGCTCCGAGGCGTCGCTGTGCGGACGCGGGGGAGGCGGTGGGAGCGAGCGGCGGGCGCTGCTCGGTGGCCCTGCGGTCTGGCGTCTGCACGCGAGTGTCCGCACTCGTGTGCGTAGGCTCTGGGTGCCCTGGCGAGGCCCGCACGCCTGTGGGGGCCGGGAGTGCCGGGGCGTCTGCGGAGTGTGCAGGTGGGGTGCGTGCGTGCAGCTGGGCGGCGCGGCGCTGCAGCCTCGGGGTGGAGCGTGGGCGCGCGGGTCTTTGTGCCCGCGCGGGGCGGCGCGTGCCGGGGCGTGTGTGCGCGTGGGCGCCGCCGCCCGCTGTCCCGGGCTGACAGCTGTCCCAGTGGCTGCCGCCCCGGTGTGGCCTTTGAGGACCCCCGCCCCCCTTCTTCTGGGAACTGGGCGTCTCCCGCACCCCTCCTAGCCGTTTGCAGCGGCCAGGACCCGCCCCTGGGTTCCTCGAAAGCCCGGTGGGGCGCGGGGGCAACCTGGAGGGCCAGCCGGGAGGCAGAGCGAGGCGAGAGGGGACGGAGAAGCCGCGGAGATGCTGCCGCAGCAGCAGCGGGAGGGCCGGGACCCGCCATTCCCCTGTCCCTGCCCTGCGAGGTCCGGCCTCTCCTCCGGGTTTCCCTTCCGACGCCTCCGCGCCCCCTCAGCCCCCTCCTTGAGGGCCAGTTCCCCGAACCCCGCCAAGCTCCCCACATATCCTTGCTCCCCCGCTTCCCCCAGGCAGGCTTAGGCTCTCTTTCGGCCTCCCACTCGCCTTCCTGTCCCTTCCCGGTGCCCTCTTCTCCTCCCTCACCCGGGAGCCGGGCAGCGGAGGTAAGGGGAGGCTGGAGATGGGAGGGGGCTGGGTGTGTCCAGCCAGAGGGATATCTGTGGACAGTGCGGCTGGGGGCTTTCTGGATCTGTGGGTGTGTAGGGGATCGAGGAGGAGGGTGTGGGAGCCAGGCCAACTCAATGACCCCAGCATCCCTGGTTTTGCCCGCAGTGACGACAGCTCTCCAGGAGCCCCCCGCCCAGCCCCTCCAGGCGGGCAGTGGAGCTGGCCCAGCCCCTGGGCGCGCCATGCGCAGCACCACGCTCCTGGCCCTGCTGGCGCTGGTCCTGCTCTACTTGGTGTCTGGTGCCCTGGTGTTCCGGGCCCTGGAGCAGCCCCACGAGCAACAGGCCCAGAGGGAGCTGGGGGAGGTCCGAGAGAAGTTCCTGAGGGCCCATCCGTGTGTGAGCGACCAGGAGCTAGGCCTCCTCATCAAGGTGCGTGGGTGAGCCACAGCCCCTTCAGCTGTCACCCATTACTCCTGGCACTAGCTGCCTGCCAGTGAGACCCTGTGTTGGTGCTGCTTTCAGACCAGTATCCCTGAGGTCGGGGTGCAGCAGGAGGCTGTGGGGCAGAGGCTGGGGTCCAGGTCTCTGTGTTTTCAATAGGGCAGCTGTGGGGTTATTTGTTTTCCCTGGAGAGCCTGGCACAGGACTGTGCACCAAGAATGTCTCCTGCAGGGTGTGATGGAGGTGGGATGTGGGGGAAATGAATGAATGGATGAGTGAATGGCCATAGTGTGTGTTACATTTGCACAGGTCTCACTGGTGTAGATTGCAACATAAGATCCAGGACTATCATTTAAATGTGAATTACAGTTAAACCACGGATGCCTTTTTTTTTTTTTTTTTTTTTGAGATGGAGTCTCCCTGTGTTGCCCAGCCTGGAGTGCAGTGGCTTACTCTCAGCTCACAGCAACCTCTCCCTCCCAGATTCAAGGATTCTCCTGCCTCAGCCTCCTGAGCAGCTGAAATTACAGGCATGCATCACCAAGCCCGGCTAATTTTTGTATTTTTAGTAGAGACAGGGTTTCACCATGTTGGCCAGGCTGGTCTTCAACTCCTGATCTCAAGTGATTCACCCACCTTGGCCTTCCAAAGTGCTGGGATTGAAGGCCTGAGTCACTGTGCCTGGCCCACAAATACCTTTTTAATACAAGTCCATCCGTGCAATATTTTTGTTTGCTAAATCTGGCAACCCTACTTACACCAGTCCCCATACATTTTTGGAGTCATGTACCTTAGAAAAGCCAAGAACACGGTGAACACACCCCTTCCCCCTGGAAAAGGGTGCATATGAACATATGCAGATGATTTCAGAGGGTTCCAGGATCCATGCCACCAGGGATGCCAGGCCAGACACCCCTTCCCCTCAGGATACATGCTTACCTTGTGGGGAGAAGTGGGACGTGTCAGGGTTCCCTGAGGCACTTCTGGTCAGCCTCCAACCAGTTACTCAAGAAAGTATTGGGCTGCAGCCTTCTAGGGTACAGTCAGGGAAGCACCTCTGTTGCTTTCTCTGATTTCAGAGTCGCTGTCATTCAAAAAAATTAAGATTTAGCTTTAATAAATTAATGTCTATTACTTGACATTGAACAGTACCCTTTGTTCCCTGCCTGTTCTTTGTGGAGGGAAGGGCCGTCGGCACGGAGGCCTCAGTGTTCCAGCTGATTCCCAAGGTAGCAGGACTCAGGGCAGAGATGAGTGTGGGGTGGGGCTGGGACACAGACCACCCGACATTGTCTCTGACACTTCCAGAATGCCATCGGAGGTTCAGAGAGGCCTGGGAAGAATGTGTCTGGCTGGACCACAGGGCAGAGGGAGGGAGGGAGGGAATCTGACCTAGTTTGCCTTCACAATGGAATTGCTTTTTTTCCTGGATAAGAAGGAGGAAGAAAAGGAGAGACAGGACCTAGAAGGGTGGAGTGACAGTGGCTTTCTCTTCCACAGTAAGATTCACTCCCTGAATTAGTTGTGCAGCAATTGTGCACCTACTGTGTGCTAGGTGCTGTAGTGTTATACGCCAAGGGGATATTGGGGTGGATCAGACACAGGGTCTGCCTTGGAGGGTGTCACATCTAGGTGAGGGGACAGATCCATGGTCAGAGAGATCACTATAGGATTCAGTGGAAAGGAAGTTTTCCTCTTACTGTTAAGCTCCAATTGTGCTGGGCCTTGAGCTAGGTATAATTGTGCTGGGGACGAGGAGGGGGATGGCAGGGGCCTGAGGGAGAAGCTGGCATTTGAAATGCACCGGGCAACAGGGGTAGAGTGTAGAGACCAGGGGCAAGAGACGCCCACGCGGAGAGGCAGCATGGGCAAAGGCATGGAGGCTGGAAAGTTCCGGGGCGTTTTGCAGAACCTGGAGTTAGCAGATGCCTAGTCATTTGAAGCAAAAATTAGAACACACAGAATGACAAAGGATTTTTCCCTGAAGTCATGAATTTATTGGAAAAGTGTTGCAAAATGCATATTAAATCACTTTTAATTAGCTATTTTTCTTCTTGCTTTTTAAAAGAATTATTACAGGAAATGGAATCATCTCAGAAAATCTGGGGGGAAGGTGGCTGTAACATGGGGTGCCAAATTGGAGTCCCAGGGAGAAGACTGGGGGTGAAAGGTGGGGACCAGTTTGAAAAAAAGGGCTTGAGGCCAGGCATGGTGGCTCACACCTGTAATCTCAGCACTTTGGGAGGCCAAAGTGGGTGGATCATGAGGTCAACAGATCAAGACCTTCCTGGCCAACATGCATCTTAGTCTCTACTAAAAATGCAGAAATTCTCAGGAGGCTGAGGCAGGAGAATCGCTTAAACCCGGGAGGAGGAGGTTGTGGTGAGCCAAGATCTCGACATTGCCCTCCAGCCTGGGCAAAAAGAGCAAAGCTCCGTCTCCAAAAAAAAAAGCAAAAATTAGCTGGGCGTGGTGGTGTGCGCCTGTAGTCCCAGCTACTCGGGAAGCTGAGGCAGAAGAATCGCTTGAACCCGGGAGGCGGGAGGTTGCAATGAGCTGAGATCGTGCCACCGCACTCCAGCCAGGCGACAGAGCGAGACTGTCTCAAAAAAAAAAAGGGCTTGAATGCTAGGCTGGGCAGTTTAGGCAGGGAGTGGGGAGCCAGGGAGGGCGCTGAGCAGCCACATTAGGAGGATTAATTTGGACTGAGTCTTGCTAATGAGGACTGCAGTCAGGGAGAGAAGAGGTGCTTTAGGACATGCCCCACAGACTCCGTTCTTATGCCTTGTTTCTGTGCTGCTTGGGGAGGAGCTGCTCTGACTTCCCCTCACTTAGGGCAAGCATCTCAAAATAGACCCTGCCCACGGGATCTGCATGCTGGTGAGAGGGGAAGAAGTCCAGATAGAGACATTATATTCATTTAGTAATATGTATCAGCTGGTGCAAGTACAATGGTGTTTACAACCAATTGATCACAACCAGTTACAGATTTCTTCCTTCTTTTTCCACTCCCACTGCTTCACTTGACTAGCCTTAAAAAAAAAAAAAACGTATTGAGAGGTGTTCACTAAATATTATTTACAATGCAGCGCCAGGCTTGGCTTGGACTTCAGCAGGGGTGTGATGTTTGTGTTTATGTGTGTGCCTATGAACTTCGCAAACGTTGGAAGCAAAATTTCATGGCATATAAACCTTCCTGGAGAGAAAGTCCCTAGCTTTCTTGAGATTTTCTAAGGAAAGGAACTCAAATTCAGCTTCCGTAGGTGCAATGGGAGTGGTGGGGTTGGAAAGCTAGAAGCACAGGGTGTGGCACTGCTTGCTAATTTACTAACAGTCAGTGCTTACTTGTTGCAAGTTCACAAAAAATCTGGGAAGCAGATGCTGTCACTATCATCCTCACTTGAGAGACGTCAATACTGAGGCCAGAGAGTTAACTTGCCCAAGGTCCCATAGCACCAAGATTTGAACCCAGGCAGTCTGGTCCCAGGGTCTGTGCTCCTGACCATGGTAAAATTGGAAATCTGTTGCCTGAAATTAGGGGCCAGATGCCACAAATGTTTCTCAAACATCGTAGAGGTCAAACAAACTTGCCTGCAGGTGGACCGGACCCAGTTTGCATCTTCTGCCGTAAGGGACTGCCTCCTGGGAGACCAGAGGGAAGGGAAGAACCCCCAGGAGCAGGGAGGGAGCCACCCTAGAGATTGGAGGGGCCACGAGTTGGCCTAAACAGAAGGGAAAATCTGAAGCTCCTCCTTCTGCACCTTATCCCGCAGGAGGTGGCTGATGCCCTGGGAGGGGGTGCGGACCCAGAAACCAACTCGACCAGTAACAGCAGCCACTCCGCCTGGGACCTGGGCAGCGCCTTCTTTTTCTCAGGGACCATCATCACCACCATCGGTGGGGGAGGGGATTGGCATGTGGGGGTGGGCAAGGAGCTTCCTCCTGAGGGAAGGTGCAGGGAGACGGAGGGGTCCCAGGCAGCCCCTAGACCTCCTGCGTCGCCCCTCTGCCCAGGCTATGGCAACGCGGCCCTGCGCACAGATGCTGGGCGCCTCTTCTGCATCTTTTATGCGCTGGTGGGGATTCCGCTCTTTGGGATCCTACTGGCAGGGGTTGGGGACCGGCTGGGCTCCTCCCTGCGCCGTGGCATCGGTCACATTGAAGCCATCTTCTTGGTGAGCTGCTCCGTGCCCTGCCTGCCCTTGTGCTGGGCTCTGGCTACCCTTCCCCACATCCCTGGCACATGAGCATGTCCCCTAGACCATAAGCCTCCCCACAGGCTCCTGGGGGTGGGAGTGGGGGGTATGGGAGTGGGGATGGTTGGTGCCTCCTGGGTCCTGCCTACTGCCCCTCCCCGCAGAAGTGGCACGTGCCACCGGAGCTAGTGCGAGTGCTGTCGGCGATGCTCTTCCTGCTGATCGGCTGCCTGCTCTTTGTCCTCACGCCCACGTTCGTGTTCTGCTATATGGAAGACTGGAGCAAGCTGGAGGCCATCTACTTTGTCATAGTGACGCTTACCACCGTGGGCTTCGGCGACTATGTGGCCGGTGAGGCCGCCCTTCTTGTGCTGCACTTTCCCATCTACTTAATTCCTGTTCAGGGCTCTACACTCTGGCCTTTCCCTCCAAATCCCATGTGGTTGCTCTGACTCCTGCATCCATCATGGAATGCACCATCACATTCCTGCACACATAACAGCGCCTTAATGCACCCTCACGTTCTTATATGCCTGAGTCCCATGCATGCTCACGCATATGTTAAATGCACCCCTCACAAGTGTCACATTCTTGCAGGGGGGCGCCCCTTCTTGCACGCTTTCATCTTGTACACTTTCAACTCATGCATACCACTCGTGTTCCTGCCTGCACTTACACACTCAAGCACATCCCCATTGACCTAGGGAGGGGAAGTCCTCTCCAGGAGCTGGAGAGGGGCAGTGAACCGGGGTTCACAGGCTTGTCCTAAGTTCAATTCTTTCCGCCTTCCCTGGTGGTATCCCAGGCGCTGACCCCAGGCAGGACTCCCCAGCCTACCAGCCGCTGGTGTGGTTCTGGATCCTGCTCGGCCTGGCTTACTTCGCCTCGGTGCTCACCACCATCGGGAACTGGCTGCGAGTAGTGTCCCGCCGCACTCGGGCAGAGGTAGGCGCCCCCGGGTTGGCACTGCGCCTGCGCACTGTGGCGCAAATGCGCTGTACCCTAGCAGGGGGTCGAGCAGGATCCAGAACCTCTTGGGCTCCTGAGGCAGGGGCTGAGTGAGCCTCTGTGTGTGCCCCGAAGGGAACACAGGGGTATACGTCTGTGGGTAACTTCACCTCTGCCCTCATGGGTAGGATTGCCAGATTTTGCAAATAAAAAAATGCAGAAAGCCAGACGGCAACAGGGTGAGACCTTGCCTCTAGAAAATCCAAAAAATTAGCCTGGAATGGTGGTATGTTCTTGTAGTCCTAGCAACTCGGGTGGCTGAGGTGAGAGGATCACTTGAGCCAGGGGAGATCAACGCTGTGGTGAGTCATGATTGCACCACTGCACTCCAGCCTGGGGGACAGAGTGAGCCCTAGTCTCACCAAATAAATAAATAAGCTCAGTTAAATCTGAGTTTCAAATAAATAATAAAATTTTAATATAAGCATATCCCAAGAATTGCATGAGATATATTCACGCTAACATTTTATTTGTTTATCTGAAATTCACATTTAGCTGGGCGATTTGGATTTTGCCACCCTGCTGGGGGCTGGGCTGAGGCTGGAGGACCAGGCAGAAAGGAGGGTTGGGGCTTGATCCCTGCTGGTGAAGGGGCAGGTTCCCGGGGGTCGCGGAGGATGGTCTAAGAGCTCCAGTCGAGGGCTGCTTCCTCTCTGTGCAGATGGGTGGCCTCACAGCGCAGGCTGCCAGCTGGACTGGCACGGTGACGGCGCGCGTGACCCAGAGAGCTGGGCCCGCAGCCCCTCCGCCGGAGAAGGAGCGGCCACTGCTGCCTCCACCGCCCTGTCCAGCGCAGCCGCTGGTCAGGCCCCGATCGCCTTCGCCCCCGGAGAAAGCTCAGCCCCCTTCGCCGCCCACGGCCTCGGCCCTGGATTATCCCAGCGAGAACCTGGCCTTCATCGACGAGTCCTCGGACACGCAGAGCGAGCGCGGCTGCCCGCTGCCCCGCGTGCCGCGGGGTCGCCGCCGCCCCAATCCTCCCAGGAAGCCCGTGCGGCCCCGTGGTCCCGGGCGTCCCCGAGACAAAGACGTGCCGGTGTAGGGGCAGGATCCCCAGCCCGGGCCTCGCAAGGGCTTCGTTCTTGCTCCCCGGCATGCTTGGCTTGTTTGACCAAAGAGCTCTCTTTCCACGGGACTCAAGCCTGGGGAGGAGGTGACGTTTGCCTCTCTGCCGCCCCCCCGGGTCCGGCCCTTCCCTCACTTCCATCCATCTCCAGACCCCCCAAGGCTTTCTGTGTCGCTGCCCCGGGCGGGCGTGTCCCTCACAGCACCTCACGACTGTGCCTCAAAGCCTGCATCAATAAATGAAAACGGTCTGCACCGCTGCGGGCGTGAGCGCTCCCGGACGCGAGTGGGTGTGGGAGTGCTTTCCTCGGGCCACCGCGGGGGCACCTCTGGCCTCCCGTGACTCCCAGGCCTAGGGTCCCAGGCACCCAGGTCGTTCAGGTCTCGGCCCTCTCGACTGGGCTCAGGCCCGCGTCTCTGCCTGGAGGCGGCTGGGTAGGGTCCCACGTGGGGATCAGCCGGGATGGGCCTCGCGTCTCCAGCCTCGGGCCACACACTGGGGTGCGGGGTGCGGGGGAGTGGGTTAGAGGCAGGGGAGAGAAAACGGCCTCTAGCGTGGAGGGCTGTCGTTTGAACTCTCCCGGCGCGAGAGACCCTGCCCCGCCCTGTTCCTGGAGCGTTGACCCCTCCTCTTTCTCGCCCCGAGGCCTGTGGCGTCTGGATCCGTAGGGGCAGAACCATGGAGGAAAAGCCTTCGAAAGTAAGACCTCTCCCCGGGCCCCCTTACCCTATCAGCTCCCAACCCACTCTTGGTCCGACACGGGCTGTGGCGCGATTTCTTACTCAGCCTTGGCTGCCCGCAGCCCCCCACCCAACCCCACGCTCGACGGGGCCCCCGCCCGGGCCCGGCTCAGATCCCCGCCCCCAGCCCACCCTTCCTTCCCGCCCCAGCCACCCGCGACCCTTGGCTTCCGTCGTTGTATGTGGCCCACAGGTGTCGCTCAAGTCTTCGGACCGCCATGGCTCCGACAAGGAGAGCAAGGAGAGCGTGTGCAGCGACATTCGGGACCTCTGGACCACGGCCACGCTGTCGCAGTCCGAGCTGAACACGCCGCTGTCCGACGTCTGCGAGAACTTTGACGCGGAGGGCGGCAGCATCAGCAAGACCCGCAGCTGGCATGGCCAGGGGCGCCGCTCGTTGGACGAGAGGAACAAGGCCAGCCAGAAGCTGCACCGCAGCAGCTCCATGGAAATCAATCAAGGGAAGGAGGACACCGCATCCAAGATCAAGGCCGGTCAGTGTGGCCTCGCCAGGCCGTGGGCGCCCGCGGGGCAAGAGGCTGGTCAGAGACTCAATGTCCGGAGCTGTAAAGTGGGGGGAAGCTGATGGGATCCAAGTTTCTAGGATTCCCTGGGAGAGGCGCCAGCGCGCATCTTTCGCCCTTCAAATCCGCCAGGCATTCTTGGAGCGCCCCCTCCCGGGCAGGCGTTGTAACAGGCCTTTCGGTCGTCGCGCGCCGAGTCCCGGGAAGGACGCACCATAAATTGCGCAAAGACCCCGTGGTAGGACCTGCGAGGCTTTTTGTTTTGTTTTTGAGGCAGGATCTCGCTCTGTCGCCCAGGCTGGATGGAGTGCAGTGGTGCGATTATAGCTCACTGCAGTTCAAGTGATCCTCCCGCCTACCGCTTATTTTTTTTGAGACAGTCTCACTCTGTCGTCAAGACTGGAGTTTAATGGCGCGATCTCTGCTCACTGCAACCTCCGCCTCCCGACTAGCTGGGATTATAGGCGCGCGCCACCACGCCCAGCTAATTTTTGTATTTTTAGTAGAGACGGAGTTTCACCATGTTGCCCAGACTGGTCCCTTAACTCCTGACCTCAAGTGATCCGCCCGTCTCGGTCCCCCAAAGTGCTGGCATTACAGGCCTGAGCCACTGCGCCCGGCCTTTTTTTGTTTTTTAGAGACGGGGTCCTACTTCGTCACCCAGGTTGGAGTGCGGTGTTGTGATCATAGCTCACTGCAGTCTCAAACTCCTAGGCTCAAGGGATCCTCCAACCTCAGCCACCCTCACCACCCCCACCACCCCGAGCTTGGAAGATGGGCCGGTACCACCCTGTCCAGCTAATTAAAAAATTTTTTTTTTGTAGAGAAAATTTCGCCATGTTGCCCAGGCTAGTCTCACTTGGCTTCCCAAAGTATTAGGATTACAAGCATGAGCCACCATGCCCAGGGAAACCTGTGTTTTTAATGGTATCATATGGCTAGTTGCAACAGTTAACTCCTTGTCTGAGGATTTGCGCTGGTTGAGGAGGTGTTCATCTTTCCATTAGTCAGTTGCTGGTTACAATTTCTAAGCCCCTGCCACATGCTGAGCACCGTCTGGCACTCCCAACCCACTTCATCAGAGAATCATAACCAATAACAATGTAACAATGGGCATATATTGAGCACTTGCTGTGTGCCAGGCACCAGGCTTCCCTGCATTGTCACCTTCAAACTTCACAACCTCCATGAAGAGCTATTCTTATTACATTTTACTGATGAAGAACTTGAGGGTCAGAGAGTGTCAGTCACTGGTCCTAAGTGCCACACTCTGGGACAGTCAAAACTGGAACCAGGTGGGTGGGGCTCTAAAGCCCAAGCTTGTAACCTCTGTCCAATGCTGACCCCAAAGCTGCACCAGCAGCAGATCTCTGAAGGCCACTCCCTCCCACCAGGTGCCCGTCCATCTCCTCTGCTCCAGGGAAGGCCCAGGAGTCTGCAGATGACTGACCCTTTTCTCTCTTTTCCCAGAAAAGTCTTCCTCAATGTCATCGCTCGATATTGCAAAGCACATACCCCATCAAGCCTACTGGGCAGAGCAGCAGAACAGGGTTGGAGGGGCCGGGGAGACTGGGAGTTTCAGTGGGGTAGGGGATAGGCCAGTTGGGGGTGATTGGCAGGGTGGAGGGGCAGGCAGGCTGGTGGGGGGTTTGCGGGCCACAGGGAGGAGGTGGGGCATTTCATCTGTGGGCAGAGATGAAGTCCCCTGGACGCCTAAACCTCTTGCTGCTTCTCCAGCTGCCACTGCCCCTGACGGAACTCATGGAGGATGAAGCTGTGGAAATCCTCACCAAAGCCCTCCGGAGTGAGCTCCCACCACATTCTGGTGGATTTTGCAGGGCTGGGGCCCGAGGGGTGGGGTTTCAGGCTGCTTTATGTTTCGTCAGTGCCCTTGGCACTCATGAGTATTCCAATGGCCCCATAAAAGTTAAAAGCTGAGGGACTGGGCACAGGAAGACCCAGGAGGCGATATGGTGATGGTCAGAGGCCTGGGCTCCAGCCTGGGCACAGCCCCTCTCTAGCTGAAGGAGGCTTTTCTGTGGCTGTTTCTCCACCTGCCCAGTGGGATGACAGGCTTGGTGTGGCCTCGACTCCCTCTGGCTGTGAGGCGCCTTTGGACAGCGGGTTATTTGGGTGAACTTCTGTTGCTGGGGTAGGAAAGCCCAGTGGTGATAGAGGGCCAGCTGATGGCTTAGAGTGGATGGCTAATCCAGAAGGTGGGCAAACTGCTCGCTACCACCCTCCTATTCAGGCCTGCAACATCATCCCTAGCCTTGACTTCATCCATCCTCCACCTTAATACTCCGCACCGTTTTTTTTTTTTTTTTAAGAGATGGGGTTTCTCCATGTTGGCCAGGCTGGTCTTGAACTCCTGACCTCAGGTGATCCGCCCACCTCGGCCTCCCAAAGTGCTGGGATTACAGGCGTGAGCCACCGCGCCCGGCCAACACTCAGCACCCTTAGAGAGTCAAAAGTTTCCCAAGCGAACACAGACCTGAGTGCCCTGCGCTGCTGCTACCCCCAATCATCGGCAGTTCTTCAAACCACACCCGCGGCGCCTGCTGGTGGGGAGACCTTTCAGGTGCTCAGTGTCCTGACCTGAGCTCTGCCCTCCTTCTAGGCTACCGGTTAGGGATCGGCAGGGACCACTTCCTGACCAAGGAGCTGCAGAAATACATCGAGGGGCTCAAGGAGCGCCAGAACAAGAGGCTGTGCGTGATTGACCTTGGGCTCGAGCAGACCCGAACCAGCCCCGTGCCGTGCCGGGTCCCCAGACCCCAGCCCGACACCATCGGAGTGAAATTTGAGTCCTAAAGAAATAAAAGCCTATGCATGATCCGTGAGTCAGTGCATGGCAGCCCGCGTGAGGCGGACGCACGTGGCCCCGCCCTTCCCCATGACCTTCATTCGGTCACCGCAGTGACCTTGAGCTTTCTCCGTCCGGGCCCTATCGGCCCTACCTTCCGGGACTTGCAATCCAGGGCCTCTTGAATGTTTTAGGTCGTCTTCACCCACCCAGAGTTCCGCAGCTCTGTGGGGCTACTGGGTCTACGGTTCGAGTGCCCAGTTGGTGTCGCTTTGGGGGAAGGGGACAGAGGGAAGGAGCCAGCACCTCCCCCCTCGCGAAGGCTCGCTAGGCTCCGCCCCTCAAGCATAGGTAGCAGGTCCAGCCTCTCCGCTCGTCCCGCTCTTGCGTTTTCATATGTAAGTGGTCTCTCCCTGCTCCGCAGCTGCAGCCTGCACCGCCTCGCCCACTCCTCTGGCGCGCAGCGCGGCCCGCCTCCTTCTGTTACGAAAGAGCGCTTCTGGCCCACTAGCTATCGGCCCTATTCCCCGCGCTCTCCACGTCTCCCGCCCCGCCCCTCTCCAGGGGCCTCGTAGGCTTGCGCGCCGCAGTAGCTCGGCTGGCTTGGGGGCGGGACCTGCGCGAAGGTCCGCCCACTGGCGCTGCCGGCTCCGCCCCGACCCGTCCGGGCACGCAGGCACCGCCCACCCCGCTGGTCTGATTAGCATAGGACCCCGGGCCCCCGCCCCCTGCTTTGCATGCGCACGGCCGGCCCCGCCCCCGCTGTCAGCTGGAGGAAGCGGAGTAGGAAGCGGCCGCGATGTCCTTTTGTGTCCTACAAGCAGCCGGCGGCGCCGCCGAGTGAGGGGACGCGGCGCGGTGGGGCGGCGCGGCCCGAGGAGGCGGCGGAGGAGGGGCCGCCCGCGGCCCCCGGCTCACCCCGGCATTCCGGGCCGCTCGGCCCCCATGCCTGCCCGCCAGCCCTGCCGGAGCCCGAGGTCCGGGGGCGGAGGGGAGCGCTGCCTCGGGGGTGGGCGGGCGGGGCGCGGGGGCCATGTGCGAGCGCGGCAGGGAGGCGGGCGGGGCGGGCTGCAGGCGGGGTCCAGCTCTGGGGCCAGTCCGGGTCACGGTCGGGACCCAGTCGAGGGCTGGACTGGTCAGGGTTAAGGCGGGATCCGGGGTCCGAGTCCTGTGGACCGGCCTGGGGCAGGGTCTGGCTCTGTCTGCGGGTCCTGTCCGGGATCAGCCTTGGGCCTCCAATCCACCCCGCCCCGGGGCAGGGTTCAATCCGGCACTTGCCGAAGTCCCTGCGGCGGGCCAGGGTGGAAGACGGGGAGGGCTCAGTCGGGGAAGGGGCTCTGAAGACCACGTGGGGGCGCTCGAAGGGGCCTGGGGCCACCCTCCTCTGTGGGTCAAAGGTCATCGCACCGGCTGGGGAGAACTTCCTCCTCCTTGGCTCTCCCCACTTACTTCCTGATAACCTGATAGAGGTCCCCCGCAGGGGGAGGGGAGGCGTAGCAACTTTAGGCAACTTCCCAAAGGTGTGCGCAGGTTGGGGGGCGGGGCGCGGCGCCCTGGGAGGAGGCGGCCTCTGCGACAGCGGGAGTGTGAGAGTGGACGCGCAGGCCGGTCCTGAGAAGGTGCCTGGAATCGGCATGCTGGGGGCAGGAGGGCAGCCGCGTGTCAGGTGTGAAAAGCTCTGGAGGTGTTTTCACGGGTCCCTGCCCTTGCGTGTGGACGTGGGGACCTAGTGAGGGTGTGTGTGATCATGAGCCTTGACTGAGTTCGAGGATGGGGTGTGCGCTTCAGGAGAAGTGTGTGAGCACAAGTGTGAGCGGGAGTGAGCACCGGTTTGGGAAGGCTGGTGCGACTGTGAAGGCCCCCAGCAGACAGTGAGCCTGCGTGGGCTTGTGGGGTCCCTGAGCAGCCCGGTGAGTGGAGTGTGTGAACTCGGTGTGAACATGGCCACTGCCCTTGAGTCTGCGCTTTAGTGTGTGCCCTCCAATGCAGAATACCCCGATGAAGGCAGGGTCTCAGAGGTCTCCCAAACATCTGGAGAAAACTGGGAGGTATCCTGCTCCTGGCTGGGGATTCCAGGAGGGGTTGAAGGTTGCATGGGGGCTACGGTTACCCTGCTTCCTGGCCTGGGTGGGAGTAAGGGCTTTCTAAGCGTCCCTCAGGTTCCCAAGAGGGAGACCTGCTGTCAGTTACTGGCCCTGGAGACTCTGGAGACTGTTTCCATGGCAACAGCTGGGAGGGGGGCCCTGTTCCTGGGCAGTCCTTCCTTGGACTCTGCCCCCCCTTCCTCCCTGCTTGCTGGGCCTGGAAGCCTGGCCCTCGGCCTGAGGTTGGGCAACCCGTGTGGCAGGGTGTCTCCCATCCCCCATGCCAGTGCCTCCCTGCGAACCTACGGGTCTCTCCCTGCAGGTGACCAGCGCCATGTCCAGCCAGGTGGTGGGCATTGAGCCTCTCTACATCAAGGCAGAGCCGGCCAGCCCTGACAGTCCAAAGGGTTCCTCAGAGACGGAGACCGAGCCTTCTGTGACCCTTGCCCCCGGTCCAGCTCCCACCCGCTGCCTCCCAGGCCATAAGGAAGAGGAGGATGGGGAGGGGGCTGGGCCTGGCGAGCAGGGCGGTGGGAAGCTGGTGCTCAGCTCCCTACCCAAGCGCCTCTGCCTGGTCTGTGGGGATGTGGCCTCCGGCTACCACTACGGTGTGGCATCCTGTGAGGCCTGCAAAGCCTTCTTCAAGAGGACCATCCAGGGTGAGCCCCTAGCCCACGCCCCTGGCCTTTGCCCTGCACGCTGTGGGTGCACTGCTGGGTGCGGCCCCCAGGTGGCCGTGGCACCGCTCGAGGCTGGCAGTGTGGCGTTTCCAGGCCCTCTACCTCCCAGAGACACCCTTTTCCTTAGAAGTATGGCGAAAGTGCCAGAGTATGCTGATGCATTGCAGTGGATGTGAGTGAGCTCAGGGCACCACCTGGGTTTCTGGGTACTGTAGGCCTAGCACCTTCTATGGTGGCTCTGAAAGGGTCCAAGGCAGCCTGTGCCTGTTCCTAAGGTTTGTTCTTCTGGCAGCTTCTGACCTCTCCCCAGCATAGAACATGTCCCCTTTTTCTTGATTTCCCCAAAGCAGCACCAACACAAAGATTTTAATTTTTTTTTTTTTTTTTGAGGCAGTCTCACTCTGTTGCCCAGATCTCAGCTCACTGCAACCTCCACCTCCTGGGTTCAAGAGATTCTCCTGCCTCAGGCTCCCAAGTAGCTGGGACTACAGGTGTGTACCACCACACCCAGCTAATTTTTGTATTTTTAGTAGAGATAACGTTTCACCATGATGGTCAGGCTGGTCTCAAACTCCTGACCTAAAATGATCTGCCTGCCTCGGCCTCCCAAAACAAGGCAGATTTGTATTGGTATTTGAGAGGGGCTATATCACAGTTTAGCACCCAACTTTAAAAAGACTAACAGGCATCTCTGCTCTTAAAAGTCTCTGATTTTTTCTCACTCAGGAAAGCATATGAGAATTTGGGGAATGAGCAAGATGGTGATGTAAGCATTACGTGGGACAGGCCTGTTATTTCCGTTATTTCTGTTTTTACCTAGCCATTGGTTACCTTGGGGCTATAACAAGTATAATTAAAAATATATAGATATTGACCGGGCGTGGTGGCTCACGCCTGTAATCCCAGCACTTTGGGAGGCTGAGGTGGGTGGATCATGAGGTCGGCAGTTCAAGACCAGCCTGGCCAACATGGTGAAACCCCATCTCTACTAAAAATACAAAAATTAGGCGGTGTGGTGGTGGGTTCCTGCAATCCCAGCTACTTGGGAGGCTGAGGCAGGGAATTGCTTGAACCCAGGAGGTTGCAGTGAACAGAGATCAAGCCACTGCACTCCAGCTTGGGTGACAGAGCAACACTCTGTCTCCAAAAAAAAAAAAAGTCTTGATTGCTTACTTTGTGCTAGGCACTGTGTCCTTTTATGATCTCAGTTAGTCCCGACAGCAACTCTATAAGGTGTCAGCACTGTTATAACTGAGACTAAAAGAGGCATTGGAAACTTTGTTGAAGTCTCACAACTAGAAAATGGCAGAACTGGATTTGAACTTGGGTCAGTATAGGTCCATAGCTGAGCTCTTCAATGTTAGACTGCTGCCTCTGCTTATTACTAATAACACAGAACTTTGGACAGGCGTCAAATGACTGATTGTGACACTCCAGCAAGTTTTGTTTTGTTTTTGGAGACAGAGTCTCGCTCTGTAGCCCAGGCTGGAGTGCAGTGGCACAGTCTCGGCTCACTGCAACCTCCGCCTCCTGGGTTCAAGCAATTCTCCACCTCAGCCTCCCAAGTAGCTGAGATTACAGGTGTACACCACCATGCCCGGCTAATTTCATGTATTTTAGTAGAGATGGGATTATACCATGTTGTCCAGGCTGGTCTGGAACTCCTGAGCTCAGGCTGTCTGTCCGCCTCGGCCTCCCAAATTGCTGTGATTACAGGCGTGAGCCACTGCGCCCAGCCTTCTCCAGCAAGTTTCGTTTTTGTTTTTGAGATAGAGTTTCACTCTTGCTCAGGCTGGAGTGCAATGGCGCTGTCGTGGCTCACTGCAACATCCGCCTCCCGGGTTTAAGTGATTTGCCTGCCTCAGCCTCCTGAGTAGCTGGAATTATAGGCGCCTGCCACCACAGGTGACTAATTTTTGTATTTTTAGTAGAAATGGGGTTTCACCATGTTGGCCAGGCTGGTCTCCAACTCCTGACCTCAGGTGATCCACCTGCCTCCCAAAGTGCTGGGATTATAGGTGGGAGCCACTGTGCCTGGCCAATCTAGCAAGTTTTAACATGGCCAAAATCCTTGATCTAACCCTTCGTACATACTTCCCGCTTCACTGTATGTTGACTGTTGACAAATATTTATTGAGTGCTGGCTATGGATAGGAATTGTATACTGAGCACCTAGGAGTCAGAACCATGGTAGATGCTTTGCCCGTATTATCCCCTTTAATTCTCACCCCCCATCTCTGTGGGACATTCCTTATCATCCTACTTTTACAGCTGGGAAAACTGAGGGCTCAAGGGGTTAAGTATCAGACTTGCCCAAGGTCATAAAGATATACGGTAGCCAGAATCCCTCCTCGGCACAGACCTGTGCTTTGCTGTCCTGGCCAGTGTTCTGGGCCTTGGGGACACAGCTGGGGCTGAAGCAGGGCTGTTTCTGCCCTCAGGCAGTTTACTTTCTGGCAGAGGGGAGAGCTGGGCAGCAGTGAGTTGCAGAGACTTGTTTTATTAAAGCACAGACTTGTCTTATTACAGGTATGCACAGGAAGGGGAGGTGCTGGGGGTATGCCAGGGGAAGGGGCTGGTTCTGAGGCTTCAAAGGGCTTACCTGAGAAGTGTCTTTTTTTTTGACGAGTTTTGCTCTTGTTGCCCAGACTGGAGTGCAATGGCATGATCTTGGCTCACTGCAACCTCCGCCTCCCAGGTTCAAGTGATTCTCCTGCCTCAGCCCCCAAGTAGCTGGGATTACAGGCATGTGCCACCATGCCCGGCTAATTTTGTATTTTTAGTAGAGTTGGGGCTTCTCCATGTTAGCCAGGCAGGTCTCGAACTCCTGACCTCAGGTGATCTGCCCATCTCAGCCTCCCAAAGTGCTGGGATTACAGGTGTGAGCCACTGTGCCCAGCCTTTTTTTTTTGAGACAGAGTTTCACTGTGGTTGCCCAAGCTGAGGTACGGTGGCATGATCTCAGCTCACTGCAACCTCTGCTTCCCAGGTTCACGTAATTCTCCTGCCTCAGCCTCCCAAGTAGGTGGGACTACAGGCATGAGCCACCATGCCCAGCTAATTTTGTATTTTTACTAGAGAGTTGGTTTTGCCATGTTGGCCAGGCTGGTCTCAAACTCCTAACCTCAGGTGATCCACCTGCCTCAGCCTCCAAAAGTACTGGGATTACAGGCATGAGCCACCGCGCCCGGCCATGGTGTCTTGAGCTGAGTTCAGAAGTCCAAATAGGGGGTAGGAGAAAACGCACTGCGAGGAGAAACGTGCTGCTGGCCTGCTAGCTGGCTGTGTCATTTGGTCCTTGCGGGGCCCTGTGAGGTCGGGAGGGCTGCCAGCACCCACTATGTGCCAGGCCCTGCTGCTAGCACTGGAGCCAGTTCCTGCCCCAGTGGAGCTGCCACTGAAGGGGGAGGTGTAATAAACAAGATAGGTAAGTGCATTTGCGCATGCTCCATGGAGCTAAGGGCTGAAGAGAAACCATAAGCAGGATTCGGAGGCCAGGAGGGCTCTGCAAAGGGATTTGGCATTGTCACAGGGTGGCCAGGAAAGGCTTCTCAAGGTGACAGTGAGCAAAGATCCGAAGAAGGTGAGGGAGCCTGTGTGGACCTCAGGACCAGAGCTCCAGGCAGGGCCTGTTTGGGGAACATGGAGGAGGCCAGAGGAGGGAGCGGAGGTTAAAAGGCAGCAAGGGGCCAGGTGCGGTAGCTCATGCCTGTAATCCCAGCACTGTGGGAGGCTGAGGCGGGCGGATTACAAGATCAGGAGTTCAAGACCAGCCTGGCCAATGTTGTGAAACCGTGTCTCTACTAAAAATACAAAAATTAGCTGGGTGTGGTGGCAGATGCCTGTAATCCCAGCTACTTGGGAGGCTGAGGCAGGAGAATTGCTTGAATCCGGGAGGTGGAGGTTGCGGTGAGCCAAGATGGTGCCACTGCATTCCAGCCTGGTGACAGAGAGAGACTGTCTCAAAAAAAAAAAAGGTGGCAAGGAGCAGGGGCATAGGCTTGGGAGGACGTGGGTTCGCTTTGGCTTCGACTCTGAGAAGGGAAATCCCCCGAGGGTTTTGAGCAGAGGAGGCACAGGGTGTGATGGAGTTTTAATAGGACCCTCTTGGCTGCTGTGTTGAGAATAGACTGGAGCAAGCAGGGACAGAGAAGGAGGCCAGCAGGGGCGAGGTGAGAGTGACTCTTGGGTCAAGGGTGGAAGCAGTTGCCAGAGGCAGGAGGTGGCTTCTGGACCTAGGAGGAGATAAAGCCCACCAGAATATGTCAATGGCTTGGATGTGGAGTGTGAGAGGAACCAAAGATGCTGCCAAGTGAGTAGGTGGAGTCCATGTAGGCCGTGTTCTGTCCGAGATGCCTTCTAGACATGCAGGATGTCGAGGAGGCAGCTGGAGAGATGAGTCTGGAGCTCACAGCAGGTCCAGGCTGGAGGTAGCACTGTGAGAGCCGCAAGGCTGGGGAAGATCGCCATGGGACTGGAGACGAGCTCCAAGGACAGCCCTGGAGTTCCGGATGGAAGAGCTCGGGGAGATGTACATAAACCACTAAGGGGCCAGCATGGTGGGAGGCAAACCGGAGTGTATGGTGTCCTAGAAGCAAAAGAAGGTCTTTAAGTGTTTCTAGGAGTAGGAAGTAATCAGCGGCCTTAGATGCTCCTTTTAGACCAAGTAACATGAGGACTGAGAACTGACCACTGGGTTTAGCAATGCAGAGGCCCTTGTGGCCCTCGTCAGCAGATGAGGGCAGTGTGGTCCGGAGATGAGGCTTGGGGCCCAGACCACAGCCCAGCTGCCTGGTCCAGCTCCTCCCTTGTCCAGGCAGGGCCCTGCCGCCTAGCAGCCCCTCCCCTCCCTGCCCGCTTATGGCCGCCTGGTCTCCCTTTCCTCCCCATATCCCCAGACCTGTGCTTGGCCGGGGAGAGTCAGAGCTCCTCTGTCAGTTGGGTCTCCTCCTGGCCCTGGGAGGCCGCCACTGGAGCCATGCCTCTTCCTGGCAGGGAGCATTGAGTACAGCTGTCCGGCTTCCAACGAGTGTGAGATCACCAAGCGGAGACGCAAGGCCTGCCAGGCCTGCCGCTTCACCAAGTGCCTGCGGGTGGGCATGCTCAAGGAGGGTGAGCGCTGGGCAGGGGCTGGGCGAGGGGTCGGGGAGGAGGGCCTGGCCCAGGTGGGGGCGAGGTTTGGGAGTTCTGGTCAGTGGCCTGGGGGAGGACAGCTCTGGAGAGCAAGCCCCACCCTGCCCCTGCCCCACAGTCACAGTCCCGTCTGTCCTACAATTCAAGGAGTACGCCTGGACCGCGTCCGGGGTGGGCGGCAGAAGTACAAGCGGCGGCCAGAGGTGGACCCGCTGCCTTTCCCGGGCCCCTTCCCTGCTGGGCCCCTGGCAGTAGCTGGAGGCCCCCGGAAGACAGGTGAGAGCACTGTGGGCCCCCGGGGTAGGACACAAGAGGCCTGTGTGTGGCATCATAGTGACCTTGGGCACTGGGACCTGTTTCCCCTTCATCTCTTCACTCATTCATTTCCCCAAGACATTCGAAAATGCCTTTTCCTGCAGCAGTATGTCTGGGAACAGGGACAGATTTTCCAACACTCACAGCCTGTCCACAACAGACAGGCTTTCCCTGGGAGACAGTTACTGCTCTTCCCTGGAGCAAAGTTGCTGGCCAGCTGCTACTGAGGAAGGCCACAGTGGGAGCGGCTCTGGGAGGATGCTTGACCCCCGAGGCTTGACAGACTCGAGTGCTCCTGACGCTTGTCCTCTAATTGTTGCCACAGCCCCAGTGAATGCACTGGTGTCTCATCTGCTGGTGGTTGAGCCTGAGAAGCTCTATGCCATGCCTGACCCCGCGGGCCCTGATGGGCATCTCCCAGCCGTGGCTACCCTTTGTGACCTCTTTGACCGAGAGATCGTGGTCACCATCAGCTGGGCCAAGAGCATCCCAGGTAAAGGGCCCAGGTGACCCGGGGCCGTGCTGAACGAGTCGGCTCTGCTGCGCTCGCTCAGCCAGGCCCGCTCCCCTCTAGGCTTCTCATCGCTGTCGCTGTCTGACCAGATGTCAGTACTGCAGAGCGTGTGGATGGAGGTGCTGGTGCTGGGCGTGGCCCAGCGCTCACTGCCCCTGCAGGATGAGCTGGCCTTCGCTGAGGACTTAGTCCTGGATGAAGAGGGGGCTCGGGCAGCTGGCCTGGGGGAACTGGGGGCTGCCCTGCTGCAGCTGGTGCGGCGACTGCAGGCCCTCCGGCTGGAGCGAGAAGAGTACGTCCTCCTGAAGGCCCTGGCCCTTGCCAATTCAGGTGAGCCTGGGGCAGGCACTAACAGGTCTCTTCGTAAGGTCTTCAGGTTTTTAACTCAGTGATAGTGTCACAGTCCCATTTTGCAGATAAGGAAAACAGGCTTAGGGAAGAACAATGATTTGCTCAGAGTCAAAAAAGCAAGCCAAGTGGAGGCTCCGGACTGCACACAGGATTTTGAGCTCTAGTGCCATGCTCATGCAGAAAGGTCACGTTTAGTGGGAGGGAAGGTGAGGAGGGTACAAGATGGGCCACAGTTGAGGGAGAAAGAGTGGGGCCCTGGCTCCTGGGCTGGAGCCATGAATGGTGCCCCTCAGTCAAGCCAATCAACAAATCCTCGTTTGGCTCCTCCTTAGGCCCCATCTAGCAGTGCTCAAGCAGATGTGGGGAGTGCCCTTGCCAGGGATAGTCCAGGCCACCAGCATGCTCCTCTCCTTGCAGACTCTGTGCACATCGAAGATGCCGAGGCTGTGGAGCAGCTGCGAGAAGCCCTGCACGAGGCCCTGCTGGAGTACGAAGCCGGCCGGGCTGGCCCCGGAGGGGGTGCTGAGCGGCGGCGGGCGGGCAGGCTGCTGCTCACGCTACCGCTCCTCCGCCAGACAGCGGGCAAAGTGTTGGCCCATTTCTATGGGGTGAAGCTGGAGGGCAAGGTGCCCATGCACAAGCTGTTCTTGGAGATGCTGGAGGCCATGATGGACTGAGGCAAGGGGTGGACTGGTGGGGGTTCTGGCAGGACCGGCCCAGCATGGGTCAGCCCCGGGGCTGGGGCGGAGCTGGGGTCTGGGCAGTGCCACAGCCTGCTGGCAGGGCCAGGGCAATGCCATCAGCCCCTGGGAGCAGGCCCCATGCCCTCCCCTCCCCTCTCCTAGGGGGGTGTCAGAAGCTGGGAATGTTGTGTCCAGTCTCTGGGCACAGTGCTGCCCCTTGCAAGCCATAACGTGCCCCCAGAGTGCAGGGGGCCTTGCGGAAGCCATAGTGGGCTGCAGGGGATGTGTGGGAGGCAGAAGCCTATCTCAGGGAGGGAAGGGGATGGAGGTCACAGTCTCCCACTGGGTGATGCTTTTGCTGCTGCTTAATCCTACCCCCTCTCCAGAGCAGAGCGGGACTTGGAGAGCAAAGGCCCCTGCCCCCTTCGCTCCTCTTCTCATCATTTGCATTGGGCATTAGTGCCCCCCCTTGAAGCAATAACTCCAAGCAGGCTCCAGCCCCTGGACCCCTGGGGTGGCCAGGGCTTCCCCCATCAGCTCCCACCCAGCCTCCTCAGGGGGTAGGAGAGCACTGCCTCTATGCCCTGCAGAGCAATAACACTATATTTATTTTTGGGTTTGGCCAGGGAGGCGCAGGGACATGGGGCAAGCCAGGGCCCAGAGCCCTTGGCTGTACAGAGACTCTATTTTAATGTATATTTGCTGCAAAGAGAAACCGCTTTTGGTTTTGAACCTTTAATGAGAAAAAAATATATAATATGGAGCTCAAGAGCACTGTGTGTTTGGTGTGTTATTGGGCAAAGGGTTGGGGATACACAACAAAAATACACACGGTCATAACAAGAAAAACTGGCGCCTGGCACAATCAACTCTCAGATTCGTCCTCACTCAGCAGCATGTTGGGGATCCCGCGGCTGATGGGGAACATACGTCCAGACTCCGGGCACTGCAGGGTGCCCTCCACCACTTCCACCTGCGGGCGGGGAGGGACAGAGCTCAGCACTGGCAGCCTCAGTGCGGGAGGCAGGTGGCCCGGGAAGCAGGTGATGGGCCGCCTCTCACCTCCAGCAGCAGGTGGTGCATGGTCCTCAGAAACTCTTCATTCTCCTCATACCCCTCAACCGGCCCTTTAGGCACCTGGATCAGCCGCAACTGTGGGCAAGAGACCGAAATTATCTCCTGGCATCCCGAACTCCCGCCTCAGTCAGGCTGAGGTGTACCCGCCCCCCACTCCTCGGGATATGCTCGGGCGGGGGAAGTATCCTCACGTTATCTGCAGCCTCCAGGAACGCCGCCCACTCCACCTTGGGTATCATGCGTGCCACGAATTGGGGGTTGAACTCCACGGGGCAGATGCGGACCTCCGTGGCCTGCGGAACGGAAGAGTTTAGTTAGGCAAGCACTGGGCCCCGGTCCACCACCCTGCCCGAAGAGGGGAGAGACCGCCGCCGGCGGGTACCTGGAGCCGCAGGGGGAAGCCTCGGGGCCCCACCCCCCGCACATGCGAGCTCAGCAGATTGTGGGTAAGCAGTTTCATGGCTCCTCAAGAGCGTTCTCCAGGCAGGAACCGGAAGGAGGGCGTCCTCCGCTTGCGTCACTTCCGAGGATGCGCCACACGACGCTATTGGATGGCTAGGAGAACCGGAAGTAGTGAATTTGCCGGAACTTCTCGTGCTTGAGGGAGCTGAGGTAGGTAGGTGAAAGACCTGTCCGGTCACGCGCTGCTACCGGAAGCTTCTCAGCAGGAGATTGCTACGGCGCACGCCCAGTTTTTTTTTTTTTTTTGCCAGAAATACTACGTAAGATGCAAATTATATGCAAAATAGCTGCAATGCAGGGGCTCTGGTTGAACGCAAAATAAACATGTTTTACCCTTACACAGGCCCCTGACACCATCGTCTTCTGTACTCCGCTTTCAGTTAAGACGCAGAAACACTATCCCATCTAAATCAGGCCCATGGAAGCCGAGTGGCCCCTCATTCTTGTATGCAAATTAGCGGCTCCATTGCCGAAAGCTCCGCCCCATTTATAATTGCGCCTGCGGTCCAGCCCCAATGCAAATAAGGTTACAGTCCTAGAGGATCTGTTCTGCGCGTGGCCGCTCGCGCCTGCGCAGTGGAAGAGGCCCCGGTCCGCCTCCAGCCGTGCCCCGCCTGTTGCGGCGGCTCCGGCCAGGGGGCGGAGTGGAGGTAGCGGCGGGGCGGGTATGGGACTAGCCGGGCTGCGCGTTCTGAGACGCCCAGCGGGTTATGTACTCGTTGGTGGGGCCGCCGGTCAGTCTGTGGCAGCGGGAGCGGCAGCCGCAGCGGGAGCGGCAGCAAGACAGCGAGGTGAAGGAGGTTGGGCGTCTGGCGGGGTCCGCAGTTTCAGCACAGTCGCTGCAGCCATGGCCCCGATCAAGGTGACCGCTGGCCGAGCCGGGCCTGACATCCCCCACTCTCCCCATGCCAACCCCCGTCCCGCTGGTCTGGGGTGTCACCTTCTTTCCCGTCTGCCGGCCCCCTCCCGCCGCCTGCCCCTCTCATGCCCTCCGAAGTCCCGCCGGCTGCCCACCCCTCTCTCCAGTGGTGGGGGCCTCTCACCTTCTGGGACAGTCCCGAGACATTTTTTTTTTTTTTTTCAAAGATGGGGTTTCACCATATTGGTCAGCCTGGTCACGACCTCCTGACCTCAGGTGATCCGCCCACCTCAGCCTCCCAAAGTGCTGGGCTTACAGGCGTAAGCCACCACGCCCGGCGGCATTTTTTTTTTTTTTTTTTTTTGAGACAGAGTCTCATTCTGTCGCCCAGGATGGAGTGCAGTGTCGCGATCTCGGCTCACTGCAATCTCCGCCTCCCGGGTTCAATCGATTCTCCAGCCTCCGCCTCCTGAGTAGCTGGGACTACAGGCGCGAGCCACCGTGCACGGCTAATTTTTGTATTTTTAGTAAAGATGGGGTTTCACCACGTTGGCCAGGCTGGTCTTGAACTCCCGACCTCAGGTGATCCACCCACCTCGGCCTCCCAAAGTACTGGGATTACAGGCGTGAGCCACTGCGACGGGTCTGATTTTCCCCATCTGTCTTCTGAAACAGCTGTCCCTTAGCGACCCCGCCGGGGCTTTCCCTATCCCACTCCGTGACCTCCCCTCCTCCCACGGCAAATTCCCACCCTCTGCCTACTCTTTCACTCATCTCCTGGAACCTTCCCCAGGGCCTTGGACTTTCTCCCTGCTCCTCCCAAACCCTTGTGAAACCCCCTTCCCTTTCTGCTTCATCCTGCTCCCAACCCCGGGCTCCTCAGAGACTCTGGCACTTCTGACTCTCTCTTCCTACCCACTGTGACCCCAGGAAGCCCTCAAGTACTCCGGGGAGACGGATTCTTCCCTCTTCAAGAGATTCCTTCTTTTGTTCTACACATCCTGGGTGTAGGGGCCTGGACACCCTCCCCTAACTTTCCCACCTGCTGCTACCCTCCCTCTTCCTCCTCGTGAGGGTGGGACCCTCAGACCTGGCCAAGACCCTCTCCCTCCATGTTTTCAGGGACTCCTCACCCCCAAATGCAGCCCTCTATCCCCCACCCCGCCCATTTATCCCACTCCTTTCCTGTAACCTAGACAGTGTGTTATGCAACCCTTTGCGACACTTGGGGAGGCCTTCCCACCCTTTCTCTGTTGTCACCAGTGGGCCCTTAAGAGGAGCAGGGCCACCTTGAAACCTGGAGGATATGGGGTAACTCGGTGTGGGCGGGCAGGGAGGGCCCCTGGAAACTCTGACAGGGCTGGAGTTTCCCGCTGGGCGTCAGCCCTGGCTCCTGCAGGCACAGCTGCCCGGCTCTGTCCACCTTCCCGCCTCCGGTTTGCCTCGCCCCCTCACCGCCCTTACCTTGGAGTCTTTCCTTCTAGGTGGGAGATGCCATCCCAGCAGTGGAGGTGTTTGAAGGGGAGCCAGGAAACAAGGTGAACCTGGCAGAGTTGTTTAAGGGCAAGAAGGGTGTGCTGTTCGGAGTTCCTGGGGCCTTCACCCCTGGCTGTTCCAAGGTGAGGCCCTTCTTTTCTGAGGACCAGGACCTGGGATGTTTTGTGTTGCTCTGAAGTCCTCCACATAGTCTTGACAGGAAGGCAAAAAGCATTTCAGTGCCACTGGAAAACAAGTAGAGGCTGCCAGAAGGGAGCAGCACCGGGAATGCTGGAGAAAAGCTTACTGCAATGAAATCCAACACCCCTGCTGGTCTTGCTAAATGACAGGCACTGTGGAAGGTGCTTGGGACTCAGATAAATAAGACATAGTTCTGCCCATGGGAAGTTCATATTCTGGACCAGAAGGCATTAAGTTTCATTCTGAGCTTCCTAGCGGCCAAGGCAAAAAGGAAATAGAATGGTTTAGACAGCCCTCATTGTTTGATCAAAGCTGTTGAGGCAGAGCAGTGAGAAGGGCCTGGAGATGAAGGGTGGGCAGGGGGGCAGATGCAGTTATCCCTTTGCTTTGTTTCCCTTCCCCAGACCCACCTGCCAGGGTTTGTGGAGCAGGCCGAGGCTCTGAAGGCGAAGGGAGTCCAGGTGGTGGCATGCCTGAGTGTCAATGATGCCTTTGTGACTGGCGAGTGGGGCCGAGCCCACAAGGTGGAAGGCAAGGTGAGATGCGGGCCTGCAGGGAGTCAGGGCCAGGTAGGAAGCTTTTCTTGTGACGTTTCCTTTCTCTGCAGGTTCGGCTCCTGGCTGACCCCACTGGGGCCTTTGGGAAGGTGAGTGTTCCGTGTTCCCCCAACCTCCACAGGGACATAGCAGTGTGGGGAGCAGTGGGGGCCCTTGGCCTCCTCGGGGGTTTCTGACACTTTTCTTTGTCTCCTCTTAGGAGACAGACTTATTACTAGATGATTCGTTGGTGTCCATCTTTGGGAATCGACGTCTCAAGAGGTAAAAGTGAGAGAGTCCTTTGTGGGGAGAGAGTCCTCCGTGGGGGGAGAATCCTCTGTGGGGGAGAGTCCTCTGTGGGGGGAGAGTCCTCCGTGTGGCGAGAGTCCTCTGTCAGGGAGAGTCCTCTGTTGGGGGAGAGTCCTCCCTGGTGGGGAGTCCTCCCTGGGGGGGAGTCCTCCGTGGGGGAGAGTCCTCTGTGTGGGGGGAGTCCTCCATGTGGGGAGAGTCCTCCATGTGGGGAGAGTCCTCTGTCGGGGGAGAGTCGTCTGTGGGGAGAGTCCTTTGTGGGGAGGAGTCCTCTGTGGGGTTCTCTTGGGCCCCTGGCTCTTTACTGCCTGTCTCCATGCTCTGCCTCCAAGCCCAGGCTGATGCAGCTGGCTGGGCCCGTCTTTCTGGCAGGTTCTCCATGGTGGTACAGGATGGCATAGTGAAGGCCCTGAATGTGGAGCCGGATGGCACAGGCCTCACCTGCAGCCTAGCACCCAACATCATCTCGCAGCTCTGAGGCCCTGGGCCAGATCACTCCCTCTACCCGTCCCTTCTCACCTGCCCAGCCCCGTGCCAGGGCCCGGCAATTGGAACCTTGGCCAGATTTCTGCAATAAACATTTGTGGCTTGTGCCCATCTCCTTGGTTAGGAATGGCTGTTTTGCTCAGTGCCAGGCGTCCTGGCATCGTCACAGACTGGGTGAGAGTGGTCAGGGCACACATGGGCTGAAAGGGAGAATGTAGGGGGTCTTGGCTTAATTAAGGGGGAGTCGGGGAGGGAGTTTCCATCGAAGTGTTTTTTTTTTTTTTCTCTTTGAGATGGAGTTTCACTGTCACCCAGGCTGGAGTGCAGTGGCATGATCTTGGCTCACCGTAACCTCTGCCTCCGGGGTTCAAGTGATTCTCCTGCCTCAGCCTCCCGAGTAGCTGGGATTACAGGCGCCCGCCACCACGCCTGGCTAATTTTTTGTATTTTAGGTAGAGATGGGGTTTCACCATGTTGGCCAGGCTGGTCTCGAACTCTAGACAGATGATCCACCCGACTTGGCCTCACAAAGTGCTGGGATTACAAGTGTGGGCCACCGTGCCCGGCCTCGAGGGAGGTGTTAGTGAGCACTGAAAAGGAGCCAGCAAACTGAAGAGGGAGCGGGAAGCGGTCCCCACAGAGGCAGCACAGAGGGCAAGGCCCAGCCGATGCCACATGGTACACAGCGTGGCCTTTGTGCCTGCTCTCTGGGTGCTGACTGATACAATTTAGGCTGGAAACCCCGGGGTGGGAACCTTGGCTCCCAGCACTCCTGCCGGGCCCAGCCCCACTGTCCTTTCAGACTTGAATCCCTCCCGGGCGCACCCTCATCCCAGGAAGAGCTCAGGTCACCTTAGGAGTATCTGACAGACAGGGAGAAGGGCTCCAGCGCAGCACTTGCTCAGTCCAGGAGGGCTCCCTGGGAGAGAGTCTAGGTGAGCTGTGGAGGGGAGAAGACGCTGGTGAGGCCTGACCAGTGGTGGCTAGGTGTGAGGGGCCTCGAGTCAGGGACACCAGCAGGGTTTGGGGCTGGGGGCCCTCGCCATGGCAGGCCCTGCTCCTGGGCGTCGGCTTCTTGGTGCTGGGAAGCCATGTGTGCCGGCAGGCAGTGATTGTGAGGCCCCGCTGCGTGGAGTGTAGGGGGCCTGCGTGCCCCTTGAGATGCTGCCTGCCTGCTCCAGGTGTGATAACAGCCCTCACAATAATCTGGTGAGGTGTGGGCTGCTGCCGCTTCTCAGTCACCTACACGGAGTCGGGATTCCATCACCGCTTGGAGCTGCACTGTCAGGAACCACATCAGTACCTGGTTCCCAGGGTGCTTCCTGCCTAGTGGTCCCCAGGGCTTTTGAGAGGTCAGGAAGAAGGCCAAAGACAGGCCTCCTAGAGCAAATGACCCTTGAGGCAGTGGGAGTGGGGCAGGAGGCGAGGGAGCCCCGTAGCCTTAGGAGTGGAAGGTGGGCTGGGACAGTCCCATGCAGCCCAGCACAGTGCAAGGTGAGTGTCGGGGGTAGGGGGAATGTCAGGGACGAGAGGATGCCTGGCGGTCGTCGGGGCCTCTGAAGCTGGTGAGCGGCTTGCCTTGCACCCTGCAGGCAGCTTTCTCATGGGCTACCATGTGCAGCCCCTGAGCTGGGAGGGGCACCAGATGGGCAGCAGAGAGCAGGACCCATGATGAGAGCAATGCCCAGCAGGTGGGGGCGGGGGTGTGTAGGGAGGGAGGTGCATCCAGGGGACCGCTTGCTGAAGGTGGAGGGGCTGGGTGCTTATGGCCATGTCCTTGAGAACAGACATGCAGTAGGAGGGGAGCCAGCCTCCCTGCCTGGGGTCACAGTGCTCAGCCTTCCCGAGTCGTGCTGCCCACCGACCTCTGTCGCCCTGGTTCTCTCCCACAATCTGCCACCATTTCCAGGGTCTTGGACAGGGCCAGGGCAGGAGGCTGACTGTACCCCAGCTGCCCTGGTAACCTGACTGCCTCTTCTCGCCCACCATACTCAGGGGCACAGCGTTGTCCTCATGGACACACATGGCACAAAGCGCCTTTTCTTCCCGGATACCACCTCTTAGTCCTCTCATGGTACAAATGAGAAAACGGACGTGGAGCTTCCTACAGGGCACCTGTGAGCTTCAGCGTCTCATCACCTAACGAACGGGGGGCAGTGGTGGCTGACAGCCAACCCCATGGGCCGTGCGCCCCGTTGCTCTTTCCCGCAGCCTCGTACTGCCCAGCTCCATCTCTGTCACTCAGCTGCCTCTGTTTCCTCCGCTCCTGGGCTCTTATCTGGGCTGGCTGAGACCAAGCAAGGCCTCTAGAGGAAGTGTCCTCTCCAGGGTCCACTGCTACTGGCTGGGCCTCTAGGAAGGGTCGAGGGGGCTTCTAGGGCTAGGGTGGCCCTCCAAGACAGTCTGGTGTGGGTGGCGGCTGGGCTGTGGCCTCAGTGGCACTGACTGCTGAGCATGTGGGTGAGCTTGGGGGGGACGTCCTTGGTGGGGGAGGGGGGACTGGCCCTGGGAACTGCTCCAGGTCCCTTAGGGCCGAAGATGAAACAGCACCTGGCAAGAGAGCCATTCATAGCTGTCTCCAGGGTGGACAGGTGGGGCTTCAGGCCTGGAGATAAGGGCAGACCAGGCCATGGTGTCCTGGAGCAGAGAGCCCTGGACGCCTGGGCTGCACCTGGCAGAGCTGTACATGTGGCCTTCCTGGGCTGTTGGTGGCTGAAGGACCAACGTTAAAAAATATGACAAAATATTCTAGGCCGGGTGCCATGGTTCACGCCTGTAATCCTAGGACTTTGGGAGGCTCTGGTGGGCAGATCACTTGAGGTCAGGAGCCTGAGACCAGCCTGGCCAACATGGTGAAACCCTATCTCTACCAAAAATACAAAAATTAGCGGGGCATGGTGGTGTATGTCTGTAATCCCCAGCTACCCGGGAGGCTGAGGCAGGAGAATTGCTTGAACCTGGGA
Organism: Cheracebus regulus; assembly: GCA_963574635.1. Lineage (NCBI taxonomy): Eukaryota > Metazoa > Chordata > Mammalia > Primates > Pitheciidae > Cheracebus > Cheracebus regulus. The sequence goes on along the minus strand of CAUYQU010049103.1, from coordinate 17,406 downwards.
AGCAGAGGTTGCAGCAAGCTGAGATCTGGCCACTGCACTCCAGCCTAGGCAACAGAGCAAGACTCTGTCTCAAACAAACAAGTCAGGCGCGGTGGCTCACGCCTGTAATCCCAGCATTTTGGGAGGCTGAGGTGGGCGGATCACCTGAGGTCAAGAGTTTGAGACCAGCCTGACCAATATGGTGAAACCCCATCTTTAAAAAACAAACAAACAAACAAAAGGCTGGGCGAGGTGGCTCACACCTGTAATCCTGGCACTTTGGGAAGCCGAGGTGGGTGGATCAGCTGGGATCAAGAGTTCGAGACCAGCCTGCCTGGCCAACATGGTAAAACACCTTCTCTAGAAAAATACAAAAAAATTTAGCCAGGCATGATGGCGGGTGTCTGTTATCCTAGCTACTGGGGAGGCTGAGGTGGGAGAATCACTTGAACCCGGGAGGCAGAGGTTGCAGTGAGCCAAGATAGTGACACTGCACTCCAGCCTAGACGACAGAGTGAGACTCCATCTCAAAAAAAAAAAAAAAAAGGGAAATAACCTGAAACATCCACCCAACACATGCCCAGTAAGACTCACTGGCCTGTCCTGGCATGCCCAGGGCCATAGCAACTCACACCCAGAAGGCCAAGGTGTTACTCGGCATCAGTGTTCTGGGCTTCCTGGGTCTAGGGTCCCTTTGAAACTCAGTTGAACAGACACCCACATGAACCTTAAGCTTGTCGACCTGAAAGGAAGAAGCCTAGGCAAAATTAATATCAGCAGAGACTTTATTTGGGCCAAACTTGAGGATTGCATCCCAGGAGCACAGATTCCAGTTGCCCTGAATAAACACTCGGATCAGCGGATCAGCACAGTTGAAGTGGATTTGAAAAGGGTGAGAGAGCTCCTGAGTTGTTTACCAAGAATTTACATTAAAATAACAAACTGGCTGGCTGCAGTGGCTCAGGCCTGTCAGTTACTTTGGCAGCTCAGGTGAAAGCGTTGCTTCAGGCCAGTTCAAGACCAGCTTGGGCAACATAGCAAGATACTATCCCTAAAAAAAAAGAAAAAAAAAGTTGTCTGAGCCGAGTCACTCACGCCTGTAATCCCATCACTTTGAGAGGCCGAGGCGGGTGGATCACCTGAGGTCAGGAGTTCGAGGCCAGCCTGGCCAACATGGTGAAACCTTGTCTCTACTAAAAATACAAAAATTAGCCAGGCGTGGTGGCCAGCGATTGTAATCCCAGCTACTTAGGAGGCTGATGCAGGAGAATCACTTGAATCTGGGAGGCAGAGATTGCGGTGAGCCAAGACCTAACCACTGCACACCAGCCTGGGTGACAGAGTAAGACTCTATCTCAAAAAAAAAAAAAAAAAAAAAAAAGGATTAGGCTGGGTGAGGTGGCTCACGCCTCTAATCCCCACACTTTGGGAGGCCAAGGCAGGTGGATCATAAGGTCAGGAGTTCAAGACTAGCCTGGCCAACATGGTGAAACCCCATCTCAACTAAAAGTACAAAAATTAGCTGGGCACGGTGGCACGCACCTGGAGTCCCAGCTACTCGGGAGGCTGAGGCAAGAGGATCGCTTGACCCCAGAGTTGGACACTATAGTAAGCTGTAATTGTGCCACTGTACTGCAGCCTGGATGACAGAGTGAGACCATTCTCTTTTTATTATTATTTTATTTTTATTTTTAACCTCCCCGCCCCCCACCCCCCAATGAGACCGTTCTCTAAAAGAATAAAAACAATTTAAAAAACCCACAAGCTGTTGATTGGCTCTACATTGTCCTTTGTATCACAAATCCTAGGAATGTGAAAATAATGAGTGGACAGCTAATCAGGAGACTCAACAGTTGCCCCAGGACTGGGTGTGACTAAAGTCCCACACCTATGTCTCTCTGGGCCTGCATACCGTGCATAGCTCCGACTGTTCTGAGTGTTTTTTCTTTTTCTTTTTCTTTTTTTTTTTGAGGTGGAGTTTCGCTCTTGTTTCCCAGGCTGGAGTGCAGTGGTGTGATCTCGGCTCACTGCAAACTCTACCTCCCAGATTCAGGTGAATCTCCTGCCCCAGCTTCCCGAGCTGGGATTACAGGCACCTGCCATCACGCCTGGCTAATTTTTTTTGTATTTTAAGGACAGACAGGGTTTCACAATGTTGGTGAGGCTGGTCTTGGACTCCTGACCTCAGGTATCTGCCTGCCTTGGCTTCCCAACGTTTTGGGATTACAGGTGTGAGCCACCACGCCTGGCCCTATTTTTTTCTTTTTCAAGATAGGGTCATTCGGTTGCCCAGGCTGGAGTGCAGAACCACCATCACAGCTCACTGCAGCCTCGACCTCCCAGGCTCGAGATCCTCCTCCCTCAGCCTCCCTAGTAGCTGGGACTACTGGCATGCATCACCACAATCGGCTAATTTTTTTGTACTTTTTGTAGAGCCAGGGTTTGCTATGTTGCCCAGGCTGGTCTTAAACTTCTGGGCTCAAGTGATCCTCGGCCTCTCAAATTGCTGGAATTACAGGCATGAGCCAGGTGTCCTGCCTAGTTTTCTTTTTCTCAAGGGTTTCAAGGAACCCTTGGAGTCCTTCCAAGGTCCTAAATGACCCCCTGCTCCCACCTAGGAGGCATCATAGTCTGTGGGTTCACCAGGCTTTAGGCTCAGACCTCCAGAGCCTCCAAAGCGCGAGTCCCAGCCTGTTCCCAAGAAGTGGGGTGACCTTGGCAGGCCATTTCATTTCTCTTGACCCTACTTCCCTCATCTTTAAAGCAGGAAGAATCCAACCCACCTCACAGGTTGTTGTGCGAACAGAATGAGACAATTGATGTAAAGCATTTGGCAAGGCGCCCAGCACACTCAAGTAGTAAGTAAGGCCTGGGGCGGGCGCTGAGCCTCAGGCCAGTACACCCAGCACTTAGGGAGGCTGAGGCGAGAGTAGCAGTTGAGGTCGAGTTAGAGACCAGCCTGGGCACCATAGTGAGACCCCGTCTGTACAAAAAATAAAAGAATTAGGTGGGTGTGGTGGCTTGTGCCTGTAGTTCTAGCTGTTCCAGAGGCTGAAGTGGGAAAATCACTTGAGCCCAGGGGGCCAAGACTGCGGTGAGCTATGATTATGCCGCTGCACTCCAGCCTGGGCAATAGAGCGAGACACTGCTTCAACAACAACAACAAAAAACTCAGCTCAATAAAAGGTTATTTGAAAGATAAAAATCAGGGCAGGCACAGTGGCTCATGCCTGTAATCCCAGCACTTTGGGAGGCTGAGATGTGAGGATCACCTGAGGTCAGGAGTGCGAGACCACCCTGGCCAACATGGTGAAACCCCGTTTCTACTAAAAATACGAAAATTAGCCGGGTGTGGTGATGCACGCCTGTAATCCCAGCTACTTGGGCGGCTGAGGCAGGAGAATCACTAGAACCTGGGAGGTGGACGTTGCAGTGAGCTGAGATTGCGCCATTGCACTCCAACCTGGGCGACAGAGTGAGACCCTCTCTCTCAAAAAAAAAAAAAAAAAAGGAAGCTAAAAATCTCTATCCTCTGCCATGCAGTAGGGAAGGAGCTGAGAGTTAAGGGTCAAATCCCAGTCCTGTCGTTAATGCTTCCTGTGACTGTGCCTCTCTGAGCCTCAGTTTTCTCATCAGTAGCATGGGGATAATGACCTTGCTTATTACCTATTGTGTGCAGACCCCAGGGGTTCTCCATACATTGCCCAGTGCCTGCAGCCTCACAGGTTAAGGAGCTGGGAAGACATCATCAGGGGGAGTTTCCTTTTCTTTTTTTTGAGAAGGAGTCTCGTCTTGCTCTGTCACCCAAGCTGGAGTGCAGCGGTGCAATCTCCGCTCACTACAACCTCTGCCTCCCAGGTTCAAGCGATTCTCCTGCCTCAGCCTCCCGAACAGCTGGGACTACAGGTGCATGCCACCATGTCCAGCTAATTTTTGTATTTTTTAGTGGAGATGGGGTTTCATCTGTTGACCAGGCTGGTCTTGAACTCCTGACCTCATGTTCTGTCCACCTCAGCCTCCCAAAGTGCTGGGATTACGGGCGTGAGCCACCACTCCCGGCCTATCAGGGAGTTTTCAGTGGGCCCTAAAGGAGTCAAATCTGGGCTTCTGAGACAAAGAAAGAGTTGGAGGGTCCTGGTGTTCATGGCCTAGACCAGGCTTGGGCTACAGCCATGAAGATGCTGTGATCTGGGGAAGTGAAGGCTACTGGCCCCAATGGGACACACTCTACTGGGCATGGTTGGGGTTTAGTGACACAGGCATTGAGGAGTGACAGCAGAGAGTGAAATGTATGCATGGATACAACTTCTGGAGAAGTTCGGGTAGCATCTACGTGAAGGTGGATTCTTGGTGTTAATAAGCGTGCATATTGGCCTGCCATGTGCTTATATCGTATCATCAACTCTCACTCCTGGATTTGGGAATCTTGTCTTTTTACTTAACATGGGTAAGGAGCCCTGGTCAGCTGGGGAACACAGATAATACTCAACACATGTTTTGGGAAGAAGTAAAGAAGTGAAGGCCAGATGCAGTGGCTCACACCTGTAATCCCAGTACTGTGGGAGGCCGAGGTGGGTGGATCACCTGAGGTCAGGAGACCAGCCACGCCAACGTGGTAAAATCCCATCTCTACTAAAAATACAAAAATCAGCCAGACGTGGTGGCTGGCGCCTGTAATCCCAGCTACTCGGGAGCCTGAGACAGGAGAATCGCTTGAACCCGGGAGGCAGAGGTTGCAGTGAGCCCAGATCTCTCCACTGCATTCCAGCTTGGGTGACAGAGCGAGATTCCATCTCAAGGGGGAAAAAAAACGGGAAGGCAGGGAAGGACAGAGGAAGCTACCCTTTCCCTAGCTTCCTGGACATTGGTTTCCATTGTTTGAGCATAAACGTGACCATAGCAGGCCTGAATTAGACCTAGATTTGCTTGGGAGTGACATAAATCCCTAAATGCCAGTGACTTAAAGGCTTAGGGCCAGGTGCGGTGGCTCATGCCTGTAATCCTAGTACTTTGGGAGGCGGAGGCAGGTGGATCACACGATGTCAGGAACAGTGCTCAGATAACCAAAAATTATCTGAACTTAGTGGTTCATGCTTGTAGTACCAGTTAGTAGGGAGGCTGAGGCAGGAAGATCACTTGAACCCAGGAGGTGGAGGCTGGTAGGGAGCCATGATAATATCACTGTAGGCCCGGTGTGATGGCTCACACCTGTAATCCAAGCACTTTGGAGGACAAGGCGGGTGGATCACATGAGGTCGGGAGTTCAAGACCAGCCTGACTAACATGGTGAAACCCCGTCTTTATTTATTTATTTATTTTTTAAAGACGGGGTTTCACCATGTTGGCCAGGCTGGTCTCCAACTCTTGACCTCAGATGATCCGCCCACCTCGGCCTCCCGAAGTGCTGGGATTACAGGCGTGAACCACTGTGTCTGGCAGGCATGGGCCTTTATGTCCTCTTCCTCATTTCCTCCTTCTTGCTGGCTGGATGATGAATGTGACAGCTGGAACTCAAGCAGCCATGGTGATAAGTAAAGATGTGTTTAAAATGGCAGAGCTGCAAGATGGAAGGAATAATATGCAGCGGCCTACTGGCTTAGCGTCTCTCATGCATACCTGTGAGCTCAGCCTTTGTTTGTTTTTGTCTTTGTTTTTTTGAGAGACAAAGTCTCTCAGTGTTTCCCAGGCTGGTCTCAAACTCCTCGGCTGAAGTGATCCTCCTGCCTTGGCCTCCCAAAGTGCTGGGATTACAGGCATGAGACACTATGCCCGGCTCTAAGACAGATCTTTAACCTCAGTGACTTCTCACCAAAAGAAGCTGATTCTCTCCTCTGAGCATTGCAGTCCTCCTGTCATTATGAGTGGCCTGACCAGGTGTTCAGGGATCCACTTGCCCACCTGTGTCCTCACCAGCACATAGGGATCTCCCTTCAGTGGCTGTTTGCTGAGAGTCATCTCTGTAGCAGACACTGTGCCAGGCTCTGAGGACTGAGCGGTGAATATGCTGTGCATGGGCCCTGCAGGCACCAGGAAGGGTGTTCCAGGGTGGGAACAGCCACTGCTAAGGTCTACAGGCCAGGAAGATGAAGGAGGTCTGGGCTGAGCAGTGGTGATGGAGGGCAGAGGTGAGGTATCAGCTGCGCTCCCGCGGGTTCTCTGGGTGGAGAGCAGGTGTTTCCAGCTTTCAGCTAGGGGCAGCTTCCAGCTTTAGAGACATTTCTATTTTTGTTTCTTCTTGGGCTCCTTCTTCAGGGCTTATTCCAAAATGCCAGGTCAGAGGGATCAGGCGGTTTTATTGGTCTCAGGAAATTCTGAGACCAAGCTGACTTGTACACTTGTAGAGACTGAATTTTATGACAACGTGAATTGTACGCCAGTTTGGCAAATCTATCTTTGATGAAGCCGACCAGTGTGGCCCAGTTCCCAGGTGGAGCAATTCAGGGCAGGGAAGGGGAGCCAGGTGCGAGGGCCGTTGCCTCGGAGCCACCTGTGGCCTGGGCTGTGTTCTCCCCTGCGGTTACCAACTGGAGTTGAGTTTTATCTTTTGGATTTATTTTTGCCAGTTTAACGGCACCTCGGAGCTGTCTTTAATGTGTGTGTCTTCAATTGCGAGGGCAACTGGCAGCCACGGGGCCTGGCCCTGGGTTTCCACCTTGTTCGCTGATTGGGTGCTGGGCTCCAGCACGGTGGCTCACGCCTGCAATCCCAGCACTTTGGGAGGCCAAGGTGGGTGGATCGCCTGAGGTCAGGAGTTCGAGACCAGCCTGACCAACATGGAGAAACCCCATCTCTACTAAAAATACAAAATTAGCTGGGTGTCGTCATACATGCCTGTAATCCCAGCTACTTGGGAGCCTGAGGCAGGAGAATTGCTTGAACCCGGGCGCGAGAGGTTGCAGTGAGCCGAGATCATGCCACCGCACTCCAGCCTGGGCGACAGAGCGACACTCTGTCTCAAAAAAAAAAAAAAAGGAGTGGAACGGGGTGGTGAAGGGGGTTGTGGGTAGAGGGAGGCTGGGAGACTGTGAGCTCTCGGAGACAGAGGAGGATGAGATTTCAGCCTCAGCTGCCCTATTTGCCCCGTTCTCTTCTGAGCCTCACTTTCCTGGCCTCTGAAACAGGAGTTCATGTATTCAAAAACACATACAAAAAAAATCTGCCTTCAGTATCTTGGCTCCGCCACTTCCTGGCTGTGTGGTCTTAAGCAAGTGACTTACCTGCTCTGGGCATCAATTTTTTCATTGTAAAATGGGGATAACCAATAGGTCCTGTATTTTACAGCTGAGGAGGGGATTAAGTGATTGAGATGTGCAAAGTGCTTAGAATGGAGCCCAGCACAGATCAGTGGGCAGCGGACGGCGGTGCTCTCACGGACCCAGCAGGCTCAGCACTGTGCTGTCTGCACTGCGATCATGAGTGGGCCCATGATGGCTTCCACTCGAGCGGGGAGTAGGCAAAGCAAACACGCGAAGGCAGCCACAGAGTGGAACTCTGCTGTGGGAGGAGGATGGGGGCTGCTTTACAAGAGAAAGGACTTTTCTTTTTTTTGAGACCGGGTCTCACTTTGTCATCCAAGCTGGAGTGCAGTGGCGTGATCAGAGCTCATTGCAGCCTTGCACTCCTGGGCTCAAGCAATCTCCTGCCTCAGCTTCCCTTGTTGCTGGGACAACAGGCGTGCTCCATCATGCAAGGCTAATTTTTGGATTTTTTTGTAGAGGTGAGGTGTCACCATGTTGTCCAAGTTGGTCTTGAACTCCTGGGCTCAAGCGATCCTCTTGCCTCCACCTCACAAAGTGCTGGGAAGCTACTCGGGAGGCTGAGGCAGGAGAATCGCCAGAACCCAGGAGGCGGAGGTTGCAGTGACCCAAGATCGCGCCGTTGCACTCCAGCCTGGGCAACAAGAACGAAACTCTCTCCAAAAACAAAAAACAAAAAACCAAACAAAAAGTACTGAGAGTGCAGGTGTGAGCGACTGTGCTGGGTCATGAGAAAGGGGTGGCTGAGAGACCATTATGGGAGAAGGGTCTAGTGTCGGAAAGGGTGTGTGTGTATGTGTGAATGTGTGTGTCTGAATGAGCATGCAAGTATGTGTGACCATAAAAGTGTGTGTCTGAGTGTGCATGTGAGCATATGGGTGTGTGTCTGAGAGTGAGACTGTGTATGTGTGTGTGACCATGTGACAGTCTGTGAATGTGGGTGAGCATGTGTGAATGTGTGTGAGCATGTATGTGTGAGCCTGTGTGCGTGAGCATGTTTGAATGTGTGTGAGGATGTGTGTGTGTGAGCGTTGAATGTGTGAGCATGTGAATGTGTGTGTAAGCATGTGCAAATGTGAGCATCTGAATGTGTGAGGTGTGAGAATGTATGAATGAGTGAGCCTGTGTGAATGTGAGGTGTGAGCATGTGACAGGTGTGTGAATGTGTGTGAGCATGTGTGAATAAGCATGTGTGAATGGGTGTGAGCATGTGTGAATGTGAGAGCATGTGTGAATGTGAGCATATATGAATGTGTGAGCATGTGTGTGAGCATGTGTGATTGTGTGTGGACATGTGAATGTGTGTAAGCATGTGTGAATGTGTGAGTGCATTTGAGCATGTGGTGTGTGTGAATGTGCGAGCATGTGTGAATGTGTGTAAGCATGTGCGAATGAGTGTGTGAATGTGTGTGTGAACGAGTGTGTATGAATATGTGAATGTGTGTCAGTGTGTGTCAATGTGTGTGTGAATGTGAGTGTGTGAGAACGTGTGAATGTGAGTGTGTAGGGAGTTGGGGAGGGTGTGACTCAGATGTTGAGTTCCAGGCTGAGGCACCGGCGATGCAGAGGTGTGGAGTCGGGGAGAGTGATTGAGCAACCAGCGTGACCAGAGCAGAGGGAGAAGGAAGGATGAGGTCAGGGTGATGAGGGGCCCCTCTCCAGGGCCTTGAAGGTCATGGTGACTGGGTGAGTCACCAAAACACAGGGAAAAACGACTGGAGAGCTTTAAGTTGGGCAGGGCCATGAGCCAGGTAGTTTCTGAGTGACTTCTTGAGGGTGGGATGGAGGGGTGGAAGCTGCCTGGAGGAGGACTGGGGCTTGCGGTCCGGCCTGGTTTAGAAGTAGAGGGAGAGGCGCAGCGCGTGCCCCTGCAGCATGGGAGTGTCTGGGGAGGACAGGAAGGGAGAGCCTGCCTGTGTCAGGTAGTGGGGGCTGGGCTGGGCCTCACTCTTCAGTTGGGGGACCCCAGGCCCTGCAGGCTGCACTCTGAGTCGCAGGGCACCTGGATGGGCACTGGGCAGATGGCCCTGGGCCCCACCCTTCCTGGCTGTGGCTTCCCACTGCCTCCTGCCTCCTTGGGGCCACTGCCCTGGGTATGACTGCTCTAGTCCAACCCCAGCTCCACTGTTTTCAGCCTCGAGTGGTGGGTGGGGAGGCGCCCTCTTCTCAGACACTTGGTGCACACCCAGCACCAGAGTGTCAGCTGCCCACAAGGCTTTGGAGGCTGTTTTTTGTTTTTTGAGCCTGGGGCCCTGAATCATCTGGTTAGAGAGCTGGGCCTCAGCCAGGCCACAAGGGTGCCAGGCCACAGGGGGTGCAATCTCGGCTTACTGCAATCTCCGCCTCCCAGTTTCAAGCGATTCTCATGCCTCAGCCTCTCACCTGGTGCCTGCCACCATGCCTGGCTAATTTTTGTAATTTTTAGTAGAGACAGGGTTTTTCCAGGCTGCTTGAACACCTGACCCTCAGTGTTGGGATTACAGGCTTGAGCCACTGCGTCTGGCTTCTTATGTACTCTTGACATTGTTTTTTTCTTGAGACAGGATCTTGCTCTGTTGCCCAAGCTTGAGTGCAGTAGTGTGATCACAAGTCACTGCAGCCTTGACCTTCCTAGCTCAAGGGATGCTCCCACCACAGCTTCCTGAGTAGCTGGGACCACAGGGACCCACCACCATGCCCAGTTAATTTTTTAGTTTTTTTTGCATACAGATGGGGTCTTGCTATATTGCCCAGGCTGGCCTCTAACTACTGGGCTCGAGTGATCTTCCTGCCTCGGCCTACCATGTTGCTTGGATGACAGGCATGAGCCACCACACCCAACCTCATTCTTGACATTTTTGATCATGTGCATGTATCTTACATTTTTTTTTCTTTTAAAAAATATTCACTTGAGTGCAGGTGGGCTAATGCCGAAAAGGGCCAAAAATTAGCCAATTTTTTTTTTTTTTTTTTTTTTGGGACAGAATCTTGCTCTGTGGTCCAGGCTGGAGTGCAATGACACGATTTCAGCTCACTGCAACGTCCACCTCCTGGGTTCAAGCAATTCTCCTGCCTCAGCCTCCCAAGTAGCTAGGATTACAGGCACCTGCCACCACGCCTGGCTAATTTTTTTGTATTTTTAGTAGAGATGGGGTTTCACGACGTTCGCCAGGCTAGTCTTGAATTCCTGACTTCAAGTGATCAGCCTGCCTAGGCCTCCCAAAGTGCTGAGATGACAGGTGTGGGCCACTGCGCCTGGCCTGAAAAAAAATTTTAAGGGAAAAATCCAGGGACCACTTCCGCTCTTTAAAGAACACCCCTCAACACCTAAGTGAGCCCCGGAATCCCCAGATCTCACTGTCAGCTGATGAGGGGAGCCCCTCTCTGGCCTCCCACTCCTCCCTGCAGACTCCCTCTGCCTGGCTCAGCTAAGGTGAGTCAGATAACCAGATGGAGGTGCAGCCAAGCTTGTCTGGAGTGAGGGATGTGAGAGTGACAGAGACATGGCCCTGCCCCTGAGGCCTGTGGAAGGTGTGACTCAGAGATTTTGAGCAAGAGGGAGGCCCTCAGCCACCAGGAGGTGAGCCTGTGTCACGGCACTTGGCTAACCCTGCGAGGCGTGAGTATGCAAATAGGAATAAGCTTTGCTGAGTGGGTGGATGCTTGATATTATTATTATTATTATTATTATTTTACCATTATAAAATAATTTATTAAAATTCGGGAAGGGATAGGTCGGGTGTGGTGGCTCACACCTATAATCCCAGCACAGTAGGAGCCTGAGGCAGGTGGATCACTTGAGGTCATGAGTTTGGGACCAGACTGGTATACATGGTGAAACCCCGTCTCTACTAAAAATACAAAAATTAACCAGGCGTGGTGGTGGTGAGCGCCTGTAGTCCCTCGGGAGGCTGAGGCATGAGAATTGCTTGAACCCAGAGCGGAGATTGCGGTGAGCTGAAATCGCACCACTGTACTCCACCCTAGGCAACAGAGTGAGTAAGATGCCGTCTCCAAAAAAAAAACCAAATAGTTGGGCACGGTGGCTCATGCCTGTAATCCCAGCCCTTTGGGAGGCCAAGGTGGGCAGATCATGAGGTCAAGAGATCGAGACCATCCTGGCCAACATGGTGAAACCCCATCTCTACTAAAAACACAAAAATTAGCTGGGTGTGGTGGTCAGCACCTGTAGTCCCAGCTACTTGGAAGGCTGAGGCAGGAGAATCACTTGAACCTGGAAGGCTGAGGTTTCAGTGAGTTGAGATCACGAAGCCTGGCAACAGAGCAAGACTCCGTCTCAAAAAAAAAAAAAAAAAAATCAGAAAGTGTTAATTCAGCATAGATTTTTTTTTGTGGTGGGGGGGATACGGAGTCTCACTCTGTCACCCAAGCTGGAATGCAGTGGCATGATCTCAGGTCACTGTAACCTCTGCTTCCTGGGTTCAAGTGATTCTCCTGCCTCAGACTCCTGTGTAGCTGGGACTACAGGCATGCACCACGACACGGCTAAGTTTTGTATTTTTAGTAGTGATGGGATTTCACCATGTTGGCCCGGCTGGTCTCGAACTCATGACCTCAGGTGATCCGCCCGCCTCGGCCTCTCAAAGTTCTGGGATTACAGGCGTGAGCCACCTCCCCCGGGTTTTGTTTGTTTGTTTGAGACTAAGTTTTGCTTTCGTAGCCCAGGCTGGAGTGCAATGGCATAATCTCAGCTCACTGCCATCCCCGCCTCCCGGGTTCAAGCAATTCTGCTTCAGCCTCCCGAGTAGCTGGGATTACAGCCCCCCGAGTAGCTGGGATTACAGCCCATGCCACCACACCTGGCTAATTTTTGTGTTTTTAGTAGAGATGAGGGTTGGCCAGGCTGGTCTTGAACTCCTAACCTTGTGATCTCCCCACCTCAGGCTCCCAAAGTAGTGGGATTACAGGCATGAGCCATGGTGCCTGGCCTGGTATAGAATTTTTTAAAAAAAACACTTTTTAGATTCAGGGCTATGCGTGCAGCTTTGTTATATAGGTAAATGCATGCCATGGGGGTTTGTTGAACGGATTGTCACTCAGGTATTAAGCCCAGTACCCGATAGTTATTTTTCCTGCTCCTCTTCCCGTGCCCCTCTCTAGCCTTAAGTAGGCCCCACTGTCTGTTGTTCCCCTCATTGTGTCCCTGTGTTCTCATCATTTAACTCCCACTTAGGAGGGACAACATGTGGTGTTTGCTTTCCTGTTCCTGCATTAGTTTGCTAAGAATAATGGCCTCCAGCTCCATCCATGTCCTGCAAAGGACATGATCTCTTTCTGTTTTATGGCTGCATAGTATTCCGTGGTGTATATGTACCATATTTTCTTTCTTTTTTTTTTTTGAGACAGAGTCTGTCTCTCTTGCCCAGTCTGGAGTGCAGTGGCATGATCTCAGCTCACTGCAACCTCTGCCTCCTGGGTTCAAGCGATTCTTTTGCCTCAGCTTCCTGAGTAGCTGGGATTACAGGCGAGTGCCACCACATCCAGCTAATTTTTGTATTTTTAGTAGAGATGGGGTCTCACCATGTTGGTCGAACTCTTGACCTCGTGATCCACCCGCCTTGGCCTCTCAAAATGCTGGGATTATAGGCATGAGCCAGCACGCCCGGCCTAATTTTTGTATTTTTTAGTAGAGACAGGGTTTTGCCACGTTGGCCAGGCTGGTGTCTTGAACTCCTGACTTCAGGTGATCCGCCCGCCAGGAGCTCTGAAGCCAGCTTTGCAATTGTGCAGAGAAAGTGGAGCTGACTTTTCACTCCGCTTTGGGAGAATCACTGACAAGCCTGGTTCCCTTCCCCTGGGGTTTCCCACCATTTGGGTCCCAGGGATCCGATTTTGCCCCTTGGGTTTTCTTCCGAGCTGCTGACACTCTTCTCAAGGATTTGATGCTGGCGCTTTTGAAGTGAAGGTCATGACAATGATGTTGGGACTGCAGCTAGCCAGACAGCAACCGTACTGTGTCAACTCACTTCAGAGATGTAGAGGATTTGAGCTTACCTGGAGCTGAGACAAAAAGAAAAAAAATAAAAAGAAAAAAGAGGAAAAAGAAACAGATGTAAAATGTGGGCTGCCTGCAGCGGCTCATGCCCTGTCATCCCAGCGCTTTAGGAGGCCAAGGCAGGATGATCACTTGAGCCTGGGAGTTTGAGACCAGCCCGGGCACCATAACGATACTCTATCTCTACAAAAAACAAGCAAAACAATTAGCCAGGGGTAGTGGCACACACCTGTGGTCCCAGTTACTCAGGAGGCTGAAGTAGAAAGACTGCTTAAGCCCAGGAGGTTGAAGTTGCAGTGAGCTGTGATCTTGCCACTGTATTCCAGCCTAGGTCACAGATTTTTTTTTCTCTTAAAAAAAAAATGTGAAATGTGAACATTAAGCATCTCGGAACAGATAAAACATGCATAATTTCCAATCTTTTTTTTTTTTTTTTTGACATGGAGTCTTGCTCTGTTGCCCAAGCTGGAGTGCAGTGGCGTGATCTTGGCTCATTGCAACCTCTGATTCAAGCGATTCTCCTGCCTCAGCCTCTCGAGTAGCTGGGATTACAGGTGCCCATCACTGTGCCCGGCTAATTTTTGTATTTTTTAGTAGAGACTGGGTTTTACCATCTTGGCGAGGCTGGTTTCGAACTCCTGACCTTGTTATTCACCCACTTTGGCCTCCCAAAGTGCTGGGATTACAGGTATGAGCCACCTTGCCTGGCCAATTTCCAATCTTTATACTGACCGTGCTTCCAGCTGTCTCAGAACAATGGCGCATTCTGCTCCCGCTGCCTGGAATACCCTCCCTTCCTCTCCACTTTGCCCTGTTAACCCAGCCATCCCTGATCTCATGCCTCCTCCAGGATGCCTTCCCTGATCATCCTGCCAAGATCAAATTCCCTCCCCTTCATAGCACCTAGTACGGCTACAGCCGTCTCGAGTGTGCAGAGAATGGGGTGGGGTGAGGTCACCGGAGCAATGCTCCCTTCTCTCTGGGGTTCAGGGGAGGCTTCTTGGAGGAGCATCTGAACCAGGCTTCCCAGGCTGGGGATGTGGTTTGGATTAGTTTGAGAAACGTCGAGGGGGAAGGGAAGGACACTGCAGTGAGTGAAGCCCGGCATTCGGGAAGATGGGTGTGTGGGTGCCCACACTCACCACGCAAGGCCCAGAGCCCTTTTGAGGCCCTTGAAGGTCCTAGGCTGGAGTCATCCTCTCCTGTTTCAGTTTGAGAAAACAAGGCCCAGAGAGGTGAAGGGCTGTCCTGCCATGGCCCGCGGAGCCAGGAGTGCTGTGGCCCTTCCCCCTGCCAACCTCTGGGCCTCCAGCGGAGATGCTGGGAGGATGCAGGGAGGTGAGGTGGGGGCTGTTACAGGCTGCCTGCACCCGGAAGGAGGAAGCTGCACGGGGTGTCTGCGGCTGGCCCAGGGATCCCCTACTCGGGGACTTCCTCTTCCTCTCCCCGCAGGTGCAGCTGCCACAGCAAGACGGGCACCCTCACCCGGGCATGGAGGGGGGCAAGGGGCCCAGGCTCAGAGACTTCCTGAGTGGGAGTCTGGCTACCTGGGTGAGGGGCAGGTGGCAGCGGGTTGGGGAGGGGAAATGAGCCCCGGCCACAGGCTGGTGTTGGGGCTGGCTGGGGGAGGGGGGCAGAGCCAGGCGGGAGGGGAGGGCTGGGTTCAAGTGTCGGGGATGGAGATATGGGGGTGAGGGTGGGCTGTGGTGAGGGAAGAGGGGCCAGAGGCACTCAGAGGATGGGTAGGGGGTGCTTGGTCTCACTGGGGCAGGCCGGAGGGGCTCAGGGTTCACTCTGCTGGTCGGCCGACCCCTCTGGGCTCCTCACAGGCGCTGGGACTGGCCGGGCTGGTGGGGGAGGCAGAGGAGTCGGAGGGGGAAGAAGAGGAAGAGGAGGAAGAGGGGCCCCTTTGCCCAGAGAAGAGGTTCCTGCGCCTCAGCGATGGGGCCCTGCTCCTCCGGGTTCTGGGCATCATGTAAGGGGCATCGGGCGGGGGCGGGGGCGGGGGCAGGGAAGGATCTGAGGGGAGGGGAAGCTGGTGGGCGGAGCCTGATGGGCAGTGGGCGGGTCTTGAGGGACGGGGGGCGAGGCCTGTTGACAGGAGGCGGGTCCTCGATCCACCTCCCGCCCATAGTGCCCCCAACTCCCGAGGGAGACCGCGGATGCTCAGGGGCCATGACGGGCCTGCTGCTGGGCGAGTGTGGAACCTGCACCACCTGTGGGGCCGGCTGAGGGACTTCTACCAGGTAAGGGGTCTCAAGGGAAAGGTGGAGACGGGAGGGAAGGGGAGCTTCTTTGGGCAGGCCCCTTATAGTCTGCCCCTCTGACTCCAGGAGGAGCTGCAGCTGCTGATTCTGCTGCCACCCCCAGACCTCCAGACACTGGGGTTTGACCCCCTCTCAGGTGCTCTCCCCACTCACCCCCTCCTGCCTCTGCCCCCGCACCACCCCCCGACCCTGCCCAGTTAACCCCTTGGGGTATGTGCCCTGCAGAAGAAGCAATGGAGCAGCTGGAAGGCGTTCTTCGGCTACTGTTGGGGGCATCAGTACAGGTGAGCCGGTGGGGGAAGGGAAAATTAGGGTCGAGCTTTGGGGACAGGAGGGAGATCCTGCGCCAGCTCCCCTTCCTGTGGCCCCTTCCCTTCCTCAGTGCGAGCACCGGGAACTCTTCATCCGCCACATCCAGGGTCTCAGTCTCGAGGTCCAGAGCGAGCTGGCCGCTGCCATTCAGGAGGTACTGAGGCGGGTCGGCCGCCCAGACTGGTATGGCATCTGGGACGCCCTTGCCACACTGCTTCTTCCACTGAATTGCTCTCCCTGCGTCCCAGGTGACCCAGCCGGGGGCCGGCGTGGTGCTGGCACTGTCAGGGCCGGAGCCTGGGGAGCTGGCACCTGCCGAGCTGGAGATGCTGTCCCGGAGTCTGATGGGGATGCTGTCGAGGCTGGCACGGGAGCGTGACCTGGGGGCCCAGGTAGGGGCAGCAGCGGCATCGTGGCTGGAGGGCCATCACGCAGCCGGTTGTGCAAAGGAGATGGAAGCTGGGGGCCCAGGCATGGGGTTGTGGTCTGAGGTCTCGGGACTGTCACAGTCAGATGGCCCAAGACCCCAGACCACAACCCCATGTCTGGTATTGTGGTTGCGGGTCGATGTGCAGAGGCATTGGATAAATTAGTTCTGACCCTTGACCCCTGACCTCCTATAGCGGCTGGCTGAACTGCTGCTGGAGCGAGAACCCCTGTACTTGAGGCCTGAGGTTCCCTCTAGGGCTCCCGCCGAGGGCTCCTCGCACCACCTGGCCCTGGAGCTGGCCAACGCCAAGGCTCAGCTGCGGCGTCTGCGGCAGGAGCTGTGAGTGTGCTTAGCCTGGGAAGGGGACTGAATGGAGAGGGGCAGATTAAGCCTGGATGGGACCCTAGCCCTGGTGGCTACGGAAGGGATCGGGCCTGGGAAGGGCTGGGGTTTGTGGACCCCAGACCCTCTCCAGCTGCTCCTTCCCTCCAGGGAGGAGAAGGCAGAGCTGCTGCTAGACTCCCAGGCCGAGGTGCAGGGTTTGGAGGCCGAAATAAGAAGGCTCCGCCAGGAGGTGCGCTCAGATGTCCCCCGCCACCGCAGCATTCCCTAAACTCCCCGCACCCCGTCCCATTGCCTCCCTCCCAACCCGGCTGCGTCCCATCCCTAATCCCTCCGGCCCGCGGCTGGCTGTTCCCAGCTCCACACTGTCTGGTCCAGGCCCAGGCGCTGTCGGGACAGGCCAAGCGGGCCGAGCTGTACCGCGAGGAGGCAGAGGCGCTGCGGGAGCGGGCCGGTCGACTTCCCCGCCTGCAGGAGGAGCTGCGGCGCTGCCGCGAGCGGCTGCAGGCGGCGGAGGCCTGCAAGGGCCAGCTGGAGGTGAGGCGGGGGCGGGGCCTCGGGGCGGGGCGTGCGCGAGGGGGCGGGCCAGGAGGAGGGGCGAGATTGAGTCCCGAAAAGAGAGAGGCAGGTTCTCTGGTGGGGACAGTCACGGGTGGAGAAATGGGTGACGACAAATGCTGGGAGGTGGCGTCTGGGAAAGGGCCTCCGGAGGATGGGGCAAGTGGAGGGGAGAGGTGGGGCTGTGTAGGTGATGCACCTTGGAAGGAAGGCGGTTCCTGGGGGGAAGGGGCGAGGCATGCACAGAAGGGCGGGGCATGCACGGGG